>PVIW01002544.1:0-212252 GCA_004026585.1 Noctilio leporinus | reverse complement strand
CCATCAGTGGATGATTGGATCAAAAAACTTTGGTACATTTACACAATGGAATACTACACAGCAGAAAGAAAGAAGGAACTCCTACCCTTTGCAACAACATGGATGGAACTGGAGAGTATTATGCTTAGTGAAATAAGCCAGTCAGTGAAGGACAAATACCATATGATCTCACCCATTACAGGACAATAATGAACAAAACTAACAACAAGCAAAACAGAACGAAATCTGTGAATACAGTGAATAGGCCTTCAGTGGTCAGGGGGAAGGAGGTTGGGGGGAGGGGGGAGGCAGAGGCAGGGAAGGGGAGCAGTTTAGACAAGAACCTAGTATAAAGGAACCATGGACATGGACAACAGGTGGGATTGACTTTGGGGGGAATGGGTGGGTGGGGAGGGGGATAGAGGGGAGCAAAAAGGGGATGGATGTAATACAACAACAGTAAAATTAAAAAAGAAAAATTAAAAATAAGAAGGGGGAAAAAAGGCACTTCGTCCTACATTAGAATAATTAATTCCAGGTTGAAGGATTATAGAGAGCTCTCATGGATGGGATTTATTTTGGTTAAACTGAGGTCAATTTGTTCCTTAAATGAAGTATCTGTTCATGTCAAGGAGGCAGATCCTGCCATCTTGCTGATCCACCCCATTTATAATTCTTAGTCATTTTGGTGGTTAGGCTGATTGGTTCAGTGACTAAACCCAGCAAGTATTTCTCCACCAGTTTTCTGTTGATTTGGACTTTGGCACCTTGTTTTACATTCTCCCTTCCTCGTAATTTGTATTTTCAGGAAGAGTGTGTGTCTTTTTTTCTGGCCCAGCATTGTTTGTATTATCTGCATGGTCTGGTGAGGTATTATATATAAATTCTGGGCAGCCAAGAATGGTCCCATCCTTTTTCTGAGAGGGTCCAAAGGAAGGTGCCAAGGAAGAAGCCGATAAGGAAGTCACTGGATCCACAACTATTCCAGGGCCATTTACTAAAAAGCAAACAAAAACCCAACAACAATGCACAATACAAATGATTTATTTTACCTATTGATTGGGATGGATATAAAATTCATGCAGTGAGGTGTGTAAAGTACCTCATTCAGCTTGATGAAGTTTTACATATGCACACACCTGTGTAGTCATTATCCAGAGATACAGAAAATTCTTTGTGCCTCTTTTTGCCCACCCACACCCCCTTAAAACTAACTACTTTACTGACTAATGCTGATAGCTCTGGAGAAGGCCTTCAGTATGTACCAGTTTGTGTGAGCCCTGCTTTGTTGAGAGTTGAAGTTGCTATCTCAGGATTTGTCTGCATTTTTGGCTGGTTCACCTGTGACGTGGGAGGAGCCTTGAATGGAAGTTGCTGGGACACACCTGGCCACGTGACTTCCCTGTAACACCTTCAAGGAGCAGAGTTTAAAGCATTACCTATGCCATTGCAAATGGGCACACATTCACTCACCTTCCTCAAACTCAGAGGAAGATACTTGGAAAAACTTTTGTATCAATTGCCATGAAAATAGAGCAGCTTTATTTCATCCTAACACTGCAGTGTGTTTCCTTAAGGAAAATCCATATTATTGAGTTTCAGAGAATTATGGAAGGTCATTTTCTTTCTAAAGAGAATGTAAGTGAGTAGGATTGTTTGCTTGAGGCTGAGACATCATCTATGGCAAAAGCAGATAGATTGCACTAATGCCCTATTTAGATTTACACAACTCCATCTGCCTTAGAATAGAAAACATTAATAATAAATGCTGACTGTGCCACTGGGAATTATTCTCCGATAAACTAGGGTCATTAAAAATGCAAACTCTTTAAAAATACAAGAGAAAGTAAACAGTATATCTGAAGGCATTTGTGCTAAACACTGCGGAAACAAACTTCCTGTCAGCCTTGTGTGGAAGTGAGACAGAAAAGCATGTGATATAGATTTGTACTTTCATTAAGGAACAATATTTCCATTATTCACAAAATACAATGAAGCACTAATGATGATAATTACCTCAAAAAAAAGTATTAATGATTCTTTATATAATTAAAATAAATATAACTTTTCAGGCTATCTAAAAGTGCAAACTGCCCTGGCTGGTGGCACAGTAGATAAGGCACCAGCCTGTGAACCCAAAGGTCACTGGTTTGATTCCCAGCCAGGGCAACATAATCAGTTTGCAAGCCAGGTCTCTAGCCAGGTCCGTAGCTGGAGGCAGGTGAAAGGCAACCATACATTGATGTCTCTCTCCCTCTCTGCCTCTCTCCCTTTCCATCTCTCTGAAAAAATAATAAATAAAATCTTTTTAAAAATTAAAAAATAAAAACAAAAAAAAATACAAGTATAAACTAATACCATAATAAGCCATGTCTTCATTAGCAAATTTTTTCTTTTAAGATTTTATTTAATTATTTTTAGAAAGAGGGGAAGGGAGAGAGGCAGAGAGGGAGAGAGACATCAATGTATGGTTGCCTTTCACCTGCCTCCAGTCACAGACATGGCTGGAAACCTAGCTTGCAACCTGGTTATGTGCCCTGGCTGGGGAATCGAACCTGCGACCTTTCGGTTCGCAGGCCGGCACCTTATCTACTGTGCTACCAGCCAGGGTCATTATCAAATATTTTAAGGAAAGTTCTAGAAATCTTTGTGAAGAACAAAGATGTTAATATCATAGGTTTATTAACAATAGCACATGTACTCCTCAAGGAAAAATAACACTTTGATATTTATAGGTAATATTGTACCACACATTTTCCTCTAGGACTTTTAGGTAACTTGGAAACCGAGTAAGATAACATTACCTAGTATGTCATTGTGGAAATATGAGTATATCGTTTCTTTATGAAAGTGACATGATCTTTCTAAGGACACCCCTACAATCTTTCTGAGCCTTCAATCGCCTGTTATTTATTCTAAATCCTAGTTTTGGCTCCATCATTATCTAGAAGCCTTTAAGAGGAAACTTGAGGAATAGCAACAGTAGCATCATTAGCAGCAGTGTTGGACTTCATCTCAAGATTTCGGCAAAAATGCTCTGGCTGGTGTGGCTCAACGGATTGATCACCAACTCACAAACCAAAAGGTCGCTGGTATAATTCCCAGTCAGGGCACATGCCTGGGTTGAGGGGACCAGGTCCCTGACTGGGGCCAGCAAGAGGCATGTTTCTCTCACACACTGATGTTTCTCATCCCCCTCTGTCTCTCTTCCTTCCCCTCTCCCTGAAAATCAATAAATAAAATCTTTATTTAAAAAAAGGGGGGTTCAGCAAAGAAAGAATTTAGAGCCAGGAACTCTAGCACAAGAAGAAGATTATGTAACAAGACAAGCAAACGTACACTCAAAGAGAATAATTGGCTGCTCAAGAGAGCTGTCTTGGCTTTTCAGAAACGTGAGGAAGAGTTGAGCCTATGCGTGTCTGCCTTGACTCTTTAGAAAGAAAGTCACAGAGCAGGAGAAGCGAGCTAGCTGGGCTGCACGAACTCAGGAAACAGGCTGCTGAGGCGAAAGGAGGTCCCTTGGAGAAAAGGACTAGGGGTTAGCGCAGCCTGAGCTGCTCCCCTCGTGTTAGGTCTGGGAACCTTCGGAGCTTCGGAGAAAGAAAAGCAAAGATACACACAGGGCAGGCCTGGGTGTGCTCCAGGGAGAGCGTACGCGAGGTCCGTTGACTAGCCGAGCCAGGGAGGAGAGGCAGGTGAGTGAGGGAGCTGGGTGTGGCCAGTTGGAATCAGCCATCTGTCTCAGCTTTCTCACTCCGCTGGCCAGAGAGTTTTCCTAGCTTCTTACTGCCCCACTTCCGCATCACCTGGGAGCTCATTAGAAAAATGAAGTCTGGACCCTCACGGCAGGCCTACATTAGAGTCCACCATGCCCGGGTGCTCCATGCCCATGGCCTTGGGAGAAGCCTGGAGGAGCCCAGGGTCCCAGATGCTTCGAACTCACGTCTACGTGAATGGATTTTCGTTTAGGAACATGGAATAATAGGAATCCCGTGACACTTTCTTCACCTTCAAACAAGTCCCTGAGCCCAGGCAAACACAATTGTTCTTTCCTTTCCACACTGAGAATGTGACGCTTAAATCTTGAACAGGCAATTTCATTGTTCTTCACCAGGTAGGTCATTAGGAACTAGACACTGGATAGAATATTTGCCTTGATCATCCAACTTGTTCTCCTGTTATCTTGAGTCGAACTCAACAAATTGGTCCTTAGTAGACCCTGCGGGACCCACAGTTCTCAGGCTACATTTTTCTAAGAGTGTAACAGGGTCCTTTCAGGAGGGTCCTCAGTTTTAATGGGCTTCATTTGTCCACCACCAGGAATGACTCTTAATAACAGAGTTTGGTGAAAAGGAAAGGTGTTTTGTTTATTTGAGGGGTATACAAATTTATATTAAAAGTGCAATTATGCTGTTAAATCCCATTCCCTTTTAAAACACCCCAAATATATAGTCCTGATTAGTCTAGCTTTCAAACAGACAAGCAAAAGATACCATCTTTCAGAAACACAACAGTTCACAACTTAGCATTCCGGTTATAAATTCAAAGTTCCCAGCAGCTGCTGTACCCAATTAGGGGAGGGTCTTGTGCACACTCCCTAACTCTTATTCCACAGGTCATTTCCTATCTCTGTGCAAGCTGCAGGTCTCCCTTTCTCCCCTTCACTCCCCGCTTCCCAAACCAGGTGGGTTCTCAGGCCGAGTGTCTGTCTGTGGGTCCTCCAGGAGAGAAAGAGAGCCCCTGTCACCATGCCGGTCCAGGTGCCAGAGAGCCGGACCGCATGTCTGCTGCCCTATTTTAAGCTGTAATGGTGGCCTGTGACACAATGGTCAGGTGACCGATCGTGGCTACCTCTGAAATCTCATGTAGCCTTGTAAATTCTTTCATCACCATGCTGTGGTCAAAATGCCCTTCCATATTCTTGTAGTAAGAGATTTATCCAGTCATTTGCATAACCAAGATACTAGTACCAGCCATAGATGTGCCAAGTACCTCTCTCGGGAAAAATGGCTGTCCTTCAGTGTCCCACCCCAAACTGCAGAGTTGGGGATTTTGGCTTTTTCCCACTCTGTAACAAAAGTACATTAGCTATCTCTGAAATTCTCTCTTTGGGGGAAAGAGAAATATAAAGGCCTTTTTCTATAAAGTGTTAAAGAGTTCTCTGCCAAGGGAATGGCTATAATTGATACACAGTAATTTAAAGAAACCTAAATTGCAATTGGCTTAGAATATCCAACATATTTTCCTACTGAGCAATAAATGAGAGGTTCATCGGTATACATGAGGTAGCCGAATTCTAAAAACAGCTTTGGTTGAAAATTTTAGATCTTTAACTTCAACGAGACGTGGTCTAACCACAAAAGGAACGTTGCAACTGTGCCTTTCCCCCTAATACTGTTTGACTTTATACTTGCTAGCATTCTGAAGTGCTTTCCAAAGTGAATTACCTCCCACACCGAGCTGCACTTCCAGGCAGGGGATTCTTCCGAGTGTCCTTCCTGTGGCCATTGGTTTCCTTAGGAATGTCTAGGGACCTCCAGCACCTCCCAGGAGGGTTCCTTCTTTTGTTCATTTGTTTGTTTTAAGAGAGAGGAAGGGAGAGAGAAAAACATCAATGTGTTGTTCCTCATTGATGCATTCATTGGTTGATTCTTCCACGTGGCCTGACCAGGATTGAACCCTCAACCTTGGCATATTGGGACAACATTAACCAACTGAGCTACCTGGTCAAGCCCTCCCTGAAGGTTTGACTCAATTCCAGTGGTTCACACAAGGGCTTGGCTATCTTGGAGTCTGCACCAGCTACAGCAATTAATCGTGACCGTTCTGTTTTAATAGACCTCCAAACGGAAGTATTATATCTTTCCCTCCTTACACTTGAACTAAAATTACATTGCACAAACATGGAGTAAATGATTATTCCTAAACAGCACAACCTTGCAAAAATGGTATATGGATTCCAACTCATTAAAGGCACCAAATGATGCAAATAGAATCTGTTCTTCATAAATATATCTTTATGCCTGCAAGTAGAAATGATGAACTATAAGCTTTCCTCATAAAATGAAGATAGAGGCTTATCAACCCTTTTTGTGTAAGGCACACCATTGACAGTCTGGTAAAAACTACAGAATTTTTTTAAGTGCATAAAACAGAATATGTAGAATATCTGAAGGATACCATTATAATGAAATAAAGTTATCAAAATATTTTTTAAGATTTTATTTATTATTTTTAGAGAGAGGGCAAAGGAGAGAGGCAGAGAGGGAGAGAGACATTAGTATATGATTGCCTTTCACCTGCCTCCAGTCATGGACCTGGCTGGAGACCTGGTCTTGCAATCTGGTTATGTGCTCTGGCTGGGAATCGAACCAGCGACCTTTGGGTTTGCAGGCTGGCACCTTATCTACTGTGCCACCAGCCAAGGCTCAAAATATTTTTAAACCTCAAATATCTGATATATTAATGCACATGCTACTTTTTATAATGCATAATGTTAAGCTCTAATAGTGGATATAATAACTAGTCATGATGAAACTAAATGCTCTTTCAAAGTTTCTGTAACTACTATAAAGTAATATGAAAAATCTGTGATTTCAGTTGATTCTAGAAGTGTGTTGTATACATTCATAATTGAAGAAAATGCTAAATTCCATTTAGAGATTAACAAATATATTTTTCTCAGTCCAAGTTCACATACTCCCTGTACTAAGCTATCTGTTTTTATCAAAGTTCAGATAAGAACCTAATTCTACCTGTCAACAATTTATGAGTTCAACTTTTGATACTAAAAAATTTTGTCAGCTCTCTAATTTTAAGGTTACGTGAAGACATTCTCTGTCAACTGGTCTTTTATGACTCATTAAATTCTACTCCATTTCAACATATTGAGCTTTGCTTGGGACTGTTACCTGGGCTTTCTTTTCAGCAGGTGACTCAGCATTCTGACACATGCTTGTTTGCCTGGTTAGTGTTGCAGAGGTTGCTTTCCAGTTGCAAACGAGCCACATTTCCAAGCCTCCAGGATTTACAATGTAGAAAACTTCTCCTAGTCATCTCTGTTTCTTGTTAAGAGGAACTTGTCCTTGGCTCTCCTTGTGACAGAGCAGATACTCTTAGACACATTGAGAAGGCAACACCTTACAGCATTCTGACTCTTGAAATCATTGCTGTAAAATATATTTTTGAAAGCCTAACCTGAAGATTTTTTAAAATATTGTATTTATTATCTTTAGAGAGAGGGGAAGGGAAGGAGAAAGAGAGGGAGAGAAACATCAATGTACGGTTGCCTTTCACCTGCCTCCAGCTACGGTCCTGGCTGGAGACCTGGCTTGCAACCTGGTTATGTGCCCTGGCTGGGAATCGAACCAGAGACCTTCGGGTTCCAGGCCAGCACTAACTTGAAGATTTTGTAAAAAGCATTTTATAATTTTTCCTGGCAGAACAGCACATTTTAATTCATGAAGATAAATGCCCTTGTATTTTTCTGTGCCATTTATATTCTCTGAATAGGCGTGAAAAGCAACAGTGATCTTTCTGTGTAAGTTTGGGGAAGAAATAGGATTTTATTTCATGCCCACTGTGAAAATTACACTCAAAAAGCATTATGCCAACAGCGAGAAAATGATAGTCCAAGTGTGCTATCACGAATTTAGCCCATTTTGTTCTTATTAGGGCAGAAAGGAGAAGCGAGGGGAAAAAAAAGAGAAGGAACATTCTGGAGCTCTTTTTACTCTGCCCAGTGGCAGAGCTTGGCTCACCTCCGTGTTCCTTCCAACAAAGCCTGCAGCTCTGTTCTCTCCTACTAAACTAGTCCCTTCTTTATCTCAGACGATTTGGCTTCCATCTCCACGTGTTTATTCAAACTGCAAAACTTCCTCTTTTTTGGTAGAATTCAAATCTTTTTTCAGTCCCCAACTTCCTTATTCTTTGAGCCAAGTTTGACCCAATGACCTTCCCCTCCTTTTTCCATTTCCCTGGCTGGGTGGTACGTCCCTAGATCTCTGTCCTCACCTTTGACACCTCCTCTTTTTCCTGCTCCACTCTGAACGGTGAGTCCACCACCCAATTCTCACCATAATCCACCGAAGCCTTTGATAGTCTCCACCTGCAGTGCCCTGAAGGCTTTTTTTCTTTTTTGTACGTTGTTATTTCAGCAGGTGATGTAAAATAGATTATTCCTTAATTGCTTCTAAGATTGAAAACTCTTATAACATGCAGTGTTTACTCACTGAGCCTCGCAAAAATGTTACAGGTCTCCTTGTCACCACTGCAGTGAAATGACTGTGATGGAAGCGTCACCTGGGTCTCAGTGTAGCCACATGAACCAGGCCTGGACACTATGTATAAAAACAGTACCCTTTTCATCAATATTTCTTGTAAAACTGAGCTTGCAGTGTTGCTCTGAAGACCAAGTTAAATGAGCATGTGAAAGCTCCTTAGCGTCGAACCAGGAATGTAGTAACCGCTCAGTGGATATCAATGGAATCTGAGTGATATTTTTCTTCATTCCCTAAAATGAATTTATTGCCAAGTCCTAATTTTTGTTCTTTACATTGCCAAATCTCACTGTTTCTTAATCAGCACCTTCATGGATGACTCACCAATAACTCAGAACCAGCACCCCTGGGCTCTCAGCACAAACCTTTGTTAAAACTTTGCAATGTTCAAAATCTAATCTCCACCCTCATTTGCTAGGACCTTGAATATGTTCCTTCCTCAGCCGGTTTCATTTTCTCCCGTGATTCACAGGGCACACAAAAGAGTTGGTTCTTCTGTAAAATGCCAGGTAGGCACTACACTTATCTTAAATAGAACTCACTTGGATTTACAATTAAATTTCATCCCTGTATAGACTAACCTCTGGACTAAGAGTCTAGTTACAATATGTGATAAATGATTAACCTAATTTCCTGGAAATATGTACCTCAAGAATTAGAAGTTCTTTAGCACCAAAAGTTGTTGACTAAACATACCACTAGCCTATTAATGGATTTTCCAGAAGAGTGATTACATTTATGTTTTTTTTTTTTGTTTTTTTTTTTCAACTTAATTTGACTTTGGTGGCATCCCTTGAATGAGGAGGGTAAGTCTGGCTTCCTCCCTGAAGTTCACAGCCAAGATGGGTGGAGATCCCAGTAGCTGAGTTGGCCAGAAAAGAAAGAGCCCTTAGGGCTGGATAGTCGGAAGGTCATGTGGATTCCTGAACCTGGAGATAGATGGTGTTTATCGAGGATTGAGGAACCATAAAGAAAAGCAGCCTTGACATGTGGAAAGGCGAAGGGTTCCATTTTGAGGTGCTGGCTCTACGAAGCCAGTCTAGTTGTGGGAAGGCAGATGTGGGCTTTTGGGGCTCAATGGTCAAAACCAAGCTAACGGCCAATGAAAATAATATCTAAGTTGGGAAGGATGGTCTGCTAGGCAGTATGTGGCTGATAGGATCTTTCATCCAATTATAGACAGAGGTTCTAATGGCCCTGCTAACTCAGACTAAGTTGATTTGTCAAAACAGTGTCCTGGGTTGGGGAGTAACAGCCTGGCATCGTGAACCCTGGTGTTGGTTTCTCAAAGAAATAATTTGGCTGAACAAGATGTTCCAGTGATTAAGTTGTAGGACCAAATCTGCTCATTTGCAGTGTAGAAAAGTTTATCACTAACTCATCCAATTGCTCTCAGAGAGATAGTGCTAACCTTCTAAGAAGGGAATTAAGTTGGTTTCTTAGAAATTAAGCCTGGCTATTGCTATTGCCTGTGCCTAGCTCTGACTTCTTTAAGGATAGCAAAGTAACCCACTCAGCTGGACTGGGAAAGCAACAAGTGAGAAAAGGCAGGTGGGGAAGACTTCCTGGAGGAAGAGGCATTTGCATTGAGCCTTGAATAATGGAGACTATTTAAACATGCAGAAATGGAGCATTATATCAGTTTTATAGCCAATGTGTACATTTAACCTCCTTCCTGTCTCATTGTAAAGTACATAAAGCGCTGACATGGGATCTGTAAAAGGGGAGTTGGTGGAAAATGAACACTTTTAAGCATAGTCAGCAGCTGTTGCCTACTACAAAAAACTTGGAGGAGCATCTTTGACTCACTCTCCCTTTTTTTGGCTCCTTTTCCCCATTATTCATCAATAATGATTGTTGAAAATGTAATGACACGTTTGTTATTACAACTCTTACTCTAGGCTTCTCTCCATCCCCCCTGCTTGGCATCTTTGCCAGAGATCCCTGAACTGTCATCTCTGACACACTCTTCAGCACAAACACACAGAATGGCGGCCCCTGAGCACTTCCAACATCAGCCAGCAACCCACTGTAACCCCAGGTCCTTCATAATTGAGGTTCCTCCATTAGACTTTTACCTCGTGGATGGCAAGGTTGGTCTTGCTGATCAGCCATTGTTAATCGGCACAGTGGTTAACATGGCATGGCAGGCGGGGAATTCACACCAAGTGAACCAACAAAGCTTGAAGCCCATGGAACAGGCCGTATCACCGTTTGATTGTAAGTCCTGGGACAGAGTAGTTAATGAGTGGCAGAGATGCTTTGCTTTTGTACAGGTCAAAAAGAATAAAAAGGGTGTTTTGATGGATCAGAGCTTTGTCTGCTCTTGTAAGGTGGTAAGGTCTTTTTGTCTGTCTTTTTCTAGAATGTGGGTGGTTCGCATCTCTGGTTCTATTCTTGGACTGTTATTTCTCTGGAGCTCTGGTTTGCTCTGAGGGGCACAGGCCTTGACGGGTGAGAGGCTTGGCTTTGGAACGAAGGTAACCAAGAGGGACCTCTGCAAATGGGATCCAGCCCAGCCACCTCTTGGGCTCTCCCCTCCCCTCCTCTCTCCACAGGAACCTAGAGGCCCCTGAAGGGCTGGTGTTTACAAAACAAACCAGGCAGGGTCTGGTGGAGAGAATTTGTAAGGACAAGTTGTGCTTCTTAGACAGCTCAGCCATAGCTGCTTGTTGACTGGGACACTCTTTTCCAGGCTCAGGGTGGGAAGAGGCCCACAGGGGAGGCAAGCAGCCCCGGCAACAGAGGTCCCAGGGCTCCTGAGACTTGGGGAGGGCTGGGCAGGGAGGAGAAGGAGAACCGGCCCCACGGCCAAAGCTCTGGTTGGGAGCAAGGCTGAATCTCCCTCAATCTTCAGCGTTAAGGTAGATTAAACTCAGGACAGGAGGGAAAATGGCTTGCAGAATGTTGATGGCCCCCACCCTCGTCTTGTTTGCCTGCTGCCTGTTTGAAGTTTAGAAAGCTCGCAAGGAATGCAGCAGGGGTGGTCTGGAGCCTAACTGACTCAGGCTGGACTTTCAAAGGTCACCTGAGCTTTGACGCTTGGATGCCATGAACCCGACTCACCTTCAGGGGCCGGGACAGGGATGTGGCACAGCCCCGCTCCAAGAAGCCCAGGCGCACCCACTGTGGTGGGCTGTGAGGCCCTCAGAGTCGGGGCCCTGCTACCGCGGCCCAGGTGTGCGTTCTCTCCCAGGTGTGCGTTCTCTTTGGGCGCAGGCGGGTGAGAGGAGGGGCCTCTGAGAGTCGGGCCCAGCCCCCTGGTTGCTCTCAGGGGCAGATGATCACAATGCTGCCAGCAGGTCAGAGGCTGTCCTGCGGTCACTGCATTGTTAAGCAGAGGCCCCTGTCACAGCGTGGCCTCTCAATCCAAGGCAGGCAGAGAACTCCTGACTGTGTCCGAGGGTCTGCCACGTGCAGACAGAGAGAAGGAAGAGCAGTCGGGGAGGCAACTTGGGGCTGGGCCCAGATCTGGCATGTTGCAGGCTCCTGGGCACAGCATGGGACCCTCAGGGGCATATCTTGGGCACTAAGAACTGTGATGGCTCTGTATAATGGGGAGCTCTGCACCCTGAGGGACAGTGACAAGTATGTGGCTTCCAGGAAGAGCAAAGCCTCTGGTGGAAGTGCTGGTAGGGTGGGGTCGTTATAGCCCTAAACCCTGGCTGGTGTGACTCAGCGGACTGAATGCCAGCCTGTTTATCAAAGGGTCGCTGGTTCGATTCCCAGTCAGGGCACACGCCTGCAGGTCCCCCATGGAGGCGCACAAGAGGCAAATGCACACTGATGTTTCTCGCCCTCTCTTTCTCCTTTCCTTCCCCTCTCACTAAAAATAAATAAAATATTTAAAAAAAAAAGAAGAAGAAGAAGAAGAAAGAGCTCTAAGGACTGGGACCTGTGGCAGCATCTATGCTGGAGGCAAGGACACTGGGCAGATTTGCCCTGACTGATTGCAAACGAGGACTTGCACCAGAATAGAACTGAAATGGATCTGAAGGGTTTTCCATGCTGACCCTTTGCAACTCACGCTTTTTATTAAAAAACCTTCCTGGACACCATTTAGAGACATTAGGGTCTATTTTATATAGCAGATGGGAGTTAAGCCAGATGTCCTAAAAAAGGACATTTACTGAATCTGATTAAGATTTGAGAGCCTGCTGGTGGTGTCCTGTGTTTTCACAAAATATAAATGAGGCATTGCCCTGGTCAATGTAGTGTACACAGTGAGGTTTAGTAAATATTTGCGGAGTAAATCTACAAACATCAAATCCATTCAATTCAACAAATATTTGCTAGAATATTCTGATCAGTACCTTGATGGAGATTAGATTCTAGTTCAGTGGCTTAGCTTTGTCACTGTGTGCAAAATATGGTTTCACTGGGATGTACATGACACAATAAATTGCATACCTCTAAGGTACAGATGGACAACTTTGGATGTATGAACACACTGTGCGGTTACACACGTGCACATAGGCTTGGGGAGGGAAGGTTGGAGAGGTAAAGTGGGCAGAGTCTGCCATATGAAATTCCTGACAGTTTTTAGAAGATCATTTGGAAGAGTGAAAGGTCATGGGATCCTAGTAGAGAAGATTGTGGGGTCGTGAGAACTTCAAAGAGAATGAAATCAGGGAAATATGCTTTCTTTCTTTAACTCACCTACGAACTTCTTAAGGGCAGTGATTTCATCTTCCATGGATTTGGTATTGTGCATATAAATCACCTTATGTTCAAGAGATGCCTCCAGGAATCTTCCCCATAATTGTTTACGCAGCCTCAAACCAATGAAGTGACGTTACCAAGTAATACACGCTCACGGTTGAAGCAGTAAGATTGGAGTTTTTGTAATCCTTTCCAGGAATTCTCCAAGAACAGATGAACAACAATTGGGAGGAATTAGTTGGTGTTGGTTTATTTGTTCCCAGCAGTCACTCTCGGTTTGTTGAGTTCATGATAATGCTAAATTTGGGTTCTGAATCCACTGAGGCAAAGAGTAAGAGAACACGGAGTGGCAGAGACAACATCCAAGAGGGAAGGTGAGGCATTGTTCTTGTCCCCCATTACCAAGTCAGAGGAACAGTATGACCCCCGAGTACTAGGTATTGAGTGACATACGCATCGATTCCCTTTCATCACTTTCTCTGTGGGTAAGGTCTGTGGTAGAGGAACCTGAACCTCAAAGAACTGTCTGGCAATCCCTATCTGGTGACACAGTGGATAAGGTACTGGCCTGCAAGCCCAAAGGTCGCTGGTTCAATTCCCAGCCAGGGCAACATAACCAGGTTGCAAGCCAGGTCTCCAGCCAGGTTTGTAGCTGGAGGCAGGTGAAAGGCAATCATGCATTGTTCTCTCTCCCTCTCTGCCTCTATCCTTTCCCCACTCTCTAAAAATAATAAATAAAAAAATATTAAAAAAAAAAAGAACTGTCTGGCTACTTTTATGTATGTGGTATGTATGTATGCATGTGCCAATTAAACTTTACTTATGGGCACTGTAATTTGAATTTCACATAATTTCCATGAGTCATAACATATTTTTCTTTCTTTCTTTCTCTCTCTCTTTTTAAATTATTTTCACTCATTTTTACCCCACCCCACATTCCCTGCCTCTGGCAACCACCAATCTGCTCTCTGTTTCTTGAGTTCAGGTTTTTTAGATTCCATGTATAAGAAAGATCACACAGTATTTATCTTTCTCAGTCTTATTTAGCTTAACATAAGCCTCAAGATTAATCCATGTCATTGCAAATGATGGGTTTTTCTTATTTTTAATGACTGAATAATATTTTTATACATGTATATACACATACACATTATACTTTACACATAATCACATACACATTATTCATCCATTGATAGGCCCTTTGGTTGTTTACATGTCTTGGCTATTGTGAATAATGTTGCAATAAATATGAGGGTGCATATATTTCTTCAGGACAATGATTTTGGTTCCTCCTGACAAACTCCAGAAGTGGAATTGCTGGATTATAAAGTAGTTCTATTTTTAATATTTTGAGGAATGCCATACTTTTAGAAAGCCCTGAAGTTTAAACCTGGAAGAAGATAAAATGGATTCTTCATTCATATGTCTTTTATTTATTATTATTATTATTATTGTTGGTTTTAAAACTTTATTTGACAATCAGCAGTTAGTTTTCATCCACATTAACTGTTTGTAAATTTTTGAAAGTGGTAACAGGTACGTAGGTGACCAATGTATAGAGCTTGTTTGGTGAATCTTCATCCTCATTATGTTTTCTGGACAACCGCACCCGGATGCAGTATGGGACATTCCTTATTCCTTTGGCCCAGACGGCTTTGTTGAGCCTGGTGTCAATGTGCACATCTGGAGTTCCCATCTCCTTCATGGCAAATGTCTTTTATTTTTTTATTTTATTTATTTATTTTTTTTGAATTCTATTTTTTTTTTTAAATTTTATTGTTGTTGTATTACATCCATCCCCTTTTTGCTCCCCTCTGTCCCCCCACCCACCCATCCATTCCCCCCAAAGTCAATCCCACCTGTTGCAAATGTCTTTTAAAACAACCAGCTCCCAATGAACTAATTTTAAAATTTTATTGATTTTACAGAATTTCAATCTTGACACACACCTTTCCAGAGCACTTTTACTGAACAGTGTTAATTTCTCATTATTTATTCCTAGGTTGCAAATTTGCTACATTTTAAGGCATATCTGAATGAGATGGTATTAGGTCAGAAGGATGGAGCCCTCAGGAATGAAATTTGTGCCCTTACAAGAAGAGACAAGCCCTGGCTGGTGTGGCTCAGTGGATTCAGTACCGGCCTAAGAAACAAAAGGTCGCTGATTCAAATTCCAGTAAGGGCACATGCCTGGGTCGCTGGCCAGGTTCCCAGCTGGGGACGTGTGAGAGGCAGCCAGTCAATGTATTTCTCGCACATGGATGTTTCTCTGCTTCCCTCCCTCCCTTCGCTTCTTTCTGAAAATAAATAAATAAAATCTTTGAACAGAAGAGGAGACTGGAGAGAGCTTCCTTCCTATCCCCGTTTTCTGCCACAGGAGGACTCAGTGAGAAGGTGGAAGTCTGCAGACCAGGCCTCTCACCAGACACTGCATGTGTTGACACCTTGATCTTGGGTTTTCCAGCCTCCAGAACTGTGAGACATAAATGTTTATTGTTAAGCCACCAGTCTGTGGCAGCCTGAAGGACTAAGACACCTGCCATATGCAAAGCACTGTGCTGGGTGTCCCTTGTTTGAAGTTAGGTTCCACAGAAACCGAAGCACAGGCTGTGCTTTTCAGCAGTGACTCATAGGGAAACAGTCCTGGGTTAAATACCTGCCCCATCCAACCTCTGCCTCCCTCCTGCCTCCTTCAATACTGCCTGTGTGTCCTTATACTGTTGTTTCTATGTGGATTAGCGGAGATGTTCAGAAAATATGTAGTATAACACCAAGCACATCATAACAATGCATTGAATATTATTTTATTATGTTAACAGTGTTAAGTAGCAACCAATGATGCTTTAGAGATTATTTTCCTAGTCGGTTGAAATACACTTGTCTGTCCTCTGAATGTTAAACTCTGTATTCTGATTATGAGTCCATATGGTATATGCACTTTTTAAAAAGTTTTTAATTATTGTTTTAATCCTGAAGGATTAAAACCATCTGGCTTCCACTCTGAATCCAGTTACACCCTGCTCTTTCATATTAATTCACATTCCTGTTGCATTACCCTATAATCAGGGAGAATGCATAAATGTATTTGGTGACCAAGAAATGATAAATAGAAAAAATATTCTTGGCCCCATTTTCTCTATAACTCCCAGATATTATAAGCCCTAGAAATTTAGCAGAACCAAGTAGATCATTGTTCAAATGAAAATCATTGTCAAATAAATCAGGTTGGAAAAACAATTGATATTATTCCTGAATAAACTGTTAAGCTTTTAGATGACTCTGAATAATTTATTTATTCAACAGATATTTGCTTGGCTCTTACTTTTTTTTTTTTAAAGATTTTATTTATTATTTTTAGAGAGAGGGTAAGGGAGAGAGGGAGAGAGACATCAATGTATGGTTGCCTCTCACCTGTCTTCAGCTAAGGACCTGGCTGGAGACCTGGCTTGCAACCTGGCTATGTGCTCTGGCTGGGGAATAGAACCAGCGACCTTTGGGTTCACAGGCAGGCACCTTATCCACTGTGTCACCAGCCAGGGCTTGGCTCTTACTTTGAACAAGGAGATGTGCTGGGAGCTGGAGTGAATAATGGTCTGTGCTTCAAAAGTCTGAATCCATATGAAATAAGCCAGCAGAACTTGAAATGTGGGAGAGATGGGAGATCTGGGGATACATTGTCTTTCCGTTTCAACTTTCCCCTTGGCCTTCAGCCTGCCACCAGACCCATCAGATTTTGGATTCACCAGCCTCCTCTATTGTAAGCCAGTTCCTTAAATGAATGAATGAATGAATGAATGAATGAATCTGCACACACAGACACATGTTGGTTCTGCTTCTCTGAGACTAACATGTATGGAATCACTGAAGAAGCTGGGAGTCAGGCTTAGCTTAGTTAGGCTTAGCGCTGGCTTCTGCCACTTGATATCCTATTATTCCCGATTGAGTCTCTCTCTGAGTCTCTGTTTTGTCACATGTAAAGTGACATGAAATGGTCTTGCTTTGCTTGGTCATGAAAACTGCTGCATTCAGGGCCAGGGTGAGGGCTAAGCGAGGAGCTACAGAGCTCACATGGCCTGAAACCCTCACTCTCAGGGGCCCACTGCATTGCACAGTCTCCTTAAACTTTGTCCTAGGGGTGCTCTTGTCTTCCGTTAGCCCTGGCCCGGCTTGCAGAGTAAATACATGGACATTGAACGGAAGAGCTGTGACCTTGCTGAGTGCAGGAAGCATACAGTTTTTAATCTGCATCTTTATCTTTATATTCCCTACGCCCTAGCACTGGGCAAAGAGCCTAGCATTGAGGAGATGCAATAAATGTTTATTGAATGAATAAATATTTGTTTAATGACATAGTCAGGGCAACCAAGGCAAATGTGGTAAGCAAATAAACAGTGAGACTCTAAATAATCAGTCTCCAAACAGAAACTCAGCAAAGTATAAGAGAGCATTTGTTACATTACTGGGCTGAGAGGAGACCTTGCATGGGAATGGCTTCAGTATTTAAAACCTAATTTGCAACCTACAGCAGAATGGAATCAAAATGTGTGGAAATCAAAATCAAGGTCCGGTACCCTTGACCCTAGAACAAATGCATGATTCAAATTGTAAAACTCCAAGGAACAAAAACATTCTGTAAAATTTATAACATTTAGAATACTCCCACATCCCTTCCTGGAGGGATTTTTAAGAAATACAAAGTTATTTTTTAAAATAAAGATATAAATGTAACTCTACTGCTAGATTTGGGTTTGCTGTGTTACTTAATAATATTAAATGTCATTTCTCTTCAAGAAAAATCTTTCTTTTCATTTTTTTTTTTTTTTTTTTTTTTGAATAATGTGTGTGTGCCTAAAAAATGAAGTTCATTTGGGGAAGTACATTTTTAGCACAAAGTGTGTAATAATGAATTCAGTTTTACTTTTATTCTTATAAAGGTTTCAATTTTAGAAACAAATAGAAAGCTAGAACTGTCTTTTCTCTAGGGACCAAAGTAAAAGAGAAGAAGCCAGCTAATCTCTTTCTTCTGCTCCTACTTAGACCCATCAAGTGAAAGAACCACACAATTAGTGGCTTTCTAACAGTTTACTGGGTTTTCCAATGATGTCAGAACTCCGAGGGCACTGACTTCACACTCAAATAGGAGTGCATTAGAAAAGAAAGTGAGTCTGATGACGCTCTTATTTTATAATTAAATGTACTGGTTGTTTCTTAGATAAATGAGTGTAGTTTCTGATTTCAGAAGCAAGAATTGAGAGGTGAAAATGTCCTAAGAGAACAGAGGTAGAGAGGTCGCTACTTCTGTTTCCCCAACCCCCCTGCCCCCTCTCAGCCCCATTGCTACAAAACAAAACAAAACACTTGAATCTGTTTTTTAAATGTATTCTCTGTATGTGTGGGTGTGCACAGTAATTTAAAATACTTCTTTGATTTTTTTTTTTTTTTTAATGCTTCAAAGTGTAAGAAATACAAAGACCTCTAACTTTCTATTCTGGTAATCCCTTTGATTTTTTAAATTGAAAGCAATAATGCTTTTGGTAGAATGTTAAAAAAAATACATAAATGTATACATTGGAACTAAAAGCTTTCTTCCTTACACAATTACTCTCCTCATAGGGAAGTCCTGTTAATGATTTCTTGAGAATCTTTCCAGAAAAAAATTGGGCTATCCCTTAGCATATATTTCTTTTTAAAAATTTACATGCATTGGGCCCTGGCTGGTGGCACAGTGGATAAGACACTGGCCTGCAAACCCAAAGGTTACTGGTTCGATTCCCAGCCAGGGCACATAACCAGGTTGCAAGCCAGGTCTCCAGCCAGGTCCTTAGCTGGAGGCAGGTGAAAGGCAACCATACATTGATGTCTCTCTCCCTCTCTCCCTCTCTCCCCTCCTCTCTCTCTAAAAATAATAAATAAAAATCTTTTAAAAATGTACATGCATTGAATTATAATATATTCTCCTTTGCATCTTGCTTTTCTCCCCCTTAATTATGTACCCGGAACATCTCTGTATCAGCACATCTACTGTATTCTTTTTATAACTCTCCTTTGTATTCATCGTATGAAGGTACCCGTTTATTTATTTAACCTATCCCGGCTGTTGGATATTTGCAACATTTTTTTGTTGTGACAAATAATGTTTCAATGAGCACCTTTTTACATAGTCCATCATATGCAGTCAAGTTAAGAGGGGCCAGACCATGCAGTTGCATAGATCACACATGGTACCAGGAGCCTCATCTGTGCGGGCACCAGTTACATCATAGACATCATAACATCAAACACTTATTATGATAATCTCCTGGCAGATAGACCTAAAAGGTCTTGAGGAAGGAGTTCCTTTGTTCTAATTTGCGCAGAATCACCATGACCCTGGGTAAACAGCTATCAACAGAACTACTGAATTAAAGGGACTTTTGTTACATAGATATTGTCAACTTTCCCTCAAAAATGACTGTCCTGGTACGCCTCAGTTTTGACAGGTGTAGTGGTTGACTCTGAGACCTAACACTTACTGTGTTATTTTAAGCCATGGTCAACTTTCATTTCCCTAAGGTTGTAAGAAGGAGTGAGAACGGGAATAACATAAAAGCCATTTTAATAAAAGCTACAGAAGATTCCCAGTAGGTAAAATGGAGTGCTTTGCTTGTTACTTCTCCTTTCATTCTGGGAGTCATCCAATGCACTGTGCCTTGAAGGGGCAGAGATCAGCAGGACAGGACAGAGGCTGCTCCAGCCAGAGCACGCGAGCCTGCAGGGTTGACACCTGAATGCATACCTGGCTATGGAATAGTCTTCTCTTCTTCTTTTCTGGAGGAATTAAATGAGCAGTACTGGCAAGGAGCAGAAATGCGGTGATGGAGCTGCGGTGGGAGGCTGGCACGTGGGACTGCAGGTGGCGTTGTTGAAATACACCCGTGTGGGTGGGCTCTGTAAAGGAATACCCTGCTAGCACAGTCTTCCCCGATCCTTCATGGGACAGTCGCTGTCCCAACAGCAGACTGGATTTTTAATGACAGCGGCACTCATTGTAAAGCGCTTTTGGGCACAGGTGTGTTGATCTGTCAGTCAAATTATACCTGACCCTGTTCTCCTGAGCATAAAATGCCTATGCGTTTGTCACCCGGTGCGATGCCACTGGCTGGATCCAGAGGAAGGGAGGTGCTTTGGAATATCCACACAAACTTCAGCAGAGCTGAGGACAGCAGGGGAGGGGCAGAGATGCAAACAAGGTCAGAGAGGGTAGAAGGGGTAGGAGAAAGGAAGCCCATGGAGGAGTATGGCCTTTGGAGGTGAGTGACAGAATCACACAACGACTCTGCTGGTCCAACCAGGAGGGGGGAAGCAGGCCGCTCAGACCCCAGTCTCCTCAACTCCCACACGACTTTAGGCCCCTACTCCTGCCTCCCTCTCCGTCTCCTCCCTTGTCAGAGGCATGAGAGCAAACGCCTCCCAAGATGGGCAGGACAGAATGACCAAATCGCATGAGAATGCTCTGGGTTGTTAAACGCAGAGACAAAAGGACACAGGGTCGTGTCTGTGGGGCTGGTGCAATTCTCTCCTACAACAAAGCGTGTGTAGCTTCCTGCCGGCACCCTGCAGAAGGGCACCCTGCAGAAGTAGCAAGCCAACGTGAGAAACTTCGATGCTGGCAGAACGGCACGGCCTGTATCTCTCGCATTTATTAGGGGCCAGATCGCCGGCAAAGGCCTTGTTCTATATTTCCCTCTTGGATGAAACTAATCTGTCCTGTTTCATCTTCAAGGACAAAACGCAGCTCACCACCCGCCCCAGCTCGTTTAAAGGACAGCGACGTTGCTGGGCTTGGTCACATGGGCCTTTCATCAGGATGCGTTGAGGCGGAAGCCAGCGGGGCCGCACTCCTGGTCGCCTAGCTCAGGTAAGAAAGCCCGGAGCGTGTTCTGGATTCATCCGATTCTATCAAGCTTGCAGCTTCACGCAGTTCGTTGGTTGCTATAGAGTTAACCGGTGGGCGGAAAATGTTGACATAAGTTTATGATTATTTTTTGGAAGTAGGGGTATTGGTGACGGCGTGAGAGTAATTAATGTCGCAGCTAGGAAGGTGTTTAAGCTTGAACTTTCTTTAAAAAAAAAAAAAAAACAGCAACTTTTATTTGTGCTTCTTTTATGCTGAGTTTATTCCTAGGCCATACATTTTTGTTTCTTCAGCTTCTTCTGGGATACCTTTTTCTTCTGGTCGACAATCTGCTCTTCTCCAGAAAGGATCATCTGTCTCAATGTGGCTGGAGGGGTTCATGTTGGGGTTGGATGAGCTCAAGACCAAAGGGTTGACACCTAGACTCTTAAGCACAGCATTTTGCATTTTTAAACTTGTGCAGCAGAAACTCAGCACTCTTCGGGGCCATTGACCTTGGGTCCTGCCCCACTGTTCGGCTTGGTTACCCCACTGTAAGAATAGATCGGTACGTGATATCTTCCAGAGACTTGGGGGCTTTTCAGATATGCATACCTCTGATGGTCTGGGCAGTGTCACGGATGTTCGTCAAGTAAACATGAGAGTCAAACCTCTTGATTGGTATGGTTGTGGTGAGGTTTTCTGGGTCAACTGAGTAACAAACCACTTTCAGAGATCACTCCAGGCTGCATGTGAAAGAACTTGAACTCGTTCTTGCATTCTGGTCCTAATAATGACTGCCAGGTAATGAAGTCAGAAAAATAGAAGGCAGGACAGCCTGGTGGTGGGTGGGACAGGGCAGGGCTGAGAGCAGCTTTGGCTTCATGGAGTTTGCAGAACTGGAGAGCCTTCCATCCACCTCCCCATCTCATCGGGGCATCAGGAGGTGGGCCCACAGGTGGCTCCGCCTTCCCTGGGCCAGAAGATATCCGAAGCTAAGGGATAAACTTTGCTTTGCTTGTCCACATGGCCTCTAGTTTCTGCAAAGACTTGGGGCCCAAGACCATTGCTTTTATATGAAAACAACCAGAGTGTAGTAGAGTGGGAAGCAAAGAGGGCCTGAGAGGGATGCCAGCTCGCAGCAGGCAGCTCTGGGCTCTGCCGTCCGTACAAGTGTCTTGTGGAAGAATTTAGGGAGCCTGAGGTTACCTGGCTCACCTGGGTCATCCCGCTGGGCCCCACACCTGTCCTGTGCCCGTCTTTTCGAGTACCTTTCTGCCCTGTGTCTCCCTGCCAAGCTGCTTCTGGTAAGCCCAAGCACAGATGTTCTTTCCTTTGTGAAGGATTTTCTGATGGACCACCTGCTGGCCCACACCTGTCAGCTTTCCTCTCTGGCCTCCCTGGTCCCTGTGGACACAGGAGACTGTGTCTCAGCTCCTCTCCTGTCCCGTTCCCCAGGAGTGCACGGTCTGAGTGTTGTCCCCACGACGAGCACTCTGCTTTGGTGACACTTGGACCTCAATAAACACTTAAAGAATGAAGAATGAGTCGGCGAGAAATTGGTATTCCTAACCTGTGGTAGAGGAGGCAGCCGATGTTACTTCTTCGGGGAAGTGAAAAATCAAGAGAGGGTTTGCTCTCACCAGCGGGTATCTTCAGCAACAAGATAACAGGGAGACACCGAAAACCATCCCTTGTAGACAAGTTTCCCAAGGACACCACACAGTGACAGGAGGGGGGCCTTCTGAAAATCCCGATGGGGAAGGGAAGCCATTGTGCTGGGCGACAGTCATTTGCCCTTCTTTCCCAAGTCTTAATTGAAAGTGAGTTATTGATTGGCTGACTTCTGGCCTTTTCGTGAGGAACGCAAACTAAATTATTGCCCTTCGTGACTTTTCCAGTTGCATCAGCCCCAGTGCACTTCTGATGGAAGGAAACTACTAATCGGGAATGAAAAGAGTTGTTCAACAATAAAATGCATAATTATGCTGTGTGAAGAATGCCATGCCATTCGTATAGCAACATGTTGCAATCAAGTCATCAAAGAAACGTCCCTCTAGGTCCCAGAAGTTCCTGAGGCCACGTTAGGAGAGTTTTGGTTCTCTTGGCCCTCATGGCCCTGGTGTGGGTGCCTGGGAGACTCTGGGCCATTAACTACATCCATGGCCTTCATGGGAAGGAAGTGTTTCATTGAGGTCAAGTTGGGTCAGAAAGGCTTCCAAGGACCATTTCTGGTTCTGCCTCTGGTTTTCTTTGTGGTTTCAAGCAACATAGGAAGCCTTGTCTGCACTTTTTAGTTTTCCCAGTTGGCAAATGAGAAAGACCCTATTTTCCTGTCAAATGTCTCAACCTCTGAATACAAAGACGCTTCCGACATAAGGGGTCATTCATCATGAATGTATTATTCCCACTCCTGGCAGATAACCCACCTCGGGTTTTACTGAAAAGATTCAAGCTAATTTGGTGACTTGCTCATTCTTCTCAGTTTCTGGTGACGAATCTCCATCTCTGCGGTCGTCTCCCAGTTGCAGACAGAAAAGAGGGCACCTGTATCCCTTCTCTCTAGAGCTAATTCTTTCTTGGGCTCCTTGATCCCACCCGTAGCCTCGTCTGGTTTTGCTCCTCACCACTTGCCCCACCTCATCCTAGGTTTCCCTTGCCACGGTTTCCTAATACGTCCAAGCTTTATTCTATTTGAAAAAGCACACGAGGAAACTGAAGTGCCTTCGCTTGACCTTGCTGTCTCTTCTAGTCTATTTATTGCTTTCCTTTCTCAGCAAGACCTCTCAATTTCCTTGTTCGATATAGCCCCTTAGATTTGCTGGCTTTCTTTCTCTGTTGCTGTTGAAAGTGCATTTAAGGGGGGTGGGGGGTGGGGGTGGGGTAGGATGGGGACAGACTTGTGAGCCTGGTCCAAAGAAGGTTTTGTTTTAGCCTCATTCTTGTTTTCTCAGGAGCACTGGTTTTCTTGCTATCCTCTTTTTTTCTTTCAACCTTTCCTCCTGATGTACTTGTCCACTGATCTTCTGGTTGGATTTCCCAAGCCTGCCCACTGCATTGTATTGTGGCTAAGAGTCTGAGCTCTGACATCACCCTGCCTGTAGGTGGATTCTAACTCTGCCACTAATGCAGGGCCTTCGTGCCTCGGTTTTCCCATTCTTAACATAGGGATTGTAATTACTTACCTCAGGTTTATTTTAAGAATCAGTCAAGATAGTCTATATAATAGTTATTCCAATGTTTAGCACATATAGTTAATAAATACTATCTATTAGCACAAAAACATACTCTAGAGCTTTGAAAATGTAACTTTGTTTCCTGTTAGAATTTATTACCCACTTTATCCCAAACAGGACTAGACAATAAGTAATTGTTGATAAATAGATTTATGCACATTGTTGGAACATCCAGAGAAGGAGAAATGATGGGGCAGAGGAGGCTCCCAAATTCTGCACGTACTGTTACACCCAGGTTTTCAGGTTTGTTTCGTTTTACCAACAAATCATCTATATTGTTGAGAGTTGAAGTCAGCCCTTTCAGGACCGGTGTCTGTGGGGCAGCCAGGGGATCATCGGTTAAAGCTCTAGTTGTTGGTGCACTAACAGTCACAGCGAGGCCGCTGGGCCCGGAACACAGAGTCCCATCCTGAGATTAAAAGCTGCTCTGACCGGTTTAGTGAAGAAAGTAGCCCAGGGCGGCTTTGTGGGTGGCCGCCTGGAACCCGTCCATTGGGCGATGCCGCCATCTAGTGGCGACACGGGGGGCGGCACTGGGCAGAGCCGTTTCTTTTGGTGAAGAGCCTGGGAACTGCAGTCCTTTCTTTAGAAAGTGGGTGAGACCCGGAACGAGGGAAGGACAAGAGCGGAAAACGCAGCACAGGGGAGGAGGAAAAGCATCTCGGCACCCTTTGGAAAAGTAAGGGGCACGAGTGATGATTGTGCCCCCCTGGAACAACGCTGTGGGAATTAGAGAGCAATTCCCTCCCCAACCCCAATGCCACCTAAACTTTGAATCCCCCGCCCACTCCTTTCCGGCACTCTGCGCCGACCTGTTATCCTGAACGGACGGACCCTGCTTCATCTTCTCGTTTCCCTTTTTCTGTGTTAGGGATTCGGGGTGACGGAAATTGAGCCGAGTCATTTCATCTGGCCACCGCCCCGAAACAGCAGCCCCGGGACCGGCGCTCCCCCCGCCCGCGCCAGCACCTGCCCAAGTGACAGCCGCAGGTAAGGGGTGGCCCAGGCCGCCGCGGGCGCGGTCAAGGGCCACTGGGGGCTCCCCAGTCCTTTCTGGACCCATGTTCTCTTTGTAAAGCAGAAGTCAGCGAGGTAGACCTGTACCCCTCCCCCGCTTTAGTTTCTTTTCACAAGCCACGCTGAACCAATCTTGATCAATCTACCTGTGGTCAATACCTGGACTGTAGCTCGTGGAATTAAGTCAGCAAAGCGCTTTGGGTTGGAGGAGACTGAAGGGAAGATACTAATGCTTCAAACTGAAGTGTCTATTTAGCGCCAGCACACGGGACACGGGGCACGGGACACGCTGTCTAAGAGCTGGACATGTCTTAGACTATAGTAGATGGGGAGTATTGGTTTTGGAGTCTGGGACTTCTCTCTGCCACTACTAGCTACTTGACTTCGGATGAGTTGTTTACATTGCTCTAATAATCTACTAATCAAGATTATTGTAAAGATTAAATGAAACGCAGAATAGACCTCTTATTGGAGAGATCAGGACTGGATTTTAGAGTGTTAATGGAAAACGTTGGTTAAGGCGGAGAATTGTAAGAGATGATACTTCCAACATTTTTATTTTACCGTAAAGTACACAATTTCCCAATCTTTAATGCAGGGGCATGGCCTTTTTTTGGCCTGTGAATCCACTAGTTGTTATTTTTTGAGTTGTCTTTCTTGCATAAGCTGCATACTTCATTTATAAGCCACGTAGTCCTTTCAATGTAACGACAGTGTAAAGAGCCCTGGGAAGATGCTTATGAAGCCACTTTGTGCAGACTCATACTAATTCCAATAATATTCCAGATTATTAAAACGTTTTCAAAACATTTAGTGTCCGTACCTCATTATATACCAAATTTTAAAAATTTAATTCATTATTTTCAGAGAGAAGGGTAGGGAGGGAGGAAGAAAGGGAGAGAAACATCAATGTATGGTTGCCTTTCCCCTACCTCCAGCTACAGAGCTGGCTGGAGACCTGGCTTGCAACCTGGTTATGTGCCCTGGCTGGGGAATCGAACCAGCAACCTTTGAGTTCTCAGGCCGATGCCAATCCACTGAGCCACTAGCCAGGGCTCTACATAGCAAATTTTTAACAGCTACCTGTTGTCGAATCTTTCCACAAGATTCAAACTTGCTTTCATAGACACAACTTTCTTTGTATTCCCATCTCTCATGAATTTCTATAATACTTAAATTTCACAGTTGCAATAACAAGTCCAGCTCTCATAACTGATTCTTGGTCAGCCTACAAGGACTAGCGTGGCAGAAGTTAGGAGTGAGTGCCATCAGCCACAGCACTTTTTGGTACTTAGCATATACAATTGTGCAATAAATGATGCAATTAATATTATTATTAGTCTCACCATCAGTAAGTTCAGGGTTGAAAGGACTGTTAGGATTTGAATAGTTTCCCCCCCTCATTTTACAAATAAGATCAGTGTTTTGTAATTTTGACCTCTATAATATACCTTAGGAACGGAATGTCTGAAGCATGAGCCAAGATGGGCTACTTGTATGAAAAAGCCATGGCAAGGGGCACAGTTGTGTGGCGCAGGGCCTCAGGGAGTCACCAGTGTGGAGGGAATGGTGTGAGCCAGGTTAATTCAGTCTCAGATATGGCACTTGTCTGCCATCTCTGTGGCGGAGAGGACTCAGCAAAGGAACATTGGTCTCTGCCGGCACTTCTGTGGGATGAAGCTGTCCCTCTGGCTCTCACCCTGAAGCCAGGCAGTTCAGTTCTTTCCTGTATGTCCCTGGCACCTTTCAAGCTGTCCCCCTAGCGCTGGGGCTCAGAGCAAGTGAGGCCGGGGAAGTCCATGCACAGGTAAGAGGAATGCCGGGGACTCCAGGAGCCTCTGTCTCACTCAGCCACGGTCCCCACTGGTTTTCACAGCCGGGAGTTATGAAGACTTCTCTTCCCGGCCCTGGAACCTTGGGCTGGGGTGTCTGTGTGTAGCTGGGACCTGTCCCTTTTCATGGGGCACCTTCACCCATGAGATACCCCTCCTGATTTTATCTGCCACATGTGGGTGTGGGGCCAGCCCACTTGTGTCTCTGCCAGTCTCTATGTGGCTTCTTCTTTACATCCTTAGTTATAGGATTTCTGTTCAGCTAGATTCCAGATTCTAAATGATGGCTGTTTTGTAGTTTCAGTGTAATTCTGACATGGTTTTGGGAAACTGTGAGAACTGCATTTACCAACTTTGCCATCTGGACCAGAGCCATTAAAAAAGTTTTTTAAAGGGAGCTTTTTATTTAAGAATAGCCTTCAAGAAGAGAGCACAAATGATCATCTGTACAGCTCAATGTAATTTTCATTGTATTTTGCACATGAAATTCACTGTGCATCACAAACAGTCCCTTGTTCTGTGCCAAGACCCTGGGCGGAGCTGCTGCTCTGACTCCAGGCTCCTCCCATGCGTGGCCTCAGGGGAATGGGGGGTGACAGTTGTGGGATTATTTCACTTCCAGGGCAGAGGTTCTACACACCAGCGTGTGTGTAGCATCACTAGGCACCTGTGATTCAGATTCAATACTCATGGATGAGGCCCGTGATTTATAACCAAGGTTCCAGCGGCCCCTGATATAGGAGGTCCAGCTAACTGTGAGAGATTCTTTTCCTGCACCAAAGATCAAGAGGAACCTGACAGCCTGTGAGACTGAACTAGATCACAGTTTAATCTTACGATGGGGAGGGGGGCAGGTGGGGAAGGGGGGAGGTGGGGAGGTATTTGCTAGCAAAGGTGGTGGGCTGGAGGTGAAGCCTGGTGTGTGTGTCGTTAAGTACACTCTGAGTCTCCCGTGCAAAGCACTCAGCTCTTTTCACTTTGCCCTGCCTGACAGCTTTTCATGACATTAAATTCTAGATGTGCCATGAAAAAGTGACAAGGTTGAATGCCTGGCTCCTCCTCCTCCTCCTCCTTCTTCTTCAACTATCAGTGGCCTTTTATTTAGGAAATTTCTGTGTATTTCTAGGTGTTAGCTTCCTTTCTTCCATCACTTCCCCTAAAAAATCATAAAGATTAAAAAAAACATATAAAATCTTAGTTTCTCTAAAGTTTTAGGTTTAAAAATAAAACACGAAAACTTAAGTGTTACTTCTCCTTGATGAGAATACTGCTTTTTAAGGAGAATTCATACTCTGTCCTTATGCTCACTACAGATTTCTACTACTTCCTGGGTGGTGGTGGGGGGGGATGATCAATGTTTCTTCTGCCTTTTAATAAATTGATTTCTTGATTATTATACATTATCATTCCCCATTTGACACCTAAGAAACTTGATTGTTGGATGCATTTTTCATTTGGCAAAAATCTGACATGGCTTTGCAAGGGATGTCTAAGTATCAGAAACAGCAGCCTTGATGCTCTGGTTTTGAGAAGGAAACTATGTATGGAGATGCATACATTCCCAGGAAGGGAAAATGTAGGGGACTGACACAGGGTGTGCACAGAATTCAGAAGGCCAATGGACACTACTTGGTTTTGCATTCTGTGGCTGTCGCCGCCAGAGACTGGAATGCGGGCCGGGATATAAATCTTTGCAGAAAGGAGCTTGGTTGGACTCTGCAAAATGACAGAGTCAGCTTCATTTTGTTCCAAGCAGGTAGACACAGGAAGGAGCAGGATGGGTTGTCTGCAGTGGGCGGTACCTGTGTATGATTGTGTATGGGGATTTCTGCACATGCTTTGTCAACCTAGGCTCAGGGAGAAGTGCAAAGATGCATCCTATTAGGATAAAACTTCCATATCCAACTCACCCTGGATCACAGACCTCCTCAGCTCCATGATTTGCAAGGCCAAAATGAAGTTCAGAGTTCTGTGTCATTCTAGATCATCTGGAAGTTGGTTCACTGGGCCACTGCAGAAGACCTAGTGTTTCCATAACAGCAGCAAGACTACTCACACGGGTGTATGCCTTGATGATGCTCTCATGGTCCACAGGGTGGTCCTGGGAATTTGTTTCCACCATTGCCACTCAAGTCACCATTCCTACCTCCAGCCTGGCTGGAGACCTGGCTTGTAACCTGGTTATGTGCCCTGGCTGGGGAATTGAACCAGCGACCTTTGGGTTTGCAGGTTGGCACCCTATCCGCTGTGCCACCAGCACTGAAAAATAACACCTATTGGTGATATAGGGAAATTGGAATCCTTGCACACTGCTGGTGGAAATGTTAAATGGTGCAGCCACTGTGGGAAACAGTGTGGTGGTCCCTCAAAAATAAACATAGAGTTACGATCTGACTCAGCAATTCCACTCCTGAATATATGTATACCCGAAAGAACTGAAAGTAGATACTCAACTCCTTATATCCAGTGTTCATAGATTCACAATCTATGAACATGAAAACAACCCAAGTGTCTGTCAGCAGATAAATGGATAAACAAAATGTGATATATCCATGCAATGGAATATTATCCAGGCATGGAAAGTAATGACGTACTAACACATGCTCCAACATGGCTGAACTTCAAAAATATTATGTGAAGAGAAAGAATCCAGACACCAAAGGTCACAATATTGAACAACTCCATTTATAAAGAATGTCCAGAACAGGTAAATTCATAAAGACAGAAAGCAGATTAATGGTTACCAGGGGCTGGGGAGAGGGCAGAGTTGGGAGTAACATCTTAATGGTATGGGGTTTCCTTGTGGGTGATGAAAAATTTTAGGACTAAACAGAAGTTGTGGTTGTACACCACTGTTAAAATAGTTATTTGTATGTTATGTGAACTTTATCTCAATAAAAAAAAAAAAAAATGAATGGCTCATTCTTATCTACAAAATACAATGGAAACTAAACTCAAGTGGTCAAAGTCCTTTACAATTGGTCTTGACTTGCTGTAGCCTTATCTGTTCTCACTCTCCTATTTGCATCATTACCAGGATACTAACTACCAGTTCACAGAATCCCACTGAAATCCCAGCATGTCAAGTACACTTGGCTTCTCCTGAAAGCCCACCACGTGCCATGGCAGGGCTCTACCAGCCATTGCAGCCACAATCCTCTCTTGATCCTCGTAGCTCTTAACTTGACACCCTCACACTCAAAGCGTGGTCCTGGGACCAGTGGCACTGGTGTCCTGTGGGAGCTTATCAGAACCTGGTGTCCCCACCGCAGACCCATGAGTCCAAATCTGCATTTTAACAAGACCCTCTGATGATTCAAGTGCACCTTCAAGTCTGAGAAGCACTGGTTTATATCAGCGGGTCTCCAATTAGGCTGTAGGTCAGAACCATTTCGTGATCTGTGTTTATTTGTAATACGTATTTTAAATAATAAACACATGTGGTAAAAAGACAAATACATAGTGAAAAAAGTAAATCTCCCTGCTGCCTCAGTTGCTCTGATTTCTACCCCAGAGGCAACTTTTGCTCAAGTTTCTTGACTATTCTTCCCTATGCTATGCATTTGCAAGTAAATGTGTGCTTTGCATTTACACAGATGGTAGCACATTGAGACACTGATTTGCACTTTCCATTCAACAGTTCCTTGTGAAGACCATTTTAGCACATGCAGACTGCACAATACTTTTCAAATGGCTGCAGAGCAGCCATCTATAGTTGCATAGTTGTAGTTTATGTGTGTAATTTCTTCATAGTACAGCTGCACTATAAAGGATGTTACGCTGTTCATTACCAAGTTATGGGGCATCTCCTTTGTGTGTATGTGAGCACAGGATGTGTCAATGTACGAAAGGGTTGCTGAAAGATACACCATGCCTTTTTAAATTGTTAGAGTTATACACATCTCTAAAAAGCAGAACAAGTTTACATTCTTGGGCAGCCTTAAAGAATTTCGCAGGCTACATTTTTACTTCAATTCTCTGTGGGTGGGACCCAGAATCTGTATTTTGATACAGGGAGGCTGTGGGTTGGATGGGAAACCAGGGACACACTGTCCTGACCTCTGTACTCTGATCCCTCCTGGGCTGCCTCGAATTGTTCTTTATCTTTTTATGTGACCCTTTGATCTCTTCACCCAAGTGACAGGCTCCTAAGGACAGGCCTCAGGGATGCAGTTTCTTTCTATTTCTACACTGTCACATGCTTTGTATAATGATGCTGGTTGTTGATGAGGCTTGGAGAGTGTTAGTGGCTCAAATGATGATTTGGTTTTTATTTTTAGTTCCATGGACCAAACACAGAGAAGAATCCCCACTGCCCAGCCCAAGAAGAAAAGGACATGGATGACATCTTTTTTTTCCAAGGTGTGACACAAAATATTATGAATGAATGTCCCTTCCCAGAAGCCACTTGGTAACCTGTGTACCTGCCTGGTCTACATTCATTCAGCTGGTTCCCCTGAGGTTCCTTCTGCTGCAAAATGTCTGATCGTAGTTGTTTAAACACACACAGGATGTTTATAGAATCAAAGATGAGCTGGGATGAGTTTAGCTTGTGGTGAAATTAATAATAAAAATAGAGATTGAACTGCAATGAATACTCAGAGATAATGACAAGATCTGGCCATCACCCATACACCGACGAGGGCTGTGGAACCCATCTCTACTTCCCCGCCTACCCCATTACTAAGGATGGTGAAGAGGCGTTTTTTTCCCTGGGATGTTGTCTGCATCCTGTAGCATCTTGGTTCCGACTCTGGTCCACGTTGCCGTGTCCCATGTTGAGCAGAACCCCAAGGACTTCCTGGTAGCAGGGCTCATAAGCACACGGCGGAGGTAACCCAGCCCTCACCCTGCAATTACTTAGTTTAGTCCTTGAACTACAGGGTTCTGTGTCAGCCTTGCAGGGTTGCCCAATGTTGTACATTTTCTGCATTTCCTTTCCTAATCCTAATTAGGAAGTTAATTATGTAGATCAAACTAATAGACAGAATGGGGGGAAGTAGGCTTACAGTCGTGTGTACGTGAAACAGTTTATTCTTGTATTGTTTATTAATTACTGTATTATTTTCCATACAAACAACTATAAACCTAATTTTGCCCCACCCTATATTGCCAGCAACAAATCAGGTGTCGAAAGAGGGAGAGAGACTGTGCCAAAGGAATGTGTAAAACCGAGCTGGCCACACGGGATTCTTTCCAGAGGGAGGGGTTGGGGTTGGGGCCAGGAATGACTCTGAACCCTCCCAAATCGATACATTTTTGACTCCCCACCCAGGTCTTTTGGAAACTGAGGTTTCAGAAGCGGGAGCCTCTGAAGAATGTGTTTTTCATCTTGGCAGAAAGAGCCTGGGACCCCAGCGCGAAAAAGCGTCACATGGCCATGAGAGGCCTGGGGACCATGGCCCGTGAGAACCCCAACAAGGTAGGCAGGGACGGTGGCCTGGAGTCCCCAGCACTGGGCTCTGGTAGCGCAGGTATTTGCCACCAGTGCTGTGTAACACCTCACGCGAGACCTGGGCCCAGGTACAGTTTAGCTGGGGCTTCTGCTCAGAGCCTGCAAGGCTGCAGACAAGGTGTGGGCCAGATTACCTTCCTTCCTATAGCTCCGGGTCCTCATTCTTGCTTCCGTGGCTGCCTAAAGAATTCAGTGCCTTCCAGCTGTAGGACCAAAGTCCTTGTTTCCTGGCTGGCTGTCATTCGGGGGCCACCCTTAGGGCCTAGAGGTTGCCTACTCACAACATGGTAGCTTACTGTCAGAAGGAAAGTGTCACCACCGTCTTCTGTGCTGAGGAGTCTTGTGTACTGTAAGTAACCACTGGAATGGCATACCATGAATGCTGTCATGTTTAATAGGCTAGATGCAAGTCAGTGGCTCCTCCCACACTCAGGGGAGGAAGACAGTACAAGGCTCATTTGGGGTCATCTTAGAAGCGTCACACCTCAGCATTAGCAGCCTTGGGAAATAGAGTTGTAGGCAGAATTAGCATGCAGTGGGACAGTACCCTCTTTGGTAAATTCAAGGTATTTTCTAATACTTTATGCTTATTTAGTAAAAATATTTCCCCCACTTCTTCCTTTAGCATTTGTCAACTTCAGTGGCCATTTCGTCTTGTCCCTAGTATGCCCCACCATCCTCCTTGACGCACCCTGCCAACCCTCGTCCACCCATGGACCATGCCTCCAAATCACTCTCTGTTCTCCTTCTAAGGTTGACATGGGCTCTTGGGTCAGGTTAATGGAAGCATTTTATTTTTAAAAAGATTTTGTTTATTCATTTTTAGAGAGAGGGGAAGGGAGAGAGAAGGAGAGGGAGAGCAATATCAATGTGTGGTTGCTTCTCCCTCCCAACCGGGGACCTGGCCTGCCACCCTGGCATGTGCCCTGACTGGGAATTGAACTGGTGGCCCCTTGGTTCACAGCTGGCACTTAATCCACTAGGCCACACCAGCCAGGGTGAAGCATTTGTATTTTGATGAGCTGTTGTGACAGATCCTGAAGAAAACCATAATCGTTTAGCTCAAGTCCTTGGTTATTGGACAATAAGAAGTAGAGTTGCTTTTCAACCCATGAGGAGCAATTCTTGCTCTACTAATGCTTTTAAACCTCGGTAACAGGTGAGAAAGTATAAGAAAATTGTCCTAGCTCTGCTGGTGCATGGATTGTACGATCCCATGAGCTCTGAAGTCATATATGAGAGCATGAAGACTCTGACCATTATCCTGGGCAAGATCCAAGGGAAAGGTCTGGGCTCCTTCTTCATAGACATCACACTTCAGACCAGGACTCTGTTAGATGACGTAAGTGAGACAACTCAGAAAAATGTCTGGTTATGAAAATCAGAATGGGATTAGAAACGTGAGCGCTGGCTGGTGTGCTGCTCAGGGAACAAGAGCTCTACTATTAACTTATTTATTTATTATTTTTATTTATTTATTTATTTATTTATTAAAAAAATCTTATTGTTGTTGTATTACATCCATCCCCTTTTTGCTCCCCTCTGTCCCCCTATTAACTTATTTATTAACACATCTTTTTTTAAAAATTAAATTTATTGGGGTGACATTGGTTAATAAAATTATATAGGTTTCAGGTGTAGCTTTCTGTGATACATGATCTGTATGTTGCATGGTGTGCCCACAACCCCAAGTCAAATCATCTTCTATCACCTTATGTTTGGCTCCTTGACTCTTTACTCCCCACCCCTGACCCACTTCCCTATGGGAATCACCATCTTGCTGTCTATGTCTATGAGTTTCACATATGAGTGAAACCATATGGTTCTTAGCTTTTTCTGATTGACTTATTTTGCTTAGCATAGTATTTTCAAGGTTCATCCATGTTGTTACAAATAGCAGTATTTCATCTTATGGCTGAGCAGTATTCCATTGTATATATGTAATGCATCTTCTTTAGCCAGTCATCTATCAAAGGACACTTTGGTTGTTCCCATATCTTGACCACCATGAATAATGCTGCAGTGAACATTGTGCATATATCTTTGCGAGTAAATGTTTTCAAAAATTTCAGGTAGCTAGAAGAGGGATTGCTGGGTGACATGGTAGCTCTATTCTTAATTTTTTGAGGAACCTCCAGACTGTTTTCCATAGTGGCTGTACCAGTTTGCATTTCCATCAGCAGTGAATGAGGGTTCCTTTTTCTCTGTAACCTCTCCAACACTTGTGATTACTTATCTTGTTGATAATAGTCATTCTAGCAGTTGTGAGGTGGTATCTCATTGTAGTTTTAGATTGCATTTCCCTAATAGCTAGTGAAGTTGAGCATCTTTTCATACATCTACTGGCCACTTGTATGTCTTCTTGGGAAAAGTGTCTGTTAAGGTTCTCTGCCCATTTTTTAACTGGATTGTTTGTTTAATGTTCAGTTGTATGAGTTCTTTATATATTTTGGATATCGGCCTGCACTCTTAATAGCCAGGGGACAAGATAGGCTAAGCAAAAGGGCACTGATGAAACTGTGAGGACTCTGAAATCCCTTCCTTTAAAACTAATCTGTTAGCCTGCTGCAGTAACACATGCACATGCGTGTGCCCACAGAGCAGCAGAGAAAACGCAATGCTGAAGCCATTTCTGCATGTGTCACATATACTAAATAACATAATTAAGTGCTTCACCAAATCATTGGTAGTCTTCAGTCTTACCAAGTCACTGTGACCGCCAGTCCTAGGTGCTCCTTTCATCTGAGGAGATCCCTCCCAGCCCTGTTCCCTCTGGTCACCGGGAGCTGGTCAGGACCAGGAAACACTAATATATAAGTCTCTGCATGGGGACTTCTCTATTACCCAATGATGTTACCCTGCCCTCAGTTTCTTACCTGGGAAGAGAAATACTTCGGACCAGACAGCTCCTTAGAGAGGAAGGGCAGGCTGTACCCAGGGACAAACCAGCCGGTCAGACTAAAAGCCAGGAGAGTTGGCTGGGTGTCAGAATAAACATAACTTATTTTTACCACTGGTAGGGGAAACTCAAACCAACAGCAGGAGAGATGACCTAGCAAAAATGCTGGGAGTAATAAACAGGGAGCAGGTCAAATGAATTATGATGCAATCCCCCCGAGAATATTTCTTTATTGACTTAGAAAGAACTCCCTGATACATGGTTTCATGGAAAATCAAGGTGGAAAACAGTGATATGGTTTGCTTCCACTTATATACAAACTTCACAAAGGACTATGTGATAGGTGCTTTTTCTTCTTCATTTTTCTGGAGGGATACACACAAAATATAAAACTTGGTTAGCTTGTGGGGAGGGAAATTTCATGTCAGGTGGAGAGGGCCAGGGAAAAGACTTACTTTTTTAAAATAAACCTTTTTGGTTATTTTGAATTTTGAACCATTTTATCTCCAAAACAGTAAGTAATGAAGAAAAAATTGGAAGAGCTGGAAGTAGCACTAGGGATCCCCAAATTGAACACTCTTCTCTGCTGGTAAAGAGGTTCATCGAAAACTCAGCCCCTCTCCATCCTGTCCCCAACCCCAGCCAGCTCCGTGCCATGGGCTGGATCTGAGGGCCCGGCCTGTAATGTACCGTGGTTTTCTCTGATGCAGGTGTCTTTTCCTAATGAGCTTGAGTTTGTTGTTTTGTCATTTTTTTTCACGGGGAACCTGCAGGAGAATGACAGCCTGAGATACTTGGCCTTTGTCTTGTTTGGGCAGCTGGCTGCCTTTGCTGGGTGGAAATGGAAGAAATTCTTCACCTATCAAGTGAAACAGACTCAGGATTCCCTCCTGATCCATTTACAGGATAGAAACCCCCAGGTTGCCAAGGTAGGTCCACGACTCTCCAACCAACTGCTAGAAGTCTCTGTGCCATTCATAAGGGAAGCGGTGACATTGCCCTGCTGAGTCCAGGTGCCAGGTTCCTGCTAGTTCAGTGACAAACTCTTAGCAGCGCATCCGGGTAAATCCTGGAAAAAGTGCCTGCTCAATGTGTGATCCTTCTTGGAGGAAGAGGGTTATTTCCCACTTGTGCCTGCCCCACCTGCCTAGTGCCAGCACCTGTGGATGCTGGACGAGTTCAGGTTCACGGAGGGTGTGGGCAGAGAACCTCAGATTTTAGCCAAGGGGCAGCCATCCACATAAGATTTATTCATGCCTGTTAGCTTTTGTCGTTGCCTCTAGAATAAACTTCCTACCCCTGCCTACTCAATTGCCTATGGCGCTTTCGTTTTATTCTTGGAGCAAACGTGTCCTAACAGGGTTGGATCACCCTCAGGGCTGCTTTGGAGTGACTGGGAGAGTGTTTCAAAACCACTGGGAACAAAGGGTTTCACCAAACCACGTGTCTTCTTTAAGTTAGAGGTGGGTGGGGACAGAAGAGAGGAAGAGAGGGGGAGGGGGAGGGAGAGAAATTGGAGAGGTTAGATTTAGAGATCTAGTAGTACCACTTTTGATGGGACAATAACAAAGGCTGTTGCAAACCCTAAAGCTATGCTCTTCCCACCAGCCCCAAACTGTAGATATGGTTCAAGTTTTCAAACTCCCTAGGAGTCTCTTTCACATTCCCAGTGGCCCCCCAGACCCGAGATTGGCTGCAATTCTCTTCCTTGGTTGGGATTATAAAATTCTCTAGTAAGGTCTCTGATTGCCTAACCACTATGTTATACGCCTAAAACTAATACAAAGAATATGGAATGCAAACTGTCATCGAAAACAAAAACAAAAGACAAAGAATTCCCTAACATTTTTGACAAGAAGATGGTAGTATGATTTTTCTCAGGCTTGCAGAACCGCGCTTCGAGCCTGTTCTCCCTATCTGAGACAGAGGAAGGAACGCAGCTTCCAGGGCGAAGAAGATCAGAGGAACCCCAAGCTCTGCCGGCAGCTGGTGAGTGAGTCTCGGGAGGAGAGAATCCTCCGCAGGTCCCTGCCTCTTGGCAACCATGCAGAAGGGGGCGGGGCACCAGGGAGTTTGCCCCCTGTAAGGGCTCAGATCACTTATGTTTCCATTGCAATTGACCCATAATGTAAGGTCAGTGACAAAGCACGTGGAAGGTTCTGTACAAAATATATAGGCCGTTCCATTCCATGTCATCTGATGGACCCAGGCAACGATGCCTCCACCTCTGAGGACCTGACAGTCGCTGGTCTCCATACTCCGCATTGGACAATTGTCTATGTTCTGTAGTGAAGGTTTGTCAATTCTCTGTCTCATGTGTACCTTCGCTAATTTCTTTCAGAGCCACTGCCACCCAGAGCTCCTGCAGTACTTCTATGCGAATAAAATTCTGTAAACACAGAGACACAGGGAGATGCATCCACGTGAGCAGTTGGCGGTGTGGGGCGGCTGGTACAGCCCCTCTTCTAACCTTTCAGATCTTTCTGCTTGCCTCTTGTGATTGTACTAGAAAAGGGGGTGTTGGGAGAGCAATTGATGGCAAAAATAATGCTGTGGAATTGTATAATTCTATCCAAAGTAAGTCTACGTTGCTTTCACATGCCAATTTCTCCCATAGAAATGTCATGAGAGGGTACATACTATCTTTAAAATGGTTAGAGTTTATGTTGATTCAGTGCGTCTTTGTCAGCGTTTTCCTCAAGGTCAACGCTGTCACTTATCTTCTATTTTAAATTTTATTTTAATTTCTGAGTCTTAGAAGAATAACAATTATCTTTAGTATTTAAAAAATCTGTTATTGATACTTTGCTATTTGCTACTGATACTTTTGTTTGTTTTGGTATAAGACCTGTTTAAAGTTGGTCAAGGGACCAAGAAGGTGGTGTGGAGGGATATTTTCAGTTTCTCATAATCTTCAACACTCATTGCCTCCAATATCATTCCAAACAAGAATTAATAAAGAGAAAAGAATCTATAAAACATGCGTTGAAAAACCTCAGGCTGATGGTAATATATGGAATAATGTGAAGTAACATTTATTAAGAATGTTTATAATTTATTGAGTGCTAAGAGTTGTGAAAGTTTTATTTAATACAATGACCCTATGACAAAGGTACTACTTTGTCTTCAGTTTGTAGATAGAAAACTGAGGTACAAGGATATGAAGTAACTTGCCCAACATGACCCAGTAAATGACAGAGCCAGAATTCAAACCCATGTGGTCTGACTTTTGGACCCAATTTTCAACCATCACGAGGTATTGCCTTGTTATATACTAATTAAAGGACAGTTAGAAATGTAAAAATATAAAAATAAATTCCACTGTTCTTGTTCTTCTCTTTAACTCAGTTCACTTTCTTTTATGTACTAAGTACACATTTTCATTAATTTAATTTGTAAGCTAAGTGTGTATTTTTATTACTTACCTGTTACCTATGATGTCAATTTTTTGGTAATCAATTCTAGTTACATGAGAAGTCACAGCACTCTTATACAAGGTTTCAAGGAAAATATCTTAGTCCCTCCCACCTTTCTTCCAACCAGATTACTCCCAGAGCTTCTGCTATAGAAATTTATTTTTATTTTATTGTTGTTGTATTACATCCATCCCCTTTTTTCTCCCCTCCATCCCCCTCCCCACCCACCCATTCCCCCAAGTTGCTATAGAAATTTTGATATTACCACTGAACTTGGGGTTCAGGTCATACCCTAGAAAGACTATATCTATTTTGAAAATGGTAAAACACAAGTCATAAATTCTACAGAAGAATTTTGATGTCATTCTTAGAACCAGGAATTCAATTTTCTATTCTAGCTCTCTATCGATGGGACTGTGTAACATAAATGAGGGGGTGAGGTATGTCCCAGGAGAAAGAGGGATGTGGGACATGACAGAAGGGGCAGTAAGAACCAGATGGGAATGGGTTTTCTTTCTTTTTATTTTGCAGCTGGGGGCTGCCCCAGGTATAAATCTGGCTTTTCTTGGAGTTGCCCAGGTCTTCTGAGAGGTCCCTTCTGGCTCACACTGTGGGGATTTGAGTATTATCTCGGTTCTTCTCAGAGAATGATTGTATCAATAGTACTAAAGGGCAGCCCTGCATCCTGCTTCTCACCAGAACCTCAAGAGTGTAGCTTTGACTTTGTGGGGTTACATATAAATGCTTGTTCCTTGACCAGGCATTAGTTTGTCACATCATAGGTTTTGGAATGGCTCAATACATTTAAATAAGAGTGAGAATCACAACTGAATGTGCATCCCTTGTTGTTCTTTCCTAATGGGCTCTTGCAGGGCAGGAGCAGTGCCTTTTATGCTCCCAAGATGGCTCAGGAGCTTCATTCATTCTGTCCTGACAATCCCAACTGCTCTGATAATAGTTCTCCATTGTATCTTTTGGGCTATCTTGTTAATAATTAATGCCCCACCTTCTCCCTCCAAATGTGACTGTTACCATCTTGTTCCTTTCAAGCTAATGAATTTCGTGCAGCAATGGGCAAACGGTTAACCAGGTGATGGCCCAGAGTGTCCCTATGCGAGAAGAAAACATTTTTGAGAAACGTAGATCAGGGAGTTGAAATGTGATTTCCCAAGCCATGCTGCTAGAGTCACATGCCTCTGTCATAACACAAATGTGGCCAGAAATTCAACGCTCTTCAACATCTTGCATTGACTATAGATCAGCTGGTGTAGCCGCCATGGATGGGGGAAGAAGCTCAGTTCCCAAAGGTGACATCACGTATGCTGGAAGGACACATGAATTGGCGTAGAAAACCTGGCTTTCCACCCTGACATTATCTCTCAACTTGCTGGTTATCTTCAACAGGTTCCATAACCTCCCAGAGCCTCAGAGCCTCAGAACCTCAGTTTTTTCATCTGCAAAATGGGAGGGAAACCTACCACCCAAGATATTCTGATGATCAAATGAGACAGACTGTGTAAAACTGTAAAATGTTACCCCAAGAAATGAGGTGTTCTTATTTACATGGTAGTCACTCATTATTGGAGCCTATTTATGTAAGGCAAAGGGTAAAAGAAAAATGAAATATAATACTGACACAGACCCTAATTTAAAAGAAGCAATCAATATGTAAGAATCTTGTAAATATAGTAGAATTAGGTGCCTAATACATTGTTTTACATAGGCTGTTTCTCTAGCTAACAAATACCCCTGTAACAATGTGAAATAGAATTCAGCTTACAAGTTTAACGTTTATCTACTTTGTACAACTTAGTTATACCCAAACTTTTTCACTATGCTAGGAAGAGGAACATTCAGAAATTGTGGAAAGTTTGGCACTCTTCCTGTGATTTAATACTGAAATCAAATTGAACTGAAATAGTTATGATTTAGTTAGGGAAAAGTACAAGTTTTCATGTGTTCGGATTTAAAACTGCTAGGATGACCATTTATTTACAAAACCCATATAAGTCTGAGAAGAGTAAACCAAAATTAATTAATTCAATTAATCCAAAGCTAGTGAGCTCATTTTATAACTTGAGTGAGCCAATTCAATTTCCTGAACTAGAATTTTATGACTTAAGGGAACAAACACAATTTCTTGTATTGAACATGGTTTACTTATTTAGATGACTAACCTATATTATTTGTGTTCCTTCTCATTAAAAGCAGTAAACATAGACAACATTTTATTATGAAGATAACAGAAGGTGCACAATTAAGTCTGTTTAATAATAAGATCTTTGGCCTACCTGGATCTGTGTTTCTACCTGGACCTAACTACATATTGATTACCCTCCTTGCTCTTGTCTTTCTCAAGAAAAAGAATGGTTGGCCTAGCCTTTTGGATTTCACAAAGCTCTTTATTAAAGCTAACCTAGGAGGTGGGCAAAGGGTAGGGGGAATGAGGGACATCTGTAATAGTGTCAACCATAAAAATAAAATAAAATAAAATAAAGCTAATTTAAATTTACATGTCAATAAATGAAGTTTGCCTGAGAAATCAAAGCCTGTAACTTCTGGTTCCCAGAAAATTGATGCAAAACTGTCCCCAGGTAGCTCCAAGGAAGGCACTTCCCTTCTCAGAGTATAGAAAGGGAAGGTATCTGGGGGGTAGGGGTGGGGGATTAGGTTATACCCTGTTATGGGGCCTCCAAATCTTACCCTTCTTGAACCAAACTAAAATGGAGTCACTTACGTCAAGGACAAAATAGAGATAGCCAACATGGGCGCATAAAAGAAACTCGACCTGACCTTATAGAAATGTACAGCTAGTCTTAGACACTGGCAGAGGACACCGCCAGTCCTCAAATACCACATCTGCTCATGCCATCTCTGGACTTCCTTGTTTCCCTGACTCAGCCACCCTGATCCAAATCAAAAAGAAGGCCATGAGGTGACCAATCAGCAGAAAGAGTCATATAACGCTTATTTATCCCATAAAAATCCCTTAATCTGTGAGCAACTTGCAACTCATTGCTCCTGTAGCCTTGAGTTTCTCCACTTGTAGATCAAAAGCCTTGCAATAAATTCATTTTTCTGCTTATTTTATCCAGTGTGCTGAGTTTGGTTCTGGACAGGGGTGTTTGCACTGGTCCCTGGGCCTCCAGGAGGCATCCAATGAGGTAGCCAGCAGCCACATGTGACATGAGTACTTTAAAGATGGCTAGTCTGAGTTAAGATGCACTGAAAGTATAAAATACACACTGGATTTTGCATTTCTCCTGCAAAAAAGAAAAAAAATATATATATATATATAGCATATTCTCAATAAAGTTTTCTATCAATTTTATTTTGCAAAGTTAATATTTTAGATAGGTTGGGTCCAATAAAAGATATTATTCAAAATAAATTTCATCTGCCTGTTTTCACTGTTTCTTAATCTGGCTTGTAGGACATTACAAATGATAGAGGCGGCTCGTGTTTGTGGCTCACATTCTAATTCCCTTGGGGTGTGCTGCTCTGGTATCTTCCTAAAATGCCAGGCACGTGGGGAGGAGGATTTGGGCCAGGGATGCCCCAGAAAGCACATTTTTGTGCTGCTCACTGGCTCCATCTAAGAGTAAGTTCCCTCTGACGGGTAGTGAGCTAACTCTGCCGTCTCCTACATGGAGGTGAGCAAGGGGGAGGGGAATGAGGTACAAAAGAAAGCTAGCCATTGGCAGGGCAAGAACTCCTGAACTTGCATGGGACAGTCCTAGTCCTGGCCTATGGTGACTTATGGTGGCCCTCACCGGCTGGAATAGCAAGGAGAGGCCCACAAGGTCAATTACCTTGTCCCCCAGCCTCTGGGGAAACATGTCATTTTAACATCTGGACCAATAGACTGGGACATCAATGCCCCCCGCAACAGCTCTGGGGCCTTGGATGAGTCACTGGGCATCATTTTGCTGATGACAAATCTAGGGAGGTGTTCACCCAGGCCCCCTCTGATTCTCCATTAGTTGTTCTGTCACCCCTCACAAGTGTAACTCATGATGGTGTTCCCATCCAGGCATAGCAACCAGTCGTCCCAGTTTGCCTGGGACTAAGAGGTTTCCCAGGTCCTAGGACTTGCAGGGCTGAACTGGGACAGTCCAGGTAAACTGGGGCAGTTGGTCACCTTGACCCCAGGAGCCAAGCTCAGACTAGAAACCAAGTAGCTCCTACAAGGTGAGTACAAGGGAAGTGAAGGGGGTCTCGCCAAGGAGAGGATGAATGAGGGAGTCAAGGACTAAGACCACCCCCTCATCTTCTGTTGGCAGCAGCTGACCCTGGAATGTTCAAGGGCACAGGATGGGAAGATTTGCACAGGTTGGGGTGGGACAGGGTGCAGGAAGGCTCTCAGCAGGGCTGCTCAGACCTGTGGGTGCTTCCCACAGCCTCCAGCTCATTTGTGGGAGATCACAGGGGACTGAAGTTCTATGCCTATACCCTCCCTCCCTCCCTCGGTAGTTTAGATCCTAGAATCTAAACTATTTTAGGTAAGTATGCAGATGGTCATTATCACTGTTAAAAAAAAAAAAAAGGAACTTCTCCTTTTTGCCCTCTCCTTCAATAGAAAAATTTTCCTATGCCATTTCCACAGTACCCCCTGGGGATTGCTCCTTCACATGTCAATCACTGCAGCTGGGTACAGCATCACAGGCAGATCTAGTCTGGTAGACAGCTTTCCAGAGGTCACAGGTTCGCTTCCTGGTCATGGCACATGCTGAGCTTTCAGTTCCGTCTCTGGTGGGAGGGCACACAAGAATTGCTTCTCTTCCTCTCTTTCTCTCTCCCTTCCCCAGTTTCTAAAAACAAATAAATAAACATTTTAACAATTCATTAAACATTTTGACAGGAGCTGCCAAGTGGCTCTCCATAGAGGCTGCACCAATTTGCAGCCCAATATGCAATGAATAGGAAGGTGCCTGGGCTCCCCCACTCATTCTCCAACACAGTGAATCATTAGACTCTTTTTTTTTTTTAGATTTTATTTATTATTTCCAGAGGGAGAGGACGGGAGAGAGGCAGAGAGGGAGACAGGCATCAATGTATGGCTCCCTTTCATCTGCTTCCAGCTATGGACCTGGCTGGAGACCTGGCTTGCAACCTGGTTATGTGCCCTGACTGGGAATTTGGGTTTGCAGGCTGGTACCTTGTTCACTGTGCCACCAGGCAGGGCTCATTAGACTTTTTGATCTCTGCCAGTCTGGTACTGAAAAGTGGCATCTTATCGCAGTTTTCTTTTGCATTTCTCATCACTTGTGAGACCAAGCATCTTTCTGATGGTTTGTGGATACCTCAAGGCCAAGTGATGAGCTGGTAAGGGAAATGCCTCTGGGTGGGCAAGCTCTTCAAGATCTGGCCTGTCACCCTGAGCCCCTAGCTCTTTACCTACATAAAAGGCCAGACTACCTCAGAACCAGGATGTAGGGTCCAAGTTCTGGTATGTTGGGCAGTACCCCATGGAGTCTTCATAAATGAAATGGGACCACCTGAGACTGGCCTGGAAATAGGATCCCTCATGGTGTAAAGTCCCTCTGGCTGTCGCCGTGTCTGGGAAAATTATGGGAGAGGTCCCTCTCAAGAAACGAAAGCCAGGGTGGAAGCCCAATTTATCTTTTGAAAAGGAGGAAGACAGATATTATACATGGGGAGCATTAAAGCTTTGACATTTCTCCAGGGTCTTGGTGGGGATGGCCAATGAACATCTTACACGGAAAGATGCTCAATCGGTGAGCAGAGGAGTGTGAGTATCTGTGGGGTCACGCGGGAGAGAGGGAAGGCTGGGACACAGGAGCCAGATGCATGGGACAAAGAAGAGTGCAGAACACCAGTGTATGTGTGAAGGAGAGAGATGACAGTGAAGGGCGTGCTACCTTCATGACCCCCAGTTCCTCGCCTCGGGCTCCAGAACTTCTCTTGCCCCTGCTCAGGAAACCAAAGCTGCTCAGTGACCAGAGGAGGGCGACAACATCCTTTCTTTCACCTTCTAAGCGCTCTTCTTCAGGTTGGAGCAAAGAATGGTTTAGCATTTCCAGGCCACGCTTGGAATTCTCATGGGGAGAAAGGCGTTATTCTTCTGCTTCAGCTGGGAAACACCGTTACACAGCAAGGGCAGAACATTTCTCTCGTCCCTGTCTCCAGCCTTTCAACAGAAATTTGATGAAGGCTGTTCTGTGCTTAGCTGGCCCCTTGTCCTGGGACAGCCACAGGTGCGCCTCTGGGTTGCCGAGATGCCCCTGCCCTGCCCCCTCCCTGGGCCTGAGCTGCCCCAGGGAAAGTGTCTCTGCCTGTTTCCTGGGGCTAATTCCCCCTCATGCTTCCAGAACTCCTCTTTTTTTTTTGGGGGGGGGGTTATAACATTCATATCACATAAAACTCACCCCTTTAATCATTTGGAGATGTCCAAATGGATGGCATTTAGTACATGCACAATCTTATGCAATCATCATCACTATCTAGTTTCAGAGATTCTTCATCACCCCAAAAGAGCATGAATGAATAAGCAAGCGGTGGTACATCCAGACAATGCAATATTATTTGGTGATAAAAAGACGTGAGCAATGAAGCCACAGGAAAACATGGAGAAACTTCAGTGCATGCTACTAAGTGAAAGAAGCCCATCTGAAAAGCCACATACCATATGCTTCCAAATATATTATCTTCTGGAGAAGGCACATCTGTGGCAGCAGCTGTAAGGTGGGAGGTTAGAGGGGAGCATGGGGGAGATGGGGCATTTTTAGGGCAGTGAAGCTATTCTATATGATACCGTAATGGAGGATACGGGTTGTTATGCATTTGTCAAAATCCAGAGAACTGTATAAGCCAAAGAGTGAACCTAACGTAAACTGTGGACTTTAGTTAATAATAATGCATCAATATTGGTTCATCAGTTTTAACAACTATGCCATACCAATGCAAGATGTTAATAGTAGGGGAGACTGGGATAAGAGGAGAATATATGGAAACTTCAGTTTCTCTGTAAACTTAAAAGAGCTCTAAGAAATAGTCTATTAATCTAAAAACCTCAACACCCCACACCCCCTACAAAGAAGAGGTGGCCTGGGGCCTCTGCCAATGTTCCCCTCGTGCTTATGTGCATGCTGTTTACATGTGTGTAGGAAGCTGAGAACTACTGTGTCCATCTTGGAAACTTGAAGGAGTAAGTTAGAACAACATCCAGCACCCTGAGGTGAATAATAAAAAAACAAAATACATGCAGACATGGAAGGGTAAAATGAACTAACCCCGAAACCTCCCTGTGTCCAGATTTCTTGTTAGAAGAAAGTAACTCTCTCATTATTGCTTTTAATTGATCTTTATTGGCATGCAGTTTAAAAACACCCTAAATCATGTATGAGGGACAACCAGTCCATTTTATATGTAAGTAAACTGAGATTAGGGGAGACTCAGCTCCTTGCCCAAAATCAAATGCTAGAAAGTGGCACCGCTGGGATTCAAGTGGTTTTCCTAACCCTTAGTGCTCCACAGTCTTTCAGTTTCGTGGGTACTTCCCTTCGGTGCGGGTGGGAATGTGCCTGTTTTTAACCAACAGAACATGGCAAGCGTGTTAGGGAGACTCACTGCTCACCTGATGAAATAAAATGGCCATGTAGGAGAAGCAAGAAACAGGGGGGAGGGGTCCCTAGGACCTGAGGATGGCCTCCAGCAGATAGCAAGCAAAATTCGGGGCACTTCCAGCATACAGCTCAGCAAAACTAATTCTGCCAACAAATGAACTTGGAAACAAATCCTTCTCCAGTTAGGCATCTCTGAGAATGCAGCCCAGGTTCAAGTCTGAATATATAGCCTTGTGACCTTAAATAGGTGTCCCAACTAAGATATGCCTGAACTCCTGACCCATAGAGATACTGAGATAATGAATGGATGATTTTTAAGCAATTAAGTTTGTGGTCACTTGTTATGGCAGCAATGGAAAAGTAAGGCATCAGCCCCTGCACAAAGCATAATTCGAGTCTCCACAATTATCTAAATTATGTTTTATAAATCTTGACATTGCTACAAATTTAGATATATTTCAGATGGCTAAGCACTGATTCTAGAATGAAAGAAGTTGTCAGCAAGCGTTCTTATCTTTTTTGTTTGGAATTGCAGGAAAATAAAAGAAATATGTGTGGTGTGAGCAGAGAGTAATTAAATTGTCTTTCTTGAGACCTGGTGCGAATCTGATTAGCAAGCAAAGTATTTTTCCCTTTGCCTCCCTGGGTTGTAAATATTCTCTAGCTCCTAAGTCCTTTCTCCAGAAGGAATTTATGACACAAATAACAAAGCACTTTCAGGTCCAAATGACTTGCTTTATAGTTTCTCTTTCAAGGAAAAGCTTATCTCATTTTAAAAAGGCCCATGTGTCTGATTTTCCTCTGTTTCTCTTTCTAAACTAGGGACTTATATATCCTAACTCCATAGCTCGCACATAAGCAATTCCTGTTCATGGCTCCCCCAGCAGACACAGGATAAAGTCTCTTTTCTCATGGACGTGTATGTGAGATGCAGCCTCAAGGAAAGAACCATCATGTCCTAGCCGAGTCACCCTAGCTTACAGGCTTGACTTACAAAGTAGGATGCAGTTCAACTGAGGGAACGGGGGCGGATGAAACTCCAAGGCCAAGACTAGGTTTAATTCTAGACTGCAATACTAGAAGAGCCCAAGAACTCCATTTCTGAGTTACTAGCATGTGGGATTGACCAGCAGTCCATTCCATTTTAAGGAAGCTTAACTGCCAAAGAAATCCCAGAGCCAGCAGACAGGCCCTAGGTCAATCTCAAGCTGCTCACCCTGTCGGACCCCCAGAGCAGACTCACTTTCCACTGCCCACCGCAGACGTGGCCATGAAGACAAGCTTCACGGGGGATCCCTTCAGGCAGCAAAACTGTGGGCAGCCCCTGGGCTGGGCTGACACCAGGGTGGAGGTTCTTCACTGTTTCTATTCCAGGGACCCCCATGTATGGTTCCCCACTTCTCCCTTCTTCTAAATGCTGTCCTCTTCACCACTGTCTTTCGGGCATGCCGGGAGAGATGGCTTATTCTTTAGTTTTCAAACATAGACCTAACCCACCAAGGCCTTGTGAGGAAGCTGGTCTCAGAGATCCTGGATTTGGAGGTGGACGAACCTCCAAGGTTCAAGGGCTGTCGCGTTGACTTGTTCAAGGGCTGTCGCGTTGGTCAGTTTCCCCAGCCCAGGCCCACTCCTGGCCATGTATATAGTAATGCTCACTCCATATTGCCTGTTGAGGGAATTCATCGAAGCAATTTTTCATTGTCCTGGTTTTGCAGGTCAGAAAACAGAGGCATGGGAGGAAGAGGCCTGGCCTGATCTCTGAGGGCCCGGGAACCTGTCAGACCAATGCTTGCTGAATGGCCGATGGTCGTGTCCTCATTTCTTACCATGCGCCTGGTCTGGAGCACTGAGGCCGGTGGACCCCGTTCAAGCTGCAGAGGCAGCAGAATGCAACCTTTGAAACTCAGTCCCACCCTGCCCCCATCGGTTCCTGCTCATTAATTTCTCCCCTGACCCTGGTGGGAGCTTGGCTCCAGCTGCTGGGTCTGCAGGTCAGGGTCTTGGAAGCATAGTGGATGTTACTGGCCCTGATGGTGCAGGGAAGAGCAGAGGCCGGCCTGCGGCCTGACACCAAGAGCACAAAGGGGTCGCCCCCACCTCTCTCTTGTCCTCTAGTTTTCTCGCTTGGTGGGTAGCTCTGCAGGTGCCCAGCTAAACGCCGGTCCTGGGCCTCCAGAAGGGCAGGTGGTGAGTTGGGGGAGCTGGCAGGAGTTGAACCCTTAGAGATGCTCATTAGAACAAATAGCCCAGGAGGGTAAATACACAAGAGCCAAGCTGAGTAACATTCGGATCCATTCGAAAACAAGCCCCCCCGCTGCTTGTGCCAGATGAGGGAAGTGGAAAACATGATGTCATCGTTCAGGCAGGAGCCTCCCTCTCTGGCCCCATCCTCTCCCCCTTGTGTCTGCCCTCTCTGTCACCCTTCTTGTCCCTTCCCTCCTTGCTGTTTCTCCATCACTGGGGACATCTTATACCGTCCCCTTCTGGCAAGACCCAGGGAGAGTGTCTTCCCTCCTTAAAGATAAACTCATTCACAGTGAGGTGCCAACAACTGACGAAAGGGAAGGTGTTTCTAATAGAGGAATCCCCCACCAACCCTGGGGTGTGCTTTTGGTGTTTGCACCTACTTTGGAGACCTTGAAATCATACCATAGACCTGCAAGGCTGACAGAGTCAGAATTCAGCTGAGCAGGTGCCCTGGAGAGGTGGGAAAGGACGGGACAAGGTTGCCTGGGCCCAGAGACAGCCTGGCTGGTGTTGCGGGCCTGTGGGCCACTCCCTGTTCCCTTCCAGCCGGGAGCAGGTGGTCAGCAGACACCAGGCAGACAGGCGGCTCCTCCTGCCTGCTCATTGGTCTCCTCGCAGCCGCAGCCGGTCAGATCTCGATATCCTCTCCTGCAGCTGCTGCCGCCTGCTCTCCACTCTCCCCCAACCCCCTCTGCTGCCCCCATTCTCCCCTCCCAAGGCCCCCAGCGCTCCTTTTGCTTCCTGGTAATTCCATCAGCAGGCATTTGATCCAATTGTGGGTCCACAGCTTCCGAGAGTGCCAGGTGGCCTGTAGGAGTCTCCAAGTGAAAAGTTGGCTTGGGACCTCGCCTGAGTCAGATGGACGGTGCCAGAAACCTAAGCAGCCGTCCATCCGACCCCCCCGCCTGGCAGTGAGGTCCGAGAGGGCAGGAGTGAGCTAGCCTGGCCCACGCTGCTTCCCCAGCTCTAAGCAAGGTGCCTGGCCCGCAGCAGACACTTCTTCAGGCGGGTTGTGTTAACCACGTCTGATCCGGCCAGGAGCTCATGTAGCCATGGCCCCCTTTTAAATAATCCTTCCGGCTATAGTATGTATGTGCAAGACTTCATAATAGGTTGCACTTCCAGGGCCATTATGTCATCAGACCATCTCAATCTGTGATGCAGACAGAGCAGGGTCCACACTCCCCGTGATGCAGGTGGGCAGACCCAGGACTGCTGCCTCCTAGTCTGGAGATCCTCCCACCCCACCGCTGCCCCCCACCTCCAGGCTGAGTAGGAGCAGAACAGCAGCTAGGGTGGAGACTCGAGGTTCCGTTAACAGTGGTCATTATTTCTTCCAGTTATCCCATCTTCCTCCCATACCCAGCAGAGGGGAACTGGGAGTCCGGTGGGGGGAGGAGCAGGTCATAGGCAGGTCACAGGCAGGTCGAGGATGCTCTGGACAGGGGACTGCACAGTGGGGACAGGCGCTCCAGGTAGAAATCTGGAGTGACTGCTCGGGGGCAGTTGTGAAGGAGATCAAATATGCCATCCTAAACTACTCCACTTTGGCATAAAGGTTATTTTGAGCTAAAGGCAAAAGAGAATCAAATGATGCCAAAAGAGTCGTCTGGGGGCTTCCTTGCTGACTAAAAGCAGCAAACCCTGGAATGAGGCTGCCCTGAGTTCTTTCTCCGAGGAAGGTTTACAGAGAAGGGAGAATGTAAGTAAGATCTAGCCCAGTTCCCTTCTGCAGGCGCTGAAGGGGGTGGAAAATTCATTTATGCTTGTATAGACAAACATCATCACCAGCTTTATTTCTTGATTGTTCTAAAAATCCATTTATTTTTCCTAAAGCTCTTAAAAGCCTTTTATTTCCCCCCTTGCCCGTAATAAGTTAGGAATATAATCTTCAACTACATAACAAGCCAGTGATGTTTTCTGTTGGCTCCCATGTACGTATACCTAAAACTTTTCTCTTATCAATCCATCATTTAACATCTTAATTCACAGGCCCCAGGTATGGAACCTGAGAGGAGAGGAAAAACTTTTCCTTTCCAATAGTTACCTGTCATCACGTAGTGACAGTCAGCTGCTGGACTCTGGTCTGAGCTGTCATATCTTTGGTCTATAGTAGGAGTCCTTTCCTGACCCCTACCTTGTGTGGATACATACACACACCCACTCACATTTTCTGGACAGCTGCAGACTAATTTTAACTTAGAAGAGCACACTTCTCCTCCACCAAGGATCTCAGCTCCCAAATTGAATGTATTCACCTTTCATCTTCAGTGGTTCACAGAGGTGGATTTATATGTAATACACGAAGTCTTCCTGCTTTATAATCTTCTCACGCAACATTCATGCTCACAATTATTATTTTCCCCTCATCCCTAACCTGGAAGCATAGCTATTAAAATCAGGGCCTCTGACAAGGGCAAGGTTGTCATCAAATTCCACTCTCCAGCCCCTGTTTTTAGCCCATCACTTGTTTGGGTCCCATTAAACCTCTTCAGGGCTGTGATTCAGGGGAACAGAGAGTGGAAGCATCACACTTCATGGAGAAGGTCAAGGGCTGGCCTCTCCACAGTGCAGTGCGTGGTGGCTTTGGGGAGGGTGAGGTGCTGGCGCAGCGGGCCATCTCTGGCTTCCAATTCTTTGCTTTATCACTAGGATTCTCACCTTTGGTTCAAGAAAGACCATGCACAGTGCAAAGCAGGAGCCTGGGAAGTAGACCTGTGTGGTGGGGTTACTCCAGGAACAGTGATCTAATTCCTTCAAGGTGCCTGGATTCTGATCTCGCCACATGCACACATCCCCATGGTAGTCGTTCTGGGTGCTTTATCTTGGTGACCTGGTGTTAAGTCCATAGCGGAAGCCCCAGCATTCTTGGGCAAGTCGGCCACACCTGGGCACCAGCCAGGATTGGCAGGTGAGACTGGTTTGACAGAAAATAGGGCAGATTCAGCACTCCTAGGTTTGATTCTATGTCAGCCCATCCTACCCAGGAACCTTCCCTGTAGAAAGAGTCAATTCCTGAGATTTCAGACCAAAACTATTGATGGCCAGCCTGTCACCCCTGCTGGTTGTGCAAAGAAAATGTTTCTGTTTCCCTCCCCCAGGCTGGGCTGAAGCGGGTGAGAGAATAAGTGATGGAAAAAAACGAGGTGATTGATTGGGGCCAGTGGCCCTTGATGGGGTGTGAAAAGGGAAGGGAAAACAAAAACCAGCACAAAGCAACTTGCCGGTGTTACCAGTGAGAGGTCTCTGCTGGGAATGGCTCCAGCTCTGAGCATGGAGACTGGGCTCCTACTTGGTCTTTTCCAAGCTAAGTGGCATGAGGGAGGCTGGAGCTGGTGGGAAACAACTGGTGGGCGGTGGGATAATCGACCTCACAGCCAGGCCCTTGGTCATGAAACTTTAATAGTGGCTTCACAGAGCATAATCCATTAGCCCTAGCAGGCATTCCCCTCTCCTTCTCATAAGTCAATAGAATTTCTTTCCAGAAGATTGGAACCATGGAGTGACCTGTTACTCTCACAGCAGAGACTCTGGCTAGAACCTGAGAGAGGGAGGCAGGTCTGTGTTTGCTCAGAGGCTGGTTGCAAGCGTCCTGCTAGGAATCATTGCTTCAGGGGACTGAGCCCTCTCCACCCTCCTCCCTCCCTCCCTCTGGTGGAAGGGAGCCTTGAAGCAGGGGGCAAGGGAAGCCATGGGAAGGGCCTTTAAGTAGGGCTTCACCATAAATTTCCTGAACTTCTGCTGCCCTGGCAGCTGCCCCTTACACGTTAGGTCCTTTTGGTCTTAAGAGTGAACATGGCCTATCAGAGGGTGAGTTGAAGAGGGAGGACATAGTAGGTGTCACAGGTGGACAATATGGTGTCTTTGTTGCACATGCGGAGAAGAAATGGGCTAAGGCTGGAAGCCCTGAACTCTCAGGCTGGAGAGGAGACAAAGAAATGTTGTCCCTCTTATTCTTGCTACCACAAGGCTAGCTTAGCTCTCAGGCTACTTGGTCTGAGAATTGTGGTAGTCTAGTTTTTAGAAGAAGAAATGATCAGCTCAGGCTTTGCTACTGACAAGAATCACGATAGAGCTTAGATTAGTAACCAGGCCAACTGAGGGAGGCCACATCTGCAGTACTAAATGCACTTCTCCCATATGGAAGAAGTGAAGGTCAAGCCCCAGGGCTCCACGATTCTTGGGGTTGCTGATCTGAATGATGGTCCTTCCTCAGACCTTCCTATTCAGATTCTGTACCACTGTGAGATTCTGCCTCCAGGCAGGATCTGCTCCTGGCTTGACCTAGTTCTCCCTTCTCTGGGAGGGATTTCAGATTATCTGTCCAAAGGAAGTCTTTTCCCAGAGGGCCTTTGTCTACCTTCCCTATGGCATTTTCTCCTGTCACCCTCTTCCTCCTTCACCAAGTAGTCAATGATTCTTCTATCTGGTTTTCATCTTTCTTCCTTTGAAAGTTCTCATGCAGGAGGAAGAGTTTTACCTCTAGCTATCTCAGGTTTCATCTGGGACTCTATTAAAAAGATAAGTTAACATGAGAAAATCAGTTTATTAACATGTACAACACATCATATGGGAGAAAGCTAATACAAAGAGGAACTCAAAGTGGTGGCTTATGACTCTGGCTTAATTTCAACAAGGCATAATATGTCTCTAGAGAAGTGACAGGACAGAGGGAAGCAAGTTCAGGTAAACTGTGGGAAGGTAAATGTATGGGAGGAAAGTAAGGAGTACAGTGTGTATGTTCCTCTGGTGCGCTCTCTGGGCTGGTAAGAGTCTGTCTCCAGGAAAAGGAAAATTTATAGCCTGTCTTTGAAAAGAAAAGTAGAGGGAGCACTTCTTATATCTGTTGCTTCTTAATTGCCTGCATTTCAAAGTAATTTTATGCCAAAGTGGCTTACATTGGGGTGGCATGTTCTACTACCCTTTATTCTGTTGCAGGCTCACAACTTTCCTGCCCATCTCATTCAAACTACTATGACTTCTGTCCCTTCCTGTTGGGCCTTGCTCTCAGTCTAGCTAAGCTGGTGAAGGATTTCACACTAGTGCAAGGTGGTGTTCCTTCCAGGTTGCATTCAATAATGGAATGACTGTGATGCAAGAGATGTTGGCATCTGGGACAAACTGGAGTAGGAGAGCGGGTGAGGGGTCATCTGTGGGCCTTTGTTCTCTCCATTTGGGGAACATCTGCCACTGTCACAAGAGACCTAGCCATGGTTGCTTTTTGATTTTATCTACCCAGATTCTGTTAGGTTTTTTAAGGGGTGAAGTTTTGTTTTCACCATATACACGTATGCAGATCTTTATGATTATGAGTTGCCATAAGGGTTTCCTATCTTTTTTACTTAAATTTGCAAGCAGAAAACTGAGCTCTCCAAGAGTGAGGAGGCTCACCCCATCCCACCCCCTTTAAATTAGTGGCCATCCTTAGATGCAGCTCCTTCCACTTTCAGATTCAGAATAAAATTTCCTCTGCATGTGCAAGGCAGACTCATCTCATTGTCAAGTCTAATAAATAAATCAGCGCCAAGAGCCCTGGGACCCAAATGTAAAGTTCAATGTCTGCCACAAGTGGAGGTAAAATAAATTACCTGTAATCTGATGAGCAGGTCATCTTGATCCTCTACTCTGTTCTGGTGACTTCAGTGATTGATTCTGCTAAACTCAGGTGAAGCAGGACATCCAGATTCAGGGCTTCAAGTGAAATGAAAGTGGAGGGGCCAAGATGAGATCATAAAACCCTTCGCAAAGGGAGGTGAAAAAAAGAAAAAACGTAATTCTTGGCTTACCAACGGCTTAATGTTTAGTCCCTCATGAGGCTCGATTCTGCTCCTTTCCTTCATGTTTTGAAAGACACTATTGTGTCTGTTTAATAAACACCTTTTTGTTGTTTGTTTGTTTAGGGTAGAGTTGGTTTGTGAATGATCATTAAGAAAAGAGGTGCATGCTTTTATGGTTTACTTGGATTAACATTTGCTCCACAAAGCCTGCTTGGGGTCTGAAGTTCTCCTGTGAAAGCCACTTTTTTAGTTTGAGAAGATGAAGACCTCATTAAAATAAAATATTATTGGGAAAGGATTAAGGCCTTAGTCAGCTCAGAGCATTCTAGACCTAGGCAGTCAAATAGAAGTATAATGCGAGTCACCTATGCAATGTAAAACTTCTGTATTAGCCAACCACACTTTTTTTTTCAAGATTTTATTCATTATTTATGGAGAGAAAGGAAGCGAGAGAGGCAGAGAGGGAGGGAAACATCAATATATGGTTGCTTTTCACCTGCCTTCACTTACAGTCTTGGCTGGAGACCTGGCTTGCAACTTGGTTATGTGCCCTGGCAGGGGAATTGAACCAGCAACCTTTGGGTTCGCAGGCCGGTGCCTTATCCACTGTGCTACCAGCCAGGACACCAGCCACATTTTTAAAAAAGTGAAAAGAGATGGGTGAAGTTAGCTTTAATATATTTTATTTAGAATAAGATATCAAAATGTTATAATTTTAATATGTCTTCAATATAAATAATTATGAATAAGGTATTTTACATTCTTTTGAGGGGAGGGTGTACTAAGACTTTGCAAGATGGTGGGTATTTGACACTTATAGGACATTTCTATTTAAGTAGCCACATTTCAAGTTCTTAGGATTTCAGCCTCTAGGGAGGGAACTAGACAAGAGAAAGGCTGTTGGAAATGGCTTTTGAATGTCAACCACTGTGAATGTTTCTGGTCCCAAGGTAAGACATCCTACTGGAGAAAGAAGAGCAGTAGATTATGAGCCAGGAGTCACCAGCTTAGTATGTGACCTTGTCCCTGTCACCTGGCCCCTCTGAATTTACAACCTTGTTTCTAGGGTGAGGAGTTCTGTGCATTAGGATGTCTTTTTCTGCTCCAATGCCTGTGATTGTGTTTAAACTCCTTGAGGGCATTGAACGAGCTGTCCGGTGGTAATGTACTTAATTTAATGTGGTCCATTTGGTAGAAACAGCTGTGGCTCTTCTCCTTCCTGTGGTCAGGGGACATGGGTCGGCTGGATAAATTCTCATGTTCACAGATTTTGATGGAAGTTTAATTACACGAATAACCTGGTGTCCTTGGTCTCCGGATGTCTGTTCCCGATGAGAATGTTAGACCCTCTGTATGTGCTAAGCTAAAGGGACTTCTCTTGGCACTGACTGGCCTCTGCCCTGCCAGGTTGAGTCAGCACCAGGCAGAACTGGAGAGGAGAGGAGATTGGCCCTCTGAGGTCCCTCCACGCCTTCTTCCCCATTACTCTTCCATGGTTAGGTTCATCCATCTCTGGCCCAGATGTGGTCTTTGTCTAAATCCTTCTGAGAGCCCTTCACCTCATGGAACTATTCTGCTTCCTCTCATTTCTCAAAGCACTGCTCACAGAGGCTGCTGTGCTGAGCTACCTGTGCCAGGTGTCCATAAATGCTGGGGTGGAGGAACAACCTAGGCGCTCAGCACAGGCTCCTGCTGGCCAGGCCAGGACAATGGTTGGCAGCTGAGCCAGGCTCTTCTCGGAGTCCACACAATGGTGATGCACATAAAGGGGAGTTACACCAGGGTCAGGGGGCATCTGATGAGAACTAGGGGTCAGAGATGCAGCCTGGTCCCTGCAATGGGTTCAAAGAGAAAGAAACCTGACCAGGAGCACGAGGGCAGTCTCTGTCTCTCTCCTTCATTTTTCTCTCTCTGTGATGATTAAGGACAATACACTTGGGCACTCCACAGTTCTGAAGTTGGTTTGCCCTCAGTTCAAGCCATAGGCAAGACTGACAAGCATCTTTGCATCATAAACCTAACTTCCCAGGAGAGAGAATATGATTAGCCTAACTTGGGTCAGGTGTCCCAGGAGTGGTCCTGGCCGGGCCACTCTGGTATGGGTGAGAGGTATGTGCGAGGACGGTTGCCCTGGTACAAAGCTGGATGGGGACCAAATCCGCAACCCAGGCATGTCCCCGACTGGGAATTGTCCCGCTAACCTTTTGTTTCACCGAATGATGCCCAACTAATGTGAGGACATCCCAGGGCCAGCAGCCACACTGACAAAGTGAGCGGTGAGCTAGCTTGCAAATCTGTTGACACGCTTGGCTTTCACAGGCAGACCATGACTAAATAAGAAAAGGCATCTCAGGCATTAGATTGCCCAACACCTGCCTCAGCATGTATGTTTTTATTCTTCGATTTTAATAATGCTGTGCATTCTTAAAAATATGTAGGCAGCATGTTCTACCAATTAAGATAGCTGTGTTGCCTCAACTTTGCTGTAACATTCACCTGAGACACAAACTCTCGCACCATTTTGGAATTGCAGGAGACACATCTCTACTCAAAGTCAGGAGAGGGTTAACTCAGCAGGCCCTAGCTTCTGAAACCTTGGACATTCTAAGGAAGGTGATGGGTCTTCAGGGGCCTGGCCCTTCACCAGCTCCTCGGGGATGACCTCCCAGCCTGCCTGCAAGAGCGCCTGTGCAAGTCCAAGGCCCTAGGCCTTGCTGTAGCGCTTTGCTCTCTGCGGGGCCAAAGAGCAAAGTATCAGTCCCAGAGACCTATGTGGCTGATCCCCAGTACAAATTCTGGACACCAGCACTCAGGTGAGGTTCCCTGGTTGAAAATACTTAACACGTGTTGTCACCTATTGCTGCTGGGAGAACTAAGTATGTCCCCGTGCAACTCCTTGGGATGGAGACACTTTTTGGTGCTGTTTGCTATTGGGGTTTCTCAACAACTTCTGCAACAAACCCCATTTTCTACATGCGAGCAAACCCCAAGCTTCAAGGCTGCGCAGATATAAAATTTCAACCAGAACTCTGCCCTGGCTCTGGGCCGCTCTCTTTATTCACATCTCCCCAGCTGGGAGATGGTCACTCTCCGCTGACACTTTGCAGGGAACCCCAATTGGCTTAAGAGAGTGCTCCTCTTGGCTGAGATGTATTTCAACAGTAGAAAGTGCCTTTAGTCAAAAAGTCTTTTGGGGAAGTCAAAATAAACAGAAACAAAAATTTAAAACCCTCTCTATTGTCTATATTTACATTAGCTGAATAACAAATGAACTTTGCGCTGTTTGGGCACAAGTATTACAAAAAGGGTGAACTTTAGGTGGGTGGCACCTCAGGCCTCTGTAAGGTGTGGCTCAGGCAGGTATTTTTGGGTGGCTGGCTCCCCCAAATCTCATGAGGTTGGCACCTTTTGTGACTGGAGGAAAGGATGAGCCTTGGTCAGAAGGCTTGGAATTGGCTCCTAGATAGGGTTTGAAATCTATCAGGCCAGATCCAGATGATTCTGGAGTCACTTTCCTGACTACCAATCTGTGTAGAGTCTCTTCTCTCCTCCTCTCCAGCTGCAGTCCCTCAAAACACTGGCTTTCATGGGTGCAGGGAGAAGCCAGACAGGTTCCGATCAATCACCCACTGCTAAAGATCAGATCAGATAATACATAAGTGAATGAGATAATAAGTAAACAGATGAATCCATGTTCCAATAAAAGTTTATTTGGCCCATTTGGATCAAGTTTAATAATGTTTAATAGATTTTTTTTTTTTAAAACATGAGTAGTAATAACAATTCCTCTGTAATAACAATTATATATGAACTTCTGGGCAAGGTCAGCAGCTCGTTCCTTTACTAAAAATGTAAAGCCGCCCTCTGAGGACAAATGGCACATGAGGAGCAGTGTACATTTCCTTGTCTTTAAAATAAAAAACAAAACCAAAGACTTCATATTTACATATTTTCCATTTAAAAATCAGTCAGTGTGATTAATTCGGTTTCTAATATGTTGCAGGTTGCAACGTACAAATCCTAGTTTGCTGATTAGGTTTAAGGTGCTGTGGAGGTGAAAGTGAACACAGATCCAAACTGGGCCATCTTCTGCTTCAAGCAGCTCCACTTCCTAGGGACATCTTTGGGTGCATTGGGGGTGGGGCGGAGCGGAATGCCAGCGGTGGGAATGGCACAGGGGCCTGGACCGTGCCTCTGCAGCGGGGCTGCGGTGCCCACACACCATCGCCCCAGGCTCTGCCTGGGAACGCACCTCTGGGTTTCCGTGGTCCTAACCCACCCTGGCCTACACTAGGAAGGGCATAGTAGCAAGGAAGCCCTTCCGTCGCCGTGAGGTCCCCGTGCTGCTGCCTGACCCCTGAGTGCCCTCACTGTTGGCACCTCACCTTTCACATCTTCCTCCTTTTCTGGATTCCTCCCTCCCCGCCTTGCCACTTGCTCTCTAATGCACTTCTTTAGGGGCCTGCTTGTTGCCAGGCCTAAGTGGGTGATCAAAATGAAAGATAACATCAGCAAAGCCTGAAAGGGTCCCTTTGAAATCTATCCTAACACATTTGCTCAGCAGGGGCAGGGGTGCGCTGGGTGGTGGGAGCTCTGGAGGGATTCATGGGATTGCTGTCTCCAAACTCACACATGTATGACATCCTTGGGGAACTAGGGCTGTGTCTGTGTCTGCGCACGTGTCAGCAAAGTGTGTAAGCAGCCTGGAGGAGGTGTGCACACAGGCCTTGGCGAATGAGTTCCTTTATCCACAGACCCCAAACTGATCTGATCTAAACAGAGATTTCAGATCATGCAGGAGCAAGGCAAACACGGGGGCGTGACAAAGGAGAATGTTTATGTCCTTGAGGCACTAGAAAAAACACGCTTGATGAGGGAAAAGACACTGGCTCAGTTTCCAATGTTGGAATACGAGAAACATTGCTCTGAATAAAAGAACATGGGATGCGTCAGATGGTAATGGACAGGGAAGAGACGTCTTGGACTAACTTTTCTGACCGAAAAACAGTGCGACCCAGCAGAGGAAGGCATTCTATACAGAGAGGACAGATCCTGGCTGGGGGCGGGGAGACTGGGAGTCAAGGCCTGCCCTGCACTGGCTAGACTTTGCTTCTCTGGTTCCCACTGTCTTTCCTCAGTTGTCAGTTGAGGCTATATGGGCCACGTGGTTTCAACAACAGGCCTGCAAGGTTCCTCCCTCTCCACCTACCCAGGCAGGGCCCGCGGACTGCTGAGACACGTTTCTGCCCTGCGCCACCACTTACAAAATGCAAGGGCCTCCTGCACACTGGGAACGTGATCAACCCAAAGTAGGCTCCGTTCCAACCCGCTCCCCAAGGTTAAAGGCTAGTTATTAAGGCAGTTGAAGAAATGGACATTCCTCTCGCTCCTCGGATCCTTCCTGTGTTCTGCTAACCCTCCAGGCAGCAGAGAGGGGTGGGTGGGGTGGTGGAGGTGCCAGGGAGACGGCCTCCTCCTGCCAGGCCCGGCTCTCCTGGGCGGCCTTCCGCGGGGCGGAAGGAAGGGGGACTAGTGCCGGCGCACCCCCCTCACCACCTTTCTTTGGAGAAAGCCTCGGTCTGTACGAGATCTCCAGGGTGCTCGGAGATGCACGTGCCGTTGAGGTCGCCCAGTTTATTGTCGGGTAGGTCTTCGGGCTTGGTGCAGAGCTTCAGCGCGCGGGAGATGAACACGTCCAGGTCGAACTGGGGGCTGGCGCCGCCGTCCTTGGCGGCGGGGTGGCCGGGCGGGGAGGCAGACAAACGGTGCTCAGGGCCGTCGGGAGGCGGGCTGGCGCGCTCCGGGCCGCCCTGCGTGCTCTTGACCCACTGCGCGATCTCCAGGAAGAGGCTGGCCGGCTCGTCCTCGCGCGCCCCGGCGTCCGTGGCCACGGCGGCGGCGGCGGCAGGGGGCGCGCCGGTAGCCTGTTTCCAGTGCGACAGGTCCAAGATGAGCTTGGGTTCCGAATAGTGATGCGGCTTGTTGTCGCGCCACAGCAGCTTGTCCAGGTAGGACGGCGACCCCACCTTGTAGTCGCAGGAGTGCCCGTAGTCGGCCTCGAAGGCGCGCTCCATGGACGAGTGCGACTGCTCCAGGAAGCGCTCCGAGCTGCTCTGCGAGTCCTTGCGCGGGTCCACCTGCACGTCCTCCGCCAGCGGCGCCGAGCCCGCGCGCGGGTCGCGCTGCACCTCGCTCGCGTCCTGGCAGCGGTCGGGCCGCCACTCCAGGTCGGAGGACAGGCTCACAGGGTACCTGCCAGGATACAGTTGGAACCGTGATTGGATCCCCCGCCCAGATCCACGTTCCTGTCCCCACCCCGCTCCAAGGTGAAACGTGATGGAACAAGGTAATGATGAGCGTCCAGGGCTCAGGTAAAGGGACTGTTTGACCTAATCCTTGCGTTCTTTTATATTCATTCAATATCCTACAAATATTTCTTGAGCGTCTACTGTGTACCAGGCACTATTCTAGTCATTACCAGACACCGCAGTGAACGAAACAAAGTCCGTCTTCTCATGGGACTTAACTTTCCAGTGGATGCACCTACGCGGTGCTCCTGAAACTTTGATGTGCACGAAAATCACCTGTTAACATGCAGATGTCCGAGCAGATCTGATATGGGGTCTTGGGTTCTGCAGTTCAATAGACTCCCACGTGATGCTGCGGGTCCAGGGACCACACTTTGGGTAGCAGGGCTCTAATGAGTGCTTCCCAGCCCTTGCTCAGATTAGAATCACCTGAGGGAATTAAAAAGCCAATCCCATGCTTGCCCTGGACCCCCAATGTTGATTCAGTAGGTCTAGGGTGGGGTCCTGTATCAGCATGGTTTTAGCACCTCCCCAAGTGGTTCTAAAGTTCAGCCAGGGCTGAGATCTCCCACTCTAGTGGGTCTGGTTGGATGCCCTGCAGTGCTGTGCCTGGATTCAAGCAGGTGGGGCCCATGGAAAGGTTAGGGGCTCCGCAGCGGAGGCCAGAGATCCTGGAATCCTGTCCTCTGTCAACTGCTGTGCAGCCACAGAAAGTGAAGACAGCCAGCCAAGAGCAAATGAAGGGCTGTGGGCAGGAGGACCAGCCATCAGCTCAGGCTGAGCCCTCCCTTCCCTGGGCCAGGTGAGCTATGCAGAACCTTTGAGGGGAGGACTGGGTGAGGCTGGGAGCCTAGAGGAGGTGGCAGCCAGCAGCCAGCTGCTCCTGAAACAGGGAACCTAGTGCTCACACAGGAAAGCCCAGCACACCAAGGACAGGCAGGTCTGGCTGGGTGAAAAGGCTGCCTTGCAGGGACATCCACGTGATTTGCAAGGCATGGGAAGGCCCCAGGACTGTCCGCCCTCCCAGCGACAGTTGTGAGGCCAGGGTCATTCCCAGAGGTGGCCTCCTCCCAGGAGGGTCCTCAAAACTGCAAATGTTTCTAGGAGGAAGAACTTGTGAAGACCCTAATCCTTGGCTGCTACATGCCAAGGGCCAAACATGAGTTGCCGCCTTCAGAGCCTAGACGGTGAATTCAGTGTTATCACCACCTCAGGCCAGGACACTGGTGTTCAGGGGTGGAGCAGTTTGCCCAGTGCAGCAGGGCCTGTAGGAAGGGGTTTGTCCTACTCTGCTGTTCGCCTCCCTCACACACAGGTATGATGGGAAAGGCTGGGAGCAGAGGTGTGCCAGCTTTAGAAGTGGTCAGAGTTGATGGGCAGAAACCCAGCTACCAGCCAGTTCCTCCTGGCACCAACCCCATGCCACAGCCATGATTAGCATGGGATGAACCTGGCTGAGCTCCCACATGCTGTGCAGGGTAGGGTGGGCTGCAGGGACCATAGTAACGGGCAGGTCAGGCACTGGGGGTGGCTGAAGAGAGAGTGAGTCTTCATTAGTCTCCATTTGTTGGCAACTCTTTTTCTTTCTTCCTTTTTTTCTTTTTAAGATTTTATTTATTCATTTTTAGAGAGAGGAAGGGAGGAAGAAAGAGGGAGCGAAACATCGATGTGCGAGAGATACATCAAGCGGTAGTCTCTTGCATGCCCCCAGCTAGAGACCAGGCCTGCAACCCAGGCCTGTGCCCTGACTGGGAATCGAACCCATGACCTTTTGGTTCATAGGCTGGCACTCAAGCCACCGAGCCCTACCAGTCAGGGCCGCTGGCAACTCTTGATAACAACAATCGATATGTACAAACCGATAAGCCTATCCAAAAATGACAATGTGGCCCTCACCCTCCCTTGGTGGTGGCTTCTTAATCTGAAATCCATCATCTGTCATACATGGAACTAGCTGCCACATCCCCACAACCGCAGGGCTTCCACTAGCCCCTTTGGAGTCCTAGCTGCTAAACCCTGGACTTTATTTCTAAACTGAGCAGCAATGGCTGCCCTCCCAGGAATAGCAGATGGCGATTCCCAAACATTTAGCTGTGTGATTTAAGAACATCAGAATGGAAGGGACCTAAGAGATCATGATGTGCCTTGCCTACATGGAGATTGTTAAAAGTATCTTCTACCCAACTCTGATTCATTGGCAGTGTCTTCTGGACACGCTGTGTTGAGAAGGATTCTGATGCCCAGCCCAGTTTAGCAGGAAAGAGTCCTGTGATTGCTTAGCAGTGACTGACATGGATGCAGATTGGGGAGGACCCAGGATGGGCCAGATACTTGCTGTGTGACACAATGCCAATCTCTAACCTCTCTGAGCTGTAGCTGCCTCAGGTGCCATGGGCCCTACGAATAATGGTATCTCCCCTACTGGTTCTCTGTGGGGATGCAGATGATGTGAAAAGAATGTGCAGTGGAGTGGAGTGTGGTGGCAAATTTCCCACTGCTTTCCTGCCTTGCATTGCTGCAGTTTACTCTTCCAGGACGAATTCCTAGCCCGCTAGACGTGAGCTCCTTCCTCACCAATGCTTGCAGAATGCTGCATTGAGCCCAGTACCTGCGCGGTGGGGAGGAGAGCCAGTGGTGGCTAAGTTGCACAAAGGAATGGCCCTGGACCTGTGCACGTGTGTAAGACAGGCTGGGAGTGTCAGACGACAGGAGAAAGGCAGGAGGGTAAATTGGGGACAGCACCCCTGGGCTATACAATATGGAAAACAGAGGGAAAGGTCATAAAGGATCAGAAGCAAAATAGACATGGGAAAACAGGAATGTGGGCTCTAGACTCCAGGGTTGGAAACCTCTGGAAACACACCTGTCCCAGTTGGAGAGATGGCTCTGGTTGGTGGCCACCAGCAGGATGTCGTCAATCTCATCCTCAATGTGGAAGGGGTGCTGTGAGGTGGGTTCGTCCTCAGGGCATGCGTACGGGCTCATGTAGGGGTGCTGCAGCCCCATCTCGGCAGTCAGGCGGTCCATGGGGTTGAAAGTCAGGATCTTCTCCAGAAAGTCGATGGCTGTGGGGAGCAGGACAGGACATGCAGGTCATCCGTGGGCCTCAGCCATGCCATTACCCTGCCCCTCACCCTGGCCCTGGGTCTCTTTGTAGGAAAATTCATCAATGATTCAGGAAATGGATGGATTCTGAAGGTCACGGGCCTCCCAAGAGGACGTGGTGCTGCTCCGTAACCCTAGCCCCAGAGGTTGGTGAAGCAGCAGTAACTGATCATCCCCAAGTGCACTGGGGTTCAGGCCTCAAGGAGGACCGGCCACACTGGCCGCCAGGACTGGGAAGGAAAAAGTAAAGGGAATGAAGGAGGAAAGCAAGTGAGAAGAAAGAAAAGAAAGCGACCAGGTGTGGAACATGGAGGACCCCAGTGGCTGCAGTGATGGTTGTCTGCTGGCCAGACTCCAGGGCCAACCATCTCAGTCTGGGAGCAGCCAGGGCAAAGGTAGCTGCCAGAGGTGGGGGGCTCACTTTCATGGCTAAGGACTGTGCTTAGTCCTTTTGGAAGCAGACCACCTGCCCCGCCCCTAAGGTGAAGCCCCCAGGACGCTGGTCTGGCAGTCGGGCTCAGGTACCTTCGCTGTCCACTTCCGGGAGCAGCTTGCGCAGGGGCCTCTTCACCTCCCAGGTGCTGCTGACAAAGGAAGGCATCACCTTGAGCAGCTCGTCCTTGTCCTCCTCCCGGATCACGGGGATGGTGTCCAGTATGAGCTGCATCTGCTCCAGCTCGTGGGCCCCTGGGGAGGCAAATGCCCGGTGGTTAGGGTGCCGCCCATGTGACTGGCTGTGTGGAAGCCCCATAGCAGGAGCAGGAGGCCTGGGAGAGGCAACACAGGACAGTGGCTGGGAGCCAGGGGCTCTGACCTTCGTTCTGCCGCTAACCTGCTCTGTGACTACGAGCAGATTGCTTGCTGTCTCTGGGGCGTGGCTTTGGGAAATGTCTGCCTCTGAATATAGATGCAGATGGAGTCAGCCAACACTGCAGTGACGGGAACAGCCCGGCCCGGCCTCTCCACGTGCTCCTTCCCGTATGGCTCACTGCATGTCCTTCCCTAGCCTGGGGAAGGGACGAGCTCAAGGCTAGGAATGAGCCTTGCCCTTTGGCTTCCAATTAGGAGGGTTCTAATGAGGAAGGGAAAAAATTCCAGAATAACAAATAGGGTTTGGGGTGGATCCTAAGAACACCGCGTCTGTGCTCCTTCGGGCAGGGGGAGGAAGACAGGCTAGGCCAGGTGGGTGGGTCAGGATGGAGTCAAGTGTTCATTCGTGCAACAAGTCGCTACTTATTGAGCACCTGCTCTCTGCCAGGTGTCCTGCAGGGTGCTGGGAATGAATTCCTTTCTCATCTGTAACGGGCATCAGTCTTTATGTCTCAGAAACTCATCTGCCACATGCAGGCAACACAGAACCCCGTACCAGGGATTGGGCACTGCTGGCATGGGTGAGGCCTGTCTCCTTGCGACCCTGCTCTGACCTCCAGGCCACTCTCACATGCATTATTACCATTTTCCCTTTTTGCATGAGTAGCCTTCCCACTTCCTCTTCCAGGATGACTCCTCAACCAAGCCTCTCTTTCCTGGAGGAGCCCCACTGACTCACCCCGCTGCCCTGAGGGCCCTCCCCTTACCGCTGGTTCCCATGGGGTTCCAGTCTGCCAGAAGCTGGCGGCCCAGGATGGGCTCTTCCATGCCACCCCCCAATGCCCTGTGTGGCACTAAGTCGTCAATGCCCACCCAGAAAGTGCCTGCAGCATCAGGGTCTGCTCTCAAGGAGTCCCTTTGGCCTCTGCCTGCAGTGGGCTCCTGGAGGGTCAGCTCAGGGACTCTGGGAGCCCCTTGTGGGGTCTCCTCTCCAAATGAGCACTCCAGACTCACAACTGCTCAGAGTGGCAGGGAGAGATGAAGAAGGGCTAAAAGTGGAGGGTGGGTGTTCACAGCAATCCATCCCAAACACAAGTCATTGCTTGATTTTGAAAGTTCTGTCCTCAGAGATTATTTGTAGTGTCTAGTATTTTGCCTGAAACGATAGTTAGGTGCCTCCGGAGAGTGCCATAAAAGCCACCGAGGTTATCTCAAAGAGAAAGTCTAGCATGTTTTGTGTACTCAGTTCTTTCTTTTTCTCGCACAACACAAAAAGGGGTGGGGAAAGAAAGAAAAAACAAATGGAGGAGGAGGAGAAGGAGGAGGAGAAGAAGAAGGGGGAAGGGAAGGGGAGGGGAGGGAAAGGAAAGGAAGGGTACCAAAGGCAAAGGAAGGCGGCATGGTTAGCATCTTACCTGCAAAGAGCATTCTCCCCGTCAGCATCTCGGCCAGGATGCAGCCCGCGGCCCACATGTCGATGGCTTTGGTGTAGTTGTTGGGGGAGAGGAGCAGGCGTGGTGAGCGGTACCACTTTGTTACCAAGCCTTCGGAAAGATAACCCTGCAAAACAAAGCCCCCAGTTCTATCTGTCTGTCATGCAGATTCCCTCTTTACCACGCCTCTTCTGGCTTCCTGTCACCTGAAGACAGCACCTCCTTCAGGATCCTTTCATCCTCTATCCTTTCCTGTTGATCTGGAAGGAGTGTTAGGGAACAGAAGTCTGATTACAGGAGTTCAGGTTAGTTTGTGGGGCTCATATGGTGGGAGAACCTCAGGAGGCCTTGGAGTTCTCCTGCGTAGAAAGGGATTCAGGATATGGTTATTTTAGAAGAAATATCCTACACCAGCTTGATGTAACTATGCAAAACAAATCTGCCCTCACCCAGTAAGAAGATGGCTAAATAAGAGCTATGCTCAAGTTCATGACCACCACTAACAGAATAATGATGAGACAATGGAATTTCATTTATCTAGTGGCTAAACCTCAGAAATAGCCATATGTTTGAAATCAAGCCAGTTGCTTTGGTGCTAAAGGTTAGACTTAATGCTTTCACAATGTCAGAGCCAAGCCCCTGCTGAGTATGGGTGAGGTTACCTTCACAATGGATGCCGATGAAGGACCTATGAAAGCGGACCTAAATGGCTAAGTGGACACAGCTTTTGCCCGGAGAATTCTGGGAGTTCTACATAGTGTCTTTTGGGGACGGATGTTCTAACTGATTTCAGCTATTGCTCAATGATTTGTGGTCTGGGATGGAATCCATCCATGCACAGTACAATGATGACCTAAGTGGTGTTAGCCCAGATAAGAAAATATAGCCAGGCAATCTGGAAATTGTTCTCTACGTAATTCAGAAAGCTGGCCCAACAGTGAATTATGGGAAATGTCCGTTTGGATTAACTGAACAATTTCTCTAAAATGAGCAAGTGGACGCATTTTGGATTCAAAGGGAGACAACTCAGATTGAGGGTCTCCAACGAGAGATTCTAGGGATGGTCTTCTTATTTGATGATGTCATCCCCTGTTTGGCATTTGAATGTGCCTTTTTACTGATGTAAAAAGTATCGCACCCCGGGCTGGTGCGGATTGAGCGCTGGCCTGAGAACCAAAACTCTGCAGGTTTGTTTCCCGTCGGGGCACGTGCCTGGGTTTCAGGCCAAGTTCCCAGGTGGGAGCATGTGAGAAGCAACTGGTGGCTGTTTCTCTCCCTCTCTTTCTCCCTCCCTTCCTCTATCTATAAAAGTAAGTAAAAAACTCTTTAAAAAAAAAAAAAAAGAAGTATCATAGACCAAGGTTAAAATGCGTGAAAGGTTTGGAGGCCCAGTATTCAGACACTTTGGATTAATCTGAAGTCTTTTCAGTTGTTGAGCAAAGGTTGCTTGTTTAAAACCTTCTCAGGGCCCTGAATCGTGACAGCGGTTTTCTCTCCCCTATGGCACAAATTTCTTCAGCGTAGGGCCTCAAACTGCTGGAAGTGGGAGGAAAATCCCCTTGCGTGCAGCAAAGCTGTTCTCTAGCCTCAGAGCTCCCACCAAAATGAACCTCACAAGTTCCCTTCCTCTCTCTGGGCATCGACGTGTGTGTGTTCCATGGATGGAGGTCCTCACACTCACTGCCTTACCTGGCGGACTCACATTCAGGGGCTTCCTCCCAGAAGCTTCTCGATTCGCTGGGATGAGGCTGGATGTCCCTCCCAGGAGCTCCATGGTCCCTGTTTGGCTATTTTTTTCTCCACTTCTATTAAGTCCCTCCCTCTCCAGACCACTAGACTCAGCCCCTCGTGAGTGAACAGCTGTATGTTTCACAGCTGTTTCCGAATTGCCTAGTCCCAAGTCTGCCTCCTAGGAAGTATTCAAACAACACTATTGATTAAGAGGATGAATACATGAATGAATCATTAAGGAAGGTCTTCCATGGTCTGCACCCCCTTCTAAACAAGGCACCTTTTGCAGGGATCACTGATCCTTTTCCTTGTCACACCCAACTTTCCAGAGAGTTCTGGTTCCCACTTTCAAAGGTGGGTGAGAAGTTCACAAAAGTTGACAGCCATTTATTTATGTCTTGCCTTGTCCCAAAAAGGATTGGCAAATATGTGTCATTTTTTTAAAGTCGGGTGTATTGAGGTACGATTTACATACAGGAAAATGTGTCCTTTTTAGTGTACAGTTCTGAGTTTTGAGAAAAGCATAGAATCACATAACCACCATGACAATTGAGATAATAGAACAATTCATCATCTCAGACAATTCCTTGTGTCCCCTTCTTGTCACTCCAGGTTTGCCTTGGTTCAGAAGGTCCTGTAAATGGAATCACAGCATGAAGCCTTTTGCGTCTGATTCCTCCACTTAGCATAAGACATTTCGACTCAATCCATATTGTATGTACAGTAGTTGATTAGAGGCTGAGGTTTGAGTGTAAAAATTACAGAGACAAGCCACTCTGTCTGCAGAAGGTTACTCCTAAGTGAGTAGGTGAGAAAGTGAACCCCTACTTCTCGCTGACCTTGGCATAAAAACCTAAAGCCTGCTGGATTTTTTGCTACTAGCTACTTCCTTATGGTTATTTGTCCCCCAAGCCCTTTGGAAACATAAAGAGAATTTAGTGCTGTGTTTCAGAAGTCACAGGACAGAGAAGAATTTGGGAAGGTACAGTGTCTTCTGCCTTGCTCTGAAGCAAGAAGATTGTGGAGAAGAGGGGATGAGAATAAATGAGGGACTCCCATCCTGGGGTGGGAGAGTGAGGCCTGGGTGAGCCTTGGGTGTCTGAGCAGAAGGGCCACTGGCAAGGGGGTCAGTGGGGAAGGGGTCCACTGTGTGATATTGGTGGCCTAAATGCAACAGAGGAGTTTCAGTTGAGTAGATGGGATGAAAGCCATAATTTGCTAGAATAAAAAAAACTTATTTAAAAGGATAATCAGGAGTGGAGACTCAATTTTATCAGAAGGGCTCATAAATCAGTAAGTATATTGGCTCACAGAAATCCCTAAGTGGCTTTCCCGCTGAGCCTGCAGAGAGGAGCTTCAGCTCCATTTGATGTGGCGGTCCCTGATTCCGCGTGGCCCCTCTCAGCAGACAGGAGGCAGGACTAGAAGTGCCTGGTTCCTTTCCTTCAGCCGCCTAGTCCCTTGGGGTTCCTGGTGAGAAGGTGGCTCTGGAGGTGCCACTGGGAGGCAGTTGGACATGGTTTCCTGTCATAGGGTCCTTCGGGGCTTCCTCAGCTCTTGTGCTACCAGCCCATTTTGCCATCCCTTTAGAGTCCTGTACAGCCAATGGGAGACTTCGACCTTGAAAGCTTCAAAGATCTTTGAGAAATAATAATCTAGCAGCAGCTGAGATGAGGATAGTTAGGATCCCGCAACACATCCAGATGGAAGGTGGCATTCAAGTATTCCTTTTCCAGAAGAAGCAAGGGAGTGTGGACTCTGTCCCGGATGACTGCAGGAAGCTCAGGGCACCCTTACTGAAACTCCCCTTGGAAGGGAGGGCACCCATCCGCTGCCCTGATCACCCGGCCCTGGGCAGACTCAGCTCTGTGCGGCTTGCTCTCTCTCTATGTCCTCCTCCGGCTGGAGCCTGAGCTCCTGGGTCTGGGAGTCGGAAGGCTGAGGGAGAAGCTATGATTCAATAAGCATCCAACTTTACCCATTAATGAGAATGTAACTGCTGGCCTCTTACAGGGATGGGGAGAATTTCAGTGGGGCCAACATTCTCCCAAGAATAAATTTAAAAAAAAAAGAAGCCCAGTTATCATTCTCTCTCTCTCTCTCGGAAGGTAGTGGTGGGGTGACAGTGTGGGAAGAAGTGTCCCCCCCCTTGTACTGAGTGGATGCTTCTGCCCAGGATGGTGAGGGCTCTGAGGGCCTCACTTTCTCAACCTGAATTATTCCCCTGGGCATGTGTCCTGGGAGCCATGTGTCCCTCCCCGTGACCCAGAAATGAAGACGATTAAGGACCTCCCTGATTTTAAATGCATATAACATGGTTACAGAGATGAAACTTTTAATATGAAAAGATGATTGTAAGGTCAACATTAATGTAGGACTTGCTCTGTATTGGACACTGTGTTTGCATTTTACATGAATTCACTCAGCAATCCTTCCATCAGCCTCTTGATGTGGGCTTTTCATGGGGTAGGAACATAACTTGCCCAAGTCCAGAGCCCATCCTTGACTCTGCAGGCTGCTGGACCTCACACCATGCATGCTAGACGGGGCCAATGATAAGCAGCAAGGGCTGATATGTTGTTCTGAGGCGGGTCAGGGAAAGCTTCATGGGTCTGAGTTGGTCTTGATGGATGGAACACCTTAGGTGGCTGTGCTGGGGGACCTTCCCGGTGGTGATGCAGAGCCACCTCGGATACAGGTGATGGGGTGGGAAGACCTAAAATGCACTCACGGGACAGGGAGACACATCTGGACAAATGGGACATGGGGCGGAGTCTTAGAGTCCGTGGTCCCTGGGCACCCCTTGCATCAGAATCAGAGGACTTGCTTGTGAGATGTGCAGGTTGCCTGAAACTGCTGATCTCCGCTTAAATGAGCCCCCTCCCAGATCACGAACCCCAGGAAAAACAAAGGGAGGAGAAGGGTTGCAGAGTGGGGAAGGAGGGGGTGGTGGGCATGTTGGGGGTTACAGTGCAGGCTGTGGTAGGGCCCCTGCCCAGCCTTCCCCGTGGGCGGGTGGTTCAGGCAGGGAGCTGCTAGCAAAGATGCTGCTTTCTTCATAGCCAGGGATTAAGGGCTCAGGAGCAACCCTGGGCACCATGCTTCCCTGAAGGGATAGGAATGTATACATGCCCCTGTCTGATCTAGAAGAAACTAGGTCAAGTAAAAAAGAAATCCATCTGCGCAGAAGTAAACCCAGTAGCCTAGGGGTGAGTGGGGGCCACGATTCCTGCGGAGAACTCGCGGTGGATGTGTCCTGGCAGTCAGAGGCATGTCACACAGAGAACGCTGAAGGCGGGGCACTTCCACCCAGGAGAAAGTGGGCTCAGGGGGGTGGCCTTTAGACATCTGCAAAGCTGTTCCACAGACAAGCAGTGAAGCTTGTCCTCCAGGGCTCTGGGGACAGAGCGCTGTCATTCCAATAGCTAACATCTATTGACCTTCTCAAACTGCTCTAACTGCTCTATGGATTCACTCAGTTCCTCCTTGCAGCAACCCCACGAGGCAGAGACTGTCATTATAGTCACTTTACAGTGAGAAAACAGGCACGGGGAGCATAAGCAGCCTCTCCACAGGTCACACAGGTCGTAAGTGGCACAGCCGGGACTCAATCCCAGGCGAGCACCTTTGATCTGAATGTGAGGCTCTTATCCCTGAAAGCCACCGAGACTGTCCCAGGCGGGGACTGGGTCCCAGACAGGCAGAGGTGTCCAATCACAGAATGGACAACTTGTGGGGAGGCGTGCCAATGCCCATCCTCCCGGCGGAGGCCGGAGCACAGCTTCTCAAGCTGTGGGCTGCACTGGAATACTCAGGGACTTGGATTAAATGCAGATTCTATTTCATCTGGCGAGCAAGGGGATGCATTTATACCAGCGGAGCGCTAGGGGATCTGTATCTGCTCCATGGATTTACGGTTGCCTGGCTCTTGGGCCAGACACATTTCTCCAACCCAGCAGCAGCCTGACCTACAACAGGGCTTGATTCCTTGTGGTACAGACACTCATCAAAATATCATTTAGAAAAACAACACAATCCCAGAGGCCCAGTTTTAGCGGAAATATCTGGCCTCCCTCTGCATGGTCTTCTCCCGCTGAAGATATAATTCTTGTTTGTGCCAATCTCCATATCAGGCATGTTAGAAGCCTTTTTTAAAAAAGGAAGAACACCACAGCCTAACACCCTTTCTTATTGCTGACTCCATACTCATTCTATTAAACTCATTTCCATGAAAATGTGCAGCAGGGACCCTCCAGCTGAGGGGAGGAACACACACTCTTAAAAGCCCAACGCAATCATTTGTGCATCAGCTGGTACATTCTGTTTATGCAGCTAAAATACACACGGGTGAAGAAACAGAACAGCTAAATCCACTGCATTAAGTTTTCATTAACTTCTAAGGGGCTCCTCCTCCTCCCTCCATGCTCTGGGGATGCTGCCCCCTGGAATGCACCCGGTCCTAGGTTTCCATGGACATCAACCAAAGTTCCTGCAGCCCCCCATGTGTTCACTTCACTTAAATTAGGATAGAATTGCTTTCTAAAAAATAATGTGTTTTTAAATGTAAATGTGTTAGGTAAAACACACATAACATAGCAGTCACCATCTCAACCATTTTCAAGTGTGCAGTTCAGTGGCATTAAGCACATTCACACCGTTGTGTGGCCATCACCAGACTCTTTATCTGGAGTCTGTACCCAAGAAACAACACCTTGTACTCCTTTCCCTAGGGCCCCTGGCAACTGCCCTTCTGTCTCTACGGATTTGATTATTCTAGGTACATCATGTAAATGGAGTCGCGCAGTATTTATTTGTCCTTTGGTGACAGGCCTCTCATCACCCAGCATGCTGCACTTCTCCGGACTTTTCAAACAGCAGGAAAGTGGGAGCAAGGGAGTTGGACCCCTTTTTGAAAAGCGCTTTCTTGAAACTGGGCTCACCTAGGGCTCACCATTCCAGATAAAAGCTTCAGACATTATCCCCAAATTGTGAACTCTGAGTTCTATTACAGTTCAAAGACAAGACAAAATATTTTGTTTGCGCCCAGATGGCTTGCTTGAGCCCCAGCGTCCTAGCCAGGACTGGCTGTTGGGTGGACGAGAGGGGTGGGTGGAGGGAAGGCCTGGGTCAGTGGTTTCAGCCTCTGTTTCCCCTGCTGCCTGGCTGCTGGCCTCCCAGCTGCCCTCTGTGGGGAACTAGCGTCCTAGGAAGCTGCATAGCACTCAACATCCGTCTTTAAGCGATGGGCCCCACTGGGCTAAATTAATTTTTAATGAGCCGTTCGGTTTGTGAGCAAATGGCTCCTTTTAGGAAGATGCCAGGCTGTGTGTAAGCAGACACGTATCTCGTGTCTCCTTGACTTTCGAGGGGAAACCTGGCAGCGCCCTGGAGCAGCGGCTTCTAAACCTGCTATGCCTTAGAAGCATCTGAGGAACTTAAGACAATTTTGACGCTCAGGGTGCCCTGCTGTAAAGATTACATTAGAACCTCTGGGGCACATCCAGGCTTCAGTAATTTTTAAAACTCCCCAGGTGATCCCAGTGTGCAGCCATATTTAAGAACCAGTGTCCTAGAGATCTTTAGTTCACCTGCTTCGGAAAGTAAGCCGTATTTTCATGGTTCCCCAACGAGCCTGCATCTCTATTTCTAGCTCCAGTTGAGATGCGATAAATCCTTGACTAGGCAGAGGCCTTCCCCAGATGGCTGGCCCGCAGGAAGTCAGTGTTTACTGGACTATAACCAATAATAACAACAGCTGGCATTTACAGAGTACGATATGCCAGGCGCCATACCATGTGCTGTTTTACTATTAGTGCACTTATTTAGCAAAAGGACCCTGCAAAACAAAATAGAGAGGTGAATAACTTGGCCAAGGTCAAAGCAGCCTGGCAGTGAGCCAAACAAGGTGCCAATAGCCACATGGCATACATCTTAGTAGGGAAAACAGCTGATCCTGTGGGTGGATGGATGCTATGCCTGGTGGAGACAGTGCTAGGAATAAAAGTAACTTGGGGTAAGAAGATAGAGTGATGGATTGGGTGGGTGGTCTGGAAGGCTTCTATGAAAAGGGAGTGATCTGTGTGACCTTGTGGAAAAGAACATCAGAGAAGATGACCTCTGAGCTCCAAGTCTTCCTTTCCTCTCCCCCACCACGCCTGTCCCCATATGACCGAAGCATTCTCGTCTTCCTTCTCCCACCTAACCCCTCATAGCGTCCCAGTGTAAATAACTGAGAACACCTCAGGGTGGAGGGAGGGAGCATTACACACAAGAGATTTTGCCAGCATTAACTCAGCTGGCTTCATGACAACCCTGTAAGATAGGTATTTAGTTTTTCATTTTAAATGGGGAGGCATTATGGCAGGCCCCTCCTCTCTGCCTGGCTTAGCTGGTGAGCACCCTTATGTTCCTAAACCCCTTCAGCTCTGAACTCACAGCTCTGTGGCAGGGAGGCCCTGAAGGCTGGGATATCTGTTGTATCTCTACCTGCGGGGTGCAGGGTAGAGGTTCACTTTAAATATGGTGCACAAGTCAGATAAAAACCTTAAGCTAAAGGAATGATTGATATGCCCATGGTGAAATTTCAGGACTTGACCACCAGTTGAGAGGTGATTCCTTTTAAAGTTTGTTGACCAGAACGCAGGTAGTCGCCATGTTCACGTCCAGTCCTCAGAAATCTAGGGGTTCCCCCTCAGGTGGGAGTAGCTGTGGATTTCTATTTGACATTACCTTGATGCTATAGTGGGGTAGCTGGCCCATTGGGCTGCTAATCTTGCCAGGAGGGCAGCCTGTGGGTCAGACCCAGCAGTTTAGAAAAGAAACAGAATATTAATCGCAAAGCACTTCTGAGTAATGTGTGTAATAATGTTCATTGACCAGGTACTAACAATATGTAGGCACTACCCTGAGCTCACCCAGCATTCTTCCATTTGATTCTCATAACTCACAAGGTGGGCACTGTTACCATCCCTGATCTAGGAGAGTCCATACTGGGATGGGGACTGGGATGGGGAGGTCAAAGACACAGTATCCAGGTCATCAAGTCCCCTAAATTTCTCAGAACTTTTGAGGAACCATGACTTAGCACTTTAAGGAAACCATGACTCAACCATGACTCAACCATGACTTAGCACTTTTAGGAAACCATGACCTAGTGACTTTTAGAAACCATGGCACAGCACTTTTAGGAAACCATGACTCAGCGGTTTTTTGAGAAACCATGACTCAGCACTTTTGGGCAAACCATGACAATGATTTTTGCAGACCATGGCTCAGCACTTTTTAGAAACAATGACTTGGCACTTTTTGCAAACCATGACAGCATGACTCAGCACATTTGGCAAATCATGACTCAGAGATTTTCAGAAACCATCACTCAGCACTTCTTTGGCAAACCATAACTCCACAATTTTAGGAAACCACAACTTGGCACTTTTGGGAAACCATGATTCAGAAACCATGACTCAGCACTTTTGGAAAACAATAACTCAGAGATTTTGGGAACCACAATTCAGCTATTTTCAGAAACTATGACTCAGTGATTTTCAGAAGCCATGACTCAGCACTTTTGGGAAACCATGACTCAGAGATTTTTGGAAACCGTGACTCAGCACATTTTTGGGGAACCATGACTCAGAGATTTCCGGAAACCATGACTCTACTATTTTCAGAAACCATGACTCAGTGATTTTCAGGAACCACGACTCAGCAATTTTCAGGAACCATGACTGTGGCTCCTGCTGAGTGGGCATGCGAATGAAAACTCCACTGTCTCCCCCACCTATCTTTGAGCCCCTGCGGGCAAGAATCATGTGACTTGCTGTGCCTTTTGGGACCTGAAGGCAGGGTGGCTGTATGTTACAAAAGCCTTTAGAGATGTGGGAAGTGCAGGCCTGCCTGGGGAGAAGCACTGAGCCTCCACTCCTTGCAGGGGGAAGCACAGGCTGCAGGGGATGGAGGAGGGCTGGGGAGATGGAGAAGAGTGTGGCAGGAAGGCCCCGAGACCCACTCCAGCCCCTCCATCATTACTTCTGTTAGAGCCCAACCATAGCTGTCTGACCCTGACCTTGAGAAGGGTCTTCTCTCCATGGTAACCAGTCGGTCTACCCAGATCATGTTATCCACCAGGGACCACATCTTCTCTAGTAGAAACAGTCCTCTTCCTAGAAAAACTGCAGGTCCTGGAGTTTGCTGGTTCAACCACAGAGTCAATCATTGAATCAGGGGTCGGTCACCACTGGGTGAGGGGGACAGGATGGAGCAGTCGCATATGAACGTAAAGCAGGGAGAGGGCCAGGGTGAATCCAGGTTTGGGGTGGCTTCTTAAAAAATACAAAATTATGAACACAAAATTAGGTATGAAAATGATGTTTATTTTTGAATCAGAAAATTGCAGGTTTTAAAAAGCTAGCAAACACCACGAACATCACAAAATTTGTAAAAATAATATTTTCACAAATTAGCTTCTTGGCAAACCACAAACCAGTGAACATCTTGCGTAATCTCTGATCATCTCTTCTGTGACAGTTTTGTAAAATAATTTTCAGAGATGGAATTTAAAGCTAATTCGGTCTTTGAATGGTAATCGAAAAGATAACTTAGTCTTTCCTGTAATATGATTGGTACTTTAGAACAGTGATATTTTAGAAATTTCTTTCACTTTCAAAACTAGTTACTGGTAATGTCACCTAAATTTGCAAGATTATTGTTAAATTTGGGGGAAACTCTAGTAGGCATTCTTTTATATTGTACATGAGTTAAGATTTGGGGGCATTTCCTGTCTCCTTATGTGATGGCTAAACTTATTCTTTGAATTGCTGATACTCATTAACCAGGCTGTCCATGAGGTCCTAGCTGGAGGGCGGGCCAAAGAAGGATTTTTAGAAGTTATTCCTACACCAAGAAGTAGCTGCAAACCATATAAATATATCCCATTAAATCCAAACTAAATGTATCCTTAGCTCAACCTCTGCTTTTGTATATTGATCTTATATTTGGCAACACTACTATTTTACTAAATATATTAATTTGCCTATAAATTGAGGTTTGTGTAGAAAACCAAATTACCTGTGAATAATAATTTTATCTTATTTTGCTTGCCAGGACTAGTGCAATCATGAACAGAGGTAACAGTGGTGGGCAACCATACTGCTTTCTAGTTTTTAAAAAAGTGTGTTTAATATTTCACTGTTGGGTATAACATTGCTAAAGATTTTTGGTAGAAATCACATTTTAGAAAGTATGACCCAAAGCAATCTATAGATTCAATGCAATCCCAATTAAGATACCAATGACATATTTCATAGTTTAGAAAAAAATACTTCAAAAATTTATATGGAGCCCAAAACGACCACAAATAGCCACAGCAATCTTGAGAAAGAAGAAAAAGGTAGGAGGAATCATAATACCAGATATCACACTATACTACAAGGCTACTGTAATCAAAACAATCTGGTACTGGCATAAGAACACACATATACAGTAGATCAATGGTGCAGAATAGAGAGCCCAGAAGTATGAATTTTTCACAGATATTTCATTCTAGACTGTTTTTTTGCATCTATTGAGATGATCATGAGGTCTTTTTTCCCCCTCCTTTAATTTGTTTCTGGTGGTTCAGAATAATAGATTTTTAATGTTGAGCCAACTTTAAATTTGGGGGACAAATTCAATTTTGACATAATAAACGTATGTTTTACCTATTGCTGAATCTGGTTTGCTCATGATTTTTGTAACTATGTTCATAAATGAAATGAGTCTTTTATTTTCCTTTCCCCTATTATACTTGTTTGGTTTTGGTAGCAAGGTTATAACATAGAGGAGTACTTTTTCTTTTTCTCTTCTCTAGAAGGGTTTGATAAGATCAGAATTATTTGTTATTTAAAAGTTGGGTGGAACTGGTCTATAAAACTATTGGGTCTGAGGTTTGCATTGAAAGAAGACCTTAAACTACTGATTCTGTTTCTTTGTAGAGTTTGCATTATTAAGGTATTCTATTTCTTTATGAGTCAAAGTTCATAAAATTATACTTTTTCCAAGAATCTATTCACTTATATAATTATTTTATAAAAATACAAGCACATATTTATTTTGTGTATTATTTAATATATATTTATTGTTTATGATTATATATTTATTTAATCAATGAACATTTATGGGCATGAGGTTCATAACATTCTCTTAGTTCTGACTGTGCGTTGCACCTATGGGTATGTTCCTTGATAATTTAGGACTGTGTAAATGGCCTGGCCCAGAAGGCTGACGCTCCAACGCTTGCTGACTCACTGCTTGGTTGGATTTGATTTCACGTTGATCAAAGATATACCACAAATAGGAGTGTGTGGGGCAGGCCCCCAAAAGTGTAATCTGGGCCATGACTGTGTTTCTTCGTGAGAATGAAAACCATTCTCATTTTGGTTCCCAAGGGAAAGGGTATCATTGCGGTTTAAGGAGATGACTTTTGTATTCTTACCACACTTTAGTATTGTTTAGAGGGGAATGTGGGTGATCTCGTTTAACTGAAGTGAGTCAAGAGGCCTCAAGACAGCTCTAAAAAACTGCCCCCTGGGCAGCATGCACCAGCCCCTGGAACTGCAGGCTGTCTGCCCAAAAGGGCCTCGTGCTGAGGGGTTAGGACTCAGCTGACAGGAATGACTCAGGCCTGTGAAGCAGCTCCCTGCTCAGCGGACGGCTGATCACTCTCTAGATGATGGAGGATGGCTCTACACTTGGTGGGCCCATGGCCCAGAGGTGGCTGATATCCTCCTTTCTCTGTCCCTCTCCCTGGACCCCCATTTAGATATATTCACAGAGGCTGTGGATCTGACCTTCTGTCTCCTCCTTTATTTATTTATTTTTAATGTTAAAATATTTTATTTATTATTTTTAGAGACAGAAAGGAAGGGAGAGAGGCAGAGAGGGTGAGAAACATCAACGTATGGTTGCCTTTCCCCTGCCTCCAGCCAAGGACCTGGCTGGAGACCTGGTTTGCAACCTGGTTATGTACCCTGGCTGGGAATCGAACCAGTGACCTTTGAGTTCACAGGCCGGCACCTTATCCATTGTGCCACCAGCCAGGGCTTGTCTCCTCCTTTAAAAGGGATTTTAAATCAATTTCGATCAAGTCTCTTTTGCAGAAAAGAAACTCCTTATCATCACCCTCACCATCAGCATTATCAAAACAGCCGTGATTACAAGCACGCTACATGCCTGCCAAGCACTGTAGCAACACTTGACGTCAAGAACCTCAACGGGTACTGCACAATGGTCCCATTAAATTATTAATATGGCAAATATCTACTGAGCTGCTCTTGTCTGGGTGGCAGGACAGCAGCAAACAAAGCTCCCACCCCATACTGCTACGCCTACAGAGCGTTTTTCTTCCTTTTTCGCACTGGCATAAAGTAGGCTTAGGAAAAGATACAGCGACCCAGCTAGTTAATTGCTGAAGCTGTGAATACCCCCAGGTCTTACTTTGAACAGCGGAACTTCGCTCCACATCAGCAATTCTCACACCCGCACACACTGCAGCTACCTGGAGGGCTGGTTAAAACTCCGCTGGCTGAACCCCATCCTCAGGAAATCCGGGGTGGAGCCAGAGAATCTGCATGGCTAATCAATTCCCAGGTGACAATGCTGGCTGGTCTGGGGACCGCACATTGGAAACCACTGCTCTGTGCAGAGAACTAAGCGTGGGAGCCTTGGGTAAGGGCAGTGCATGCATCTCTCACATCCTCTCTTTACCATGTCTCCCCTCCATGTGTGTGCAAGGGACCCCACCCCAGGCCACCTCTCTGCAGGATCCCAACACTCTATCCCAGCCCCACCACCCAGCTCTGGTGTTCTCTGCCTGGGTCTACGCGTAGAATTACCCTCATTAAACAGGTTCTCATAATCTGTGAACAACTTCTGCTGCTAAACAGCACCTGTTTTTTCTGGCTGTGTTATGGACACACTGGCAGAGGCTGGCCGCTCTGGCTCTCAGCCAGAGGGTGATTGATGAATGAGGTTCTCTGGATCCCGAAAAGACCCAACACAGTCTTCCAGGGTGGGTGCCACCAAGTCATGGTCACTCAGATCTGTGGGTTCTGCTGCACGTCTCCTGTGTCTCCCCAGGGAAGCCCCCACTCTTGCTCCTTAAGCAGCCCCTCCGATGGGATGGAGGGAGTCAATGTCAGGGAGCATTGTGCTCTCTGGCCTCTAGGTGCCTCCTTCGGTCCCGCTATCACAGCCTCATCATTGTTCCCCAACGTGCTCTGCCCGGCAAGTCCATGCGGACCAGGCAAAGTGATCTAGAGGCCCTTAGGCCTGGTATCATCATGGCGCCCCTCTCCTGTAGTTAATTCAAATAAAACTATATGAACTATAAAATAATTGCAAGCATGTCTGTTTTGGAATGAATTGGGTCCTTAAAATGCATTATATTGAATGAAGTCTTACCCCCTAGGACCTTAGAATGTGACTGTATTTGGAAACAGGCTCACTGCAGATATACAAAGAGGCAGTCCTTAGGGTGGGCCTTAATCCAGCCTGAGAGGGGAGAGTCTGGAGACACACACATACACGAGAACATCATGTGAAGATGAATGCAGAGGTCCCTGCACAGGCAAGATGAAGAACAGCAAACCAGCAGAAACCCAGAGGAAGGCAGGGGACAGTTCTCCCTCACAACTCTCAACAGAAGCCAAACCTAGTGACACCTTGATCTTGGACTTCCAGCCTCCAGGGCTAGGAGACAGTACGTTGCTCACAGGTTTCTGTGGTTTAAGGTGCTCTGTCTGTGGTGTTTCATTACAGTCGCCTCGCAGACTAATAAAAGTCCAACAGAAGCCTGATTTTTTCCCCCACGGTAATTAATTTGATTTTTTTTTTTTTTTAAATAGCAAAAATCAAACTCTTCACAAAACTTTCGGGTGTGTCTGCTCTGTTGTTGCCTAGATTCCTGGGGTGCCCTGAAACATTGTTGGGTTTTCTTAGTGGGAGGACAGAGCTCTGGTCTGACCCAGGGCCACCTGCAATCCCCTGCCAGACAAAGTTTCCTCGATGCTGTATATCTGGGTTGAAAACATGACCTTTGATTCTGGGCCAGCAACCAACTGGCCCAGCAGCTACGTTCCGAACCTCTCTGAGCCGCAGGTTCCTCACCTGGGAAGGGAAGTAATACTTTATAAGGTTGCTGTCAGGATGAAACAGAAAAGCAACACCTCCTCCCGCCCTTCCTGACGCACCCTCTCTGAATAGATGCTACTCAGCCCTCTCATTCTGCACCTGCAGTCTAATTTCCTAGGTTCTTCCTGTCCTCCTCTCTCTCCCCCCACCTCTCTCTCTCCTCTCCTGGGTTCACACTGGTCTGTTAGGACATGTCCACCACCTTTGCCTCATTTCAGTGCCTCCTCCCTCCCTTCCAGGCTAGATCTCAACATCTCACAAGGCTCACTTCATGCCTTCTTTCTTTAGGATGTCCTCTTTCCAAATGACCCCTAACTTAGAGAGAGAATGGGGCCAGAAATGGAGGAAAGTTTTTGACAGAAGACCCATCTGTATCACTCATTCCCACGGGGACAAGCCAGCCTGCCTGATGGCCGAGATTTTAGTCTGTGTTCTTCCCAGACAGGCAGGGGGCAGCAGAGTAAACACTGCAGTTGGTCCCATATGTTTGACTCAGACTGATGGCTTAGAGTGACCAGCAGAAGGAGTATAATTTCCCTCCCACAATATTCAGCCAAGAGTTTTCACCTCCAGTGTCTGATGATGCTGACAGTGGTGATGTGAATGACTAACATGTGGATGCCACTTTCACACTCAGTTTCATCACTCAGAGAAGGGGTGTGGGTGAGAAGTGAAGCCCTCCCTATATTTCAGGATGATGATGGCATCACATGATTAACAGTCAAGTACATGGAAAGCAAATGCATGGGAAGTACATGCACACTTAAAAGAAGGATGATAGAACGCTGTCATTCACATTATACACACATCTGGCTCCTTAAAATATGCTGAAGGTGATTTCACATCCTCCCTCAGGATCAAGACTTAGAGCATCATGGTTCTGAGCCATCACAGGCACGGCTCTCAGTAACCTAAGGGAGGCAGAAATTCCTCTCAAGTGCCGAATGGCTGTGACTCTTCATTAATTCCACTGCCTGCCTTTATATTCAGTCTCTTACTTGTTAGACTACAGCTGTCACTCCTCTCTGCTCTGAGGGGGTCTGTCCAGTCCCACTGTGGATTTGACAGCCAGATAATTAAGCTCATTAGAATTGTGTGTAAAGTGAGGGCACACCGGCTCAGGCAAAATGTAGACATGTGATGCTTCGCCTTTCCACCATCTGTATCACAGAGTAGGGTCTTTTCAACTTCTGGACCACCTGTGGTTCAGATGGACAAGGCTACAAAATAGAGAAGCTGCTGACCTCATGAGCCCAAATCTTGTACTCTACCTGGGAGTCACCAGCCAACCCCACTACCCAATGCTGTCCCACTGTGGGACAGCAAAAGACACTGGATCAAAGCTGAGTTGGTAGAACAGGTGTCCTGGCCCAAGTTCTCCAACCCCAGCTTCTAGCTGGTATTGGTCCTTTTTTCTTTCCTCCCATATGCCTGGATCTGTGCCCCCAGTAATAAGAAGAGTTCCTGCCTACTGAGAGCTTACGCCCTGCTAAGCACTGTGCTAGGCACTTTGCATTATTAATCTCATCTAGTTCTTAGAACAACCTTATAAAATGGAAAATGTCATTGCTTTATTACAGGTAACAGCACTGAGCTTAGAGAGGATAAATAACCAGCTCACAGGGTTCTTTCTCTTGGGTTCTTAATGGTGACTCCAAAGTACTCCCGGCTGAGTCCTGAATGTCTAGACTTTTTCCTACAAAAGGTACAGTGGCCTGTCCCAGAGAACAGGAAACCTTTCATGTTTCCTCCAAAGAGCAGGGAAGTAAGGGCACCAGGACTGGGGGAGGCCCTGCCCTGAGACTCCAGGGAGAATGCCCCAGTCCTAGGTGACAGGTGGGGTGATATCTGGAGCAATAGGAAGGTTGCTTTAAAAATACTGTCCCCACTTGCTGGTATGGCCTAAACATTTTTCTTGGAAATCAACCCAAGAGAAACAAAATCCTACGATCACACAAAAACTCGTGCATGAATGTTCCTATCAGCATTATTCATAACAGCCAAAAACGAGAAGCAAGCAACCCAAATGTCCATCAGCTAAGGAAGAGATTAAACAAAGTGTGGTATGCCCATTGATGAGATGTTATTCTGGAGCGAAAAGAAATAAAGTACTGATACCTGCTGACATGCGGATGAACCTTGAAAACACACTAAGTAGAAGAACTCAGCCACAGAGGACCACATATTATATGATGCCTTTTATGTGAAATGTCCAGGATATAATGCATAGACAAACTAAATAGATTAGTGGTCGCCTGGCATTGGAAGGGATGGGGACTTTGGGGAGGCGCTGACTCAAGGGGGTGAGCTTTGTATTTGGGGTAATGAAGACATTCTAAAATTGATGCTGGTGATAGATACACAACTCTGTGAATGCATTAAAAGCAACTGGATATATACTTTAAATAGGTAAGTTGTATGGTATATTGATTATACCTCAATAAAAAATTTTTTTAAAGATGAGTTTAAGACAAGTATAAACCATTGTTCTACTGAAAGAAATCCCCTAGCTGGTAACCTTTCCCAACTGCCTGGGCACTGAGGTAGGAAGGAGCTCTTGCTCTTACCCGTGTCCCTCAGTGTTCGCAGCGGGGAGAGGTGAAGGAGAGAGCCACATGCAGGCATGGGAGTGATGGAGAGGACAGCAGGAGGCATCCAGGGAGGTGGGGGCACTGCAGGAAGGTGTGCGACTGTGGGGACCCACAGTGAGACCGGAAGAGCCCAGGACCCAGGGATTATGCCTTCCTGTCCCAGCTCCATGGGGCTGAGGAAGGTCACAGAAGGTACCAGGGGGTCCTCCAGTCCTGGTGCCGAGCCCAGTTGTATCAGCTGCCCCGGGCTCCCCCAGAGGCAGCTCTGGTCCAGCTCTGCCCCTCTCATTAGCAAGGGGCTCTAGCTGAACTCCTTAACCCCAGGGGCTCCCCAGTCCTCAGCTATCAGATGAGGACAATAATTAACCTGCCCTGCCACCTTCAGGGGATCCAGAGCTAGCAGGAGGGGGAAGAACTCTCTGGGTGCATTACTGCAGACTGAAGAAGAAATGTCAGGGTGGATATGATGGCATTAATCCCCCACCTACAGGAATTGCCAGCTCTCATTAGCTTCTGACACGCATCGTATTTGCAAATTGGTTGGGGTCAGGATCGAGGGCAGCTGGTAGCCACAGAACAGAGCGAAGGCAAAAGGCCTTCAGAGAACCAGATACAAACTCAGTGCTCCCACCTCCGGCTCCACTGAGCTCAGTGTGTGAGCTGCTGACCAGTCTGTGCTCCTGGGCTTGTCCTCCAATTCCAAAACACAAAGCACGGGGATTAAAAAGGGGAAAAAGTCACCCCCAAGAAGATGAGCCCTACAAATCCGAGTTCGCTACTGGGAGGACAAGTGGTTTCTGCAGATGGCCATAGTTCTGTATAGAAGATGCCACAATGAAATCTTCATGACCACCCTGTAGAGTCCCCACGCCACAGAAACCTGCTGTCCAGGTCATCTGGGGACTCAGGAGGGGCCAGCACGGTACAGCAGGGAGAAGAAGGCTAGTTCATTCCTCTTTTCCTGCTGACTCGGACAGGTGTGTGGGAGGAACCGTCAAGGGCGAACATGCTACCACAGAAAAGAGAAGGAAGCAAGGATAGGAGTGCTGGGGCAGCTGTGGGACAAGGGCCGGCCTCTTTCCAAACTGGCTGTGCCCGGGCAGGCCTCTCGGTGCTGCTCCACGTGCCTGGGCATGGAAGTCGCAGTGGATGTCTAAGTGAGCACCTGTACGGAGACCAGGCCCTGCTTGCTCTCCAGTCCTTGCAGGGGGAAGGGGGAGGGGGAGGGGTGATGATGCTCAAACAGGGACCCATTCTGATTGGCCTTCACTGATGCCTATTCTGATTGGTTGTCCCCAAAGCTCATTAATTGTTAAATATTTTGAACATCACCCCTAGTGTGTAACCTCAATTCCAGAACTAGTTTTTTAGTCAAATGGCAAAAATCTCAAAATTTAGGGGGGGCTCCCTATTCTGATTTCTTTGGGTTAAACACAGTTTCCCCTGCCCAGGGCTTCCAGGTAAATTCACTCTGACAAGTTCATTCAAATCAAGATTTTCTAATTTGTTCCCACTCTTCTTCGTGCCTTCAGTTTGTCTTGTGGAAGAGAAACTAAAGCATGGTCAATTGCCTCAATAAAATTGACCGTTAGAGGTGGAATTTTAGGTACCTGAGGACAGAGACATTTCCCCCAACAGTGATCAAGATCTGCAGTACAAGGCCCTGGCTGGTGTGGCTCAGTGGACTGAGTGTTGGCCTGTGAACCAAAGGTCAGGGCACATGCTTGGGTTCACATTGACGTTTCTCCCTTTCTTTCTCCCTCCCTTCACCTCTCTCTAAAAAATAAATAAATAAAATCGTAAAAATAAAACCAAATAATTTACCAAGTGCTTCCCAGATGCCTGGCACAGTGCTAGGCACTTCAAACACATTTCATCTACTCCTCACACAGCCCTATGAGGTTGGATTTATTATTATGAGAGGGCAGATCTAGCCCAAAGTGGGTTAAGTAACTTCCTGGGGGTCATATGACATCAGTCAGTAACTGCTCACCTTACCCATGAAAAGGGGGCATGATACACTCAGATAAGCCTGTCCCATGGTCCACATGGAGCCAAGGCAGCACTGCCATTCTGGGCAAACCATTGTAAATGAACTGCTTACTGGAATAAATTCAACACTCATTAAAGAAGATAATATAATTCAAACTCCTTTTAGAATATCAACTTCAGAGTCTATAAGCAATCAAACATTGCTAGAAACATGGAGGAGAAATAAAATGTGACCCCAATTCAAGAAAAAAAAAAAGTAGTCAATAGAAAAACAGACTCTGAGATGTCCCAGATGTTGTGATTATCAAAGACTTTAAAGCAGCTATTATAAATATGCTCAAAGATTTAAAGGAAAGTATGTTCTCAAGGAGGGAACAGACGGGGAATCAACACTCATAGAAAATGAAAATTGTAAAAAGAATAAAATAGAAGACATCGGATGGCCAATAGACATATGAAAAGATGCTCAGTCATTCATCATTAGCAAAATGCAAATTAAAACCATAATGAGATACTACCTCACACCTGTCAGAATGGCTATCATCAATAATCAACAAGCATCAAGTGTTGGCAAGGATGTGGAGAAAAGGGAACTCTCATGCACTGTTGATGGGAATGCAGATTGGTGAGAATGCACTCACTGTGGAAAACAGGGTGCAGTGTCCTCAAAAAATTAAAAATGGATTTGCCTTAAAACCCAATGATTCCACTTCTGGGAATATATGCAAAGAAACCCAAAACACTAATTTAAAAAAAATGTATCTCTATGTTTGTTGCAGCAATATTTACAATAGCCAATATTTAGAAGTACCCATCAGTGGGTAAGTGGATAAAAAAAGTGCTGTGGACATTTATACAATGGAATACTACAAGGGTGTCAAAAAGAAGGAAATCTTACCTTTTGTGACAGCATGGATGGACCTGGCGAATATTATGCTAAGTGAAATAAGCCAGTCAGAGAAAGAAAACTGATTTCACTTATATGTGGAATCTAATGAGAAAAATAAATAAACAAACAAAATAGAAATAGACTTACAGATACAGAAAGTAGGCTGACAGCTGTCAGAGGGGAAGGGAGTTGGGGAGCCAGGTGAAAAAAAGCGAAAGGATTAAGCAAAAACAACCCTCAAGAACACAGAAAACAGTATGGTCATTACAAGAGGGAAAGGGGGATTGGGGGAGTAGAAGAGAGTAAAGGAGAGATAAATGGTGATGAAAAGAGACTTGACTTTGGATGGTGAACACATACTACAATATACAGATGATGTATTGTAGAACTGTACAGTTGAAACTGATGTAATTTTATTAACCAATGTCACCCCTATAAATTCAATAAAAATCAAACACACACACACATACACACACACACACACAGTGAAATAAAAATTCTAGAAGGAAAAAGTACATTATCAAAAGTGAAAAATTCACCCAATGAGAACAAATTAGAGATGGAAGAAGAAAGCATCGGTGAAACTGAAGACAGAGCCACAGAATTTATTCATTCTGGAAAAAGGAGAGAAACAAAGATTGGATAATCTTTTGTGGTGATATGAAGCTAAGTTAATATACATGTAATCAGAGCCTAAAGGAGAAGAGAGAGAAAATGCGGCAGAAAAAAAAAAAAAAAAATTGCCCTTGTTCCAGCTTTTTTACCTAGGTACTCCCAAGTTGTGAATCTCTTGGGAACATGACACTGTCTTACTCTATAGACAGATATTCCTGTGTTTACACTCTAACATGATGATGGGAAAAAAAAACAAACTCAACTTACAGATCCAAGAAACCCAATGAACCCCAAAATGATACATACAAAGAAAGCCACACCTGGGCACTGCACAGTCAAGCTGCTCAAGTTAAAGATCTATTTATTCAATCACTCTATTTAATCAACCACTCACTCCCATACAGAACCAGATCCACAGGCACATTCAAAAGGGTGAGCTTTGATATGAAGAAGGAGACAGCAAAGCATGGCTGGTACACAGCCACTGCTCTAAGCCCCCGATTTCCTCACTCATCACCTTGGCCTCGATTCCCAGACACGCCCAGACCACCTATGATCTGGCAATAAAGGGTTAATTCCTGGCAAGGCACCTCCAGAACTCTGCTTTGGGACTCTGGCTGGGTTCCTTTGTGATTGGCTGGTGCCTGGGCCATGTCAGTTGTTCAAGTTCTGTAATATGCCCCTGGAGTTAAGTCGGGTTGCTTCCCATGAAGGGAAGCCTGGGTGCAGTGTTCTGGGAGTGGATAGCAGCAGACCCCTGGAGGCCCAGAGACAGCATGAAGACCTTGAACCCAGGGATGAAGCTACGGTGAGAAGGGGAAGGGAGGCACTGAAAGCCAACCAAATTAGCTTTCCAAGTCTTCCTGAGAGTTCAGGGACACTTGATCTCCAGTACAACCTCTCTCCTAATCCCCTAGGTCAGATTTTCTCCTTTATAAAGGGATATTGCATAGCCTTTTAAATAAATCTTTTTGGCTCCACTGATTTGGAATAACATGCTTAGCGGCTTAAGAACTTCTAACTGGGCCCCCAGCAAGCTGTCCTTCCACAAGTCCATTTTCTCATGAACCCCTAGGCTCTGAGCATGGGCAGGCCTCTTTCAGTGCCAGCACCGTGGGCTCCAGTCCTATTCTGGGACCCTGGGAAGCCCTTTCTCACTCCTTTCACCTTGAGGTTTTCCACCTGCAATGTAGAGACCATCCAAAATAGAAGCACAAAGAACACCAAATGGACACGACGTTGATCACTAGTAAAGACCCTACTTCAGCCACAGAGAAAAGCATTTCTCCCCTTAGGTTCAGTGTCAAGGCTGAGGGGTCAGGAGAGGGCGGATAGAAGTAAGGTTGATCAACCTAATCAAACCAGCATGAATGTGGCCGACCAAAACTCCACACCAAGTCTTCAGAAGTTGGCTATGTGTGTTCAACATTGTGTAGCTCTTTGCTTCCTTTGGGTCCTTGAATTGAACCACAAGCCTTAACAAGCTACAGAATTTTACTGAGCCCTCAATCAAACAGTCTCACTAAACTGTGAAAACCAATGCCTCTGTTTTTACATAACATCTAGTGAATTAGTTTAGACCAGAATTAATAGTATATGTTTTCTAAAATAAGTTTATATCACCTAACTCGTGTTAAAACCAAACCGGAACAGAACCAACATTCCCATTGGCTTAGGTCCCTGGTGTGTGTGTAACTTTCCACCAAACTTGAATGATGGTTGACCAACCTGGCAGTCTGTGATGTAACTGAAGTCCTAAAAGTCATCCTGCCTAGAACAACCTTCACAGTTCCCTGTCATGGTGTCTGATATCTTTACCATTAACAACCCCTTTTAGTTAAGGTACCTATTACCAATACACCTGTGTTATCGGGAGGCATTCTTAGCCTTCTTCATTGCACTGAGGTTGGAGAACCACAGCTCCAAGCAGCAGCAAACACACCAGGGGCACCAGCTTTCTGTCCAAACACAACCTGCTCCGTGTCTCCAGATCAGTAGTTCTGAAAAGTTAGGCATCAGAATCACTTGGAGGCTTACACAGCTTGCTGGGCCCCACCCTGAGCTCCTGATTCAGTGGGTCTGCCGTGGAACCTGAGAGTTTGCATCTTGAGCAAATCCCCAGGTGCAGCTGACACCCACCGCTGGTCTAGCACCCACTTTGGGAACCCCTACGCTAATTGATTTCCAAGGAATCTTCATGAGATACAGAGGCAAAGTGGAAAGCTTCCTGATCGTGACTGATGTAAGAAAGCAGAGGGCTCTGAAGTGGAGCAGAGTCAGGACCCAAAGGTAGGCCAGACACACAGGGAACTTAGACTTTATTGAATGATCCACCAAAACACAAGAGCCTTTGGTTGCCCAAATTCAGACAGGCCTCCTATCCCTGGGTGTTTTCTGTCTACTGCCCCCAGAACAGGCAAGTCTGCTGGCAGCCTCCTGTCTGCCCCAGCAAGGTGGCTCACTCCCCTGGGTGACAGTGGCCCCTTCCTGGGGCAGGGGCAGTGGGGAAGGGAGTGCTCACATAGCTAATCAGGCCATCAGTGTGCTACTTAGCCCTCTGTGGTTTCTCGGGGACTCCTGACAGTTCTTAGAATTCCCACAGGGCTCAGTGAAGTCTTAAACATTTTTTCTTCTCTTTTGAGGAACAGGATAAATTCAAAGGAAAACATGCTCTGACCACAAGCTGGGAGGCCATCCTTCAGGCTGGGCCTCATGACTTTGGTCATGGCAGGAGCTGGCTCCATATTTCAGTGTTGGGAGGGGGCTTGGGAACAGGAGGGAGGCTGAAATCTGGGTGTCTGTCCTAAGTGCCTCCCAGCACGGGGCTTTGCTTTATCCAAAGTGCACTGCCATCAGTTCTCATTAAATCCTCAAAAGCACCATATATAAAGCCTTCCAGCATCACTCAGGGGAGAGGAAGGAAGAAGCTAGAAGCAGAAGGCAGATGAGAAAGGAAGTGGCAGAGGCAGGTGGCACCTGCCAAAGGACTCACAGGAATGCCTACGGGCTTGTGACTGGCTCCGGTAATTTTTTTAACCTTCAAAAAGCTAATTTCATTGAAGAGGGCCCAAGAAGAGTAAGTCCGGGCATTTAAATTCCTCTGCATCAGGAAAATGGAAGTCCCATTGGAAGAAGTGGCTTCCTGCCCTGGGGTAAAGGGGCAACAGCCACTTAGAGTAGGTGGTCAGTGAACCTTGTCAGCTCCCAGCACTCGGTCTGAACCCAGTGGGCTCTCAAAAAACACTCCAGAAATGAATGGATGGGGTCCTCACTACTTTCATTCATACTCCATTTTGACTCAGGACCGCAGCTAGTGGGAGACACAGGGCATGTATTATCGTCCCTGTCAAAGATGGGGAAACTGAGGCTCCCAGATGCAGAGCGTCCATGTCCCAAGCGAGCACCGGCAGGCCTCTGCCTCCTCCCACAGTGATACTTCCCCACACCACGCACCCCCTAGCATTTATCACCACAGCCCATCTTCACCACCCCCCAAATCATGGCCCCTGGCTCCCCTGCACAACTTCTCTATAATGCAATTCCCCAACAGTTAGACTCTGGCATCAAGAGGGTCCTATTTATTATTCCCAGTGTATCAGTTTAATCCAGTTCAAAGAGGATTTAGTGCACCCCAGAAATAAGGGTCATCGACTCTTCTATTACCAAATAAAACTGATTTGAGTTAAATTTTTGGTCCTTGCTCCTTAGAGGAAACAGAAGTAGAAACAGCACAGGGCCTTAGGGCAACAAACTCTGTACGAGTTTGTTTGTTTGTGTTTGTCTACCACGTACATTCCTGCCTGAGGAGTCAGCGCTAGTTCTGACAGTGGCCTAGGAAGTAGAGGGCAATCTCATGGTTAAGGTGGCACCAGGAGCTGGAGAAAGCTGCGCTGATCTGGGCTCTGAAATCCTGGCTGGCGTCCAAGTTCTAGCCAGCGAAGGTGGGACAGGGAGCCCTCCCTCTGTGGCTGCCCCAGACAGGTCAGTGCCTTTCTGTGCCTCTGTGATCCGGCTGCAGGCGAACTGTGTGCTGAAGCATGTTCAAGGACAGAGCCACCCTTCCCTTTCGCAACCCATGCTAGTCCCTCGGCCAATAACAGTTTATGGTGCACCTACTTCCTAGGGAATGCTTTCATTCTAATACGAATTTGCGGCACAAGGGTTTTGGCAGGGGGTTGGAAATGACACCCACTTCCCAGCTCTTATTGAAGGGTACGTGGTGACATGTGCTCAGGTTGAGCTACTCAGAGGCTCCCCCAAAGTAGCAGGGACCATGGGGTGAGGGGAATAGAATTTCAGAGGACTCCCAGCTCCTGAAGGGAGCAGTGCATTAGGTAAGAAGCCTTCTCGGGGTGTGTCAGTACCTCCACCAGTATATGAAGGGGTCAGCTGTGCTCTCTGCGGCTGGTGGAGCACTTAGCCACTCACCACATGGGGTCTCAGCAGTACCATCCAGACACCCATAGCTTTATCACAGTCAGGGACCCAGGCATCACAGGACCCGAGAGAGCTCAGCCATTTGCTGGATAATGGACACTGAGGATGAGTTGACCAGATTAACTGTTTGTGGCCCCTGTCCACTGACAGAATGGGGTAGGCAGTACCTTTGATGGAAGGAAGAGGCAACATGAACCGGAGCTTAAGACAGGTGTGGTGAGAAGCTTCGTCAGGCGTCCTGAGCAGGCAGTAGGGAGGGGAGGTGGTTAAAGGATCCGAGAGGCAAGCCCTGGCTAGTGGCACAGTGGATAAGGCACTGGCCTGTGAACCCAAAGGTCACTGGTTCGATTCCCAGCCAGGGCACATAACCAGCTTGCAAGCTAGGTCTCCAGCCAGGTCCTTAGCTGGAGGCAGATGAAAGGCAACCATACATTGATGTCTCTCTCCCTCTCTGCCTCTCTTCCTTCCCCTCCCTCTCTGCCTCTCTCCCTTCCTCTCCCTCTAAAAATGAATGAAATCTTAAACAAAAAGGATCCGAGAGGCAAATTCACCAACTGCACAGTCTTACAGCCATAGAGCTTGGAGCTGGAAGAAATCTTAGAGATAATCCAGTCCAACCCTGCCTCGTGCATGGCTGGGAGTTGTTCATGGCCACAGGGCAGAGCCAAGATCAAGAACCAGAACCTCCCCCAATAACTTTTCATGCCAGTGATGTCCCTAGTACCCCCAGCCTCTGGGTCCCGTGGAGCTAGGAACGCACTGCCAATGCACCCTCAGACACTGAACGTTCCCGAGGATCCCACAGGCCACCCCTATCAGCACTTCCAGCCAGACATACCTTGTGTGAATAATGCTGATCAACAATCCTCGCCAACCCAAAGTCCCCGATCTTGAGCACGAGGTCCTCCGTGCTGATGAAGATGTTGGCAGGCTTCAGGTCCCTGTGCAGCACGTTGGCGGAGTGGATGTACTTGAGCCCGCGGAGCAACTGGTACATGAACAGCTTCGCGTGCTCCCCGGTCAGGGTGCCCTGCTCCAGCAGGCGGGCCAGGTCGGTCTCCATGTGCTCCTGCACAATGTAGGCCACGCTGAACTTGAACAGCTCGCCCTGAAGGGCGGCGCCCTTGGGCCCCAGCACCTCGTACACCTTCACGATGTTGTCATGGTCCAGGCGCCGGATGATTTTGATCTCCCGGAGTGCGTGCTTCATGCTGCGGGCGTCACTCAGGGTGATCTTCTTCACAGCCACCTTCCGGCAGGTCCTGCTGTCCGTGGCTGACAGCACCAGCCCGTTGACGCCAAAACCCAGGGGCTGGAAGTCAACGAAGCGCCCACCGAGGTCGTACCCGTAGATGCTGGCAATGCAGTCACCCTTCTCAGCCATTGTGGGCTCAGTGGTGGTCAGGAGCTGCCCGTGTGACAAAGGGGCAGTCAGAAAAGGCCAAGTCCCAGTCAGCGGCTTCCCCAGCACACCTCATTCTGTCGAATTCCAAAGCTGAGGGATGCTTTTCCCCGTGGTGATGTCACTGCCACCAGCTCTCCAGGGACAAGAGTGGCACATGGCCATGCTGGCTGAGCTCTGGAAGCCGGAGGTTCATACTGTTTTGTTGACCTGCACTGGGGGGGGCTGCCCACCAGCTCCTGGGGATCCCAAGCCCTTCTCCGCACTTACAATGGCTCATGTTTCTTTCCAGTGTAGCATCTTGGAAAGAAAAACCAGCCTCGTGATCTATGTGAGCATCAAGTTGTCTATCACAATGGCCTGCAAGGTAAAGATGCAGACACTCTCCCCCTTAAATCCGTTGTTTGAAGAGGTTCCTCAGGCCGCCATACTTTCGCTGAGCTGCCTGCCTTTATGCGTGACGGTGCATAACCCAGGTCGTGTCACAGCCCAGGCAGCCTGGGAACTGCTCTACACCAAGCTACACCTCAAGTCTCAAGTCCCAGGGGTGCCCAGCTGCCAGGACAGGCTCCTCTGGGGACTCCAACAGGGGCAGCATCAGCGTCCTCTGTCGCCCCCTCCTCCATGCCACCTAGAACAGGACTGTGCTCGGCTGGGCTCAGAGAGGCTGCAGGAACGTGGCATCTTTCGGATCGAGTCTCCTTCCCTGTCAAAGAAAGAGCTTCGGGTAAATTTCCACACTCTGGCTTCCAACACCTTCCCACTTGCATGTCTTTTGTTCACCGGCCCCAGTGTCATTTGATCTGTCCAGCCAGCTGAAACACTGCTTGCTCAGGGGATTCCACGCTCTGCATCGCCCAGCGCCCCCTCCCGCTGTGGGCAGCGCTCCCCTGGAAGACAGGAGATGGATTGAGGTGATAAGATCGTCAAACGCTGCGCCTTCTATGTAAATGCTCGCCTCCCCAAGGTCAACATTCACGGATGGCAGGTGGGATGGACAGGCTCTGACCTTTGGGAAATTCGTTCCTGAACCTCTCCAAACCCAGGGGAGCCCTGGTCGGGAAGGGGGAGAGTAAACCCTAGCTAGCTGCGGACAGGAACATAAAGGATCAACAACCACGTTTTTCCGCTTGGACCGGTTTCTTTCCTTCTTTTGCTAATGTCTTTGAATATTTTAATAACAATATTCAAATTAGCAAGTTAATTACAACTGCATCTCTGGCTTCCCACGTAGGTGGCATAAGCACACATACCAAATTAGAAGGAAATTACATTGCCACTCCAATCAAGGGATTCTCTGCCCAGCAAACCAGGGCACAGGCTTCTTTTAAATCTTCACCCAAGGATCTGTTTTTATTGATGAGAGAGAAACACTGATGTGAGAAAGAAACATCCATGGATTGCTTCCTACACTCGCCCCAACCAGGGATCAAACCCGCAACCTAGGTATGTGGACTGACCAGAAATAGAACCCATGACCTTTTAGTACATGGGATGATGCTCCAACCAACCTAGTCACCCAGCCAGGGCACCAGGGCACAGACTTCTTAGCATGACACCAAGGCTGGCGTGGTATTCTTTCTGATGATGGGGGCCTAGCTCTTCAAAGCAATGGGCCAAATCCAATCTTGACCGCTCCCTGGTGGCTGCCCACTCCAATTACAGGCATAGGACCCAGGTTGGCAGGAAAACCTGCAAAACTAGCAACATAAGTTCAGACCCCTGAGTACTTCAGGGTCACAGCTTCTAAGGAAGTGGCAGGTTTCATAAGTTTATTAAGACCACAGGCCCACAGAGAACAAGCACTGCATCCACAGGAAAGGAGTGAATCTAGCCAGGGCTCCTTCTTGATTCCCGTCACCTGGAGGGTCCCCTGCAGGGGTTCTTTCCAATCTGAACTCTGCACATCTCTGCAAATGATAAATGAAGCAAAACAACAGTCAATACTCCGAAGTTAAGAAGGCAAATTAGAGGACACCAATGATATGAAAAATATTGAGTAATCAGATCCCCCCTAAGAACTTCTATAGAAAAATTTGCCACAGGTCTGGAACATAGTACTTGCTCAATAGATGTTACCTATTATTGCTATTGCTGAAAATTCCCTTACAATTAAATAAAACACACCTACTATTTTAGTGTTTCATCCTATCTTCAGCAATTCTACTTTGTGTGTTTTTATTGGGCCCAGCAGCAAAATTATCATAGGCTTGCTGAGAAGCAATTATAGCAAACAGGTCCAATGGTCCTTATCTGGGGATGGTCCTGCCCTCTTTGGCTCATTTGAGGGGGTCACTGCTGGCCTTTAATGGGCCAGATTTGCTACATCCTGCCACGCTCCTCCATCAGTGAAAAACCCATACCCACCCCCACACGCCAGCACCTCCACTGAGAGACAAAGTTCTCAGAGAACACAAGCTCAGTGCTTCCAGCACAGACAGGGTCAATAAACATTTGATGAAATGATAGATGAACACCATTGACTTGGTTCAGGGATTCCTAGCCAATGAGAGTCGGCGCGTGGACCACCCACCCAGCTACAGTCTAACATCTGTGCTTGTGAAGTCCACCTGAGTATCTAATTTAGGGAAAACAGCAGCACCCCAGTGCCCCGCTCCCTCTCCTCTGCCTCCTGCTGCCCGAGGCAGGTAACAGAAAGTAACCTGGAGCTGCTTTCCCTCCCTGCGTGCAGGCCTGGCCTGGTGTTCAAGGGCACAGCAAGCAGAGGCAATGATCTGTTTTGCTTTAAAAGGAGAGTCTTCAGCCTTCTCCCCTTTGCAGCCCTCGCGGGGCTGTAAACAGAGCCTGCACAGGGCACCTAGGCAGGGAGGCCATGACATCATCAGCTGGCTGAAAGCAGGGCTCGTCTGAGATCAACTGCAATGCAGATAATCTGTGAATAATTAAGTGGTGCTTTATTTATTTTTTAAAACTCTCTCCTTTTCCTCTCACAGGGTGGAGGGACTATCTCCCCTGCATATGTATGTGTGTGCACGTGTGTGCGTGTGTGTGTGTGGTCTTCCCAACACACCGTCATCTTCAGTGGGCAGGAACCATGTCACCTTGTGCGGCTTCTCCACCTTCCTCATGGGCCTCTAAATATACTCGTTCAGTCCCTGCCTAGTTCGCCACCTCCCCAGATCCTGACCTCTTCTCCTGCTTCCTCCCCACCTGCTGAAATCCTGCCCATCGTTCGGGATCCGGATGAGTCTCACTTCCTTGGTGACGCACCTGTCCCAGTCCTCAGTGACCTGTCTCCCCTTCCCAAGCTCCGGTAGTGTTAGTGTGCATATCATTCAGGCTGTTGGTTAATTTTATACATGTCCATCTCTCAATTAGCCTGTAAGCTTCAGTCCAGGGTGCAAAGTAGCGCTTAGAAAATAACTGTGGATTGGAGGTCCCGAGGAACCTCAGGGGTGCCCACGCTTCCCGGATAGTCAGCCCCCCATTCCCATGCTTGCTGCCCTGATGCACCGGGCTCACCAGGACACTCCTGACAAGCCCATCACTCAGACAACCGATGTTCCCGAACTTCAACCCACTTCGCACCATCTTCTGCTCTGATGCTTCTGCACAGGGTTTCAACGCTAACCGGCAGCTCTTGTCTGACCTGTCCTTGGTGCTCATTTGAGTTTGCTATTATGCCTCTCTCCTCAAACTGCTGTGTCTTCTAAGCCTCTCTCTATTAATTCCTCTGCAATGTCTACTGTCAACGTTGGTCTGTTTCCACAGGTGGGCCGATGACAAAACCCCTATTACCTAAGACATCTTGGTTCGGTGGCTCATTGCTTGTGTGATATACCGAGAGGTGTGGGCCCATGGTCCCGGCGAGGGGCAGACCTGGCACCCATGCAACCACCTGGGCAGAGGATGGAGGACGGTGCAGCGCAGCTTCAAGGAGAACTCAGTCCGCCTCCATTTGGAGTGGGTAGCTCAGAGCTGCCCTGAATCACAAGGGTGACTTCAAACCAGGGGCCTGGCATCCACCCGTTCAGCTGTGCTTGAATAAAACCCAGCAAGGAGAAGGTAATTAACTCTTTCAAGGGTAGCCCAGGCTCCTACAATTTCACAGTGAACGTCGTAAGCCAACACAGGAGTAGAAATATCTACCCCAGGACTCCTAAAATGGAGCTTCCCCTCCCCACCCATGTCTCACCGACTCTCCACAAATACCTTATCGGAGGCCAATGAATTATCCTCTCACGCATCCAACCTTTTAACATGTGGAGGCAAACCAGAGGCGAGATGGTGTGTGCCAACTGTCCCTCTCTGGGATTCCTGGGGCTCTGATTTACAAAGCAGCTCTGGAAAGTCTAAATTTAGACTCACCCCCTCTGCCTGCTCAGGTCCTCCCAAACTTCATGCTGTTGCTTTTCAGCAGGAACTGTGGCTTCCAGTGAGGTGCTGGCATTTCCAAGATGCTGCTTTCTTCCCTCTCCCAAGCACCCAAAACCCTTCTCAGGCAGGGCTGGTACTTCTTTTACAGCTGAACCGGCTGCACAGAGCACAATTCCAGGCGACCGTTCATCTCGTAGGCAGGTCAGCCTATCTACCTCTAAGGTTTGTGATCCCGGTCACTACCGTCCACATGAATGAAGCCCTCAACACCAGAGATCAGCCAATTTTTTTCCATAAAGGGCCACAGGATACAGTAGCTCAGGCTTTGCAGGACACACAGTCTCTTTCCCAACTACTCAGCCCACCCACTCAACCTTGCCTTTGTCGCACCAAAGCAGCCACAGACAATACCCAAGTGAAGGGCATGGCTGCATTTTAATAAAACTTTATTTATAAAAATAGGTGGCGGGCCTGATTTGGCCTGGGGGCTGTAGTTTGCCAACCTCTGCTCTAGATTGTGTAAGAACTTCCTCCAGCTTATTCCTGAGTAGGCACGGCAGTGTATTGTCACCCAGGCCCCTTCCCAGTCTTCCTGCACCACCTCCTCCCTCCGGGATGCAGTCCCCCCATTGCCCCTGGTGGAGGCATTATCCCAGGACTCCCCCTCCAGGGAGGTACCCTGAGCTTGGGACCCCAGGCTTAGGGAAGCTCACCTGTAGGTTTCCTGCACTCAGGGCCCAGGTCTCTGCTCTTCACAAGCTATCTTCTAGTTCTGCAATTTGACGCTACCGTTAATGCCCCTCACCCTTAAACTGCACCTGGATTGCAACAGAGGCTTTCTGGAGAGGCGGCAAAGATGACATGCTGAAGGTGGGGTAAGTATACTAATTCAGGGTTTACTGTGGGCCAAAGGCTTTGTCTGATTCCTTCAGCTGGGTCTCACAAGAACCCTATGATTTTATCATTCTCCCATGCAGCCCTCAGTAAGAAGTGACTTGCCGGAAGTCACACCATGGGCTGGGATGTAAACTCAGGCCTGTTTGGCTCCAAAGCCCACACTTCTCATCCTGGCACATGATCTGAGCCCACGTGAATGACTCTCACCATGAACCATCTAGGCCCAGTGTGACTTCCCAGGCCTAGCAAAGGACAAGTTTTGGGGTTAGGTACATGTTTTGGTGCTTCTCAAATTAAAGCATGAAGAAGCCACCTTTCAGCATGTACTCAGCTTCAGTGTGAAGGCGACAGTTAATAAGCTCACTTTTATAGAAAGAAACTGAGAAACAGAACTTGAAATAAGAGTAAGAATTGAGAAAAATGAAACAGGTAACACCAAGTTCAAACAACCATAACCTTGCCCTCTAACCATTTCCTGATCTCTCTCACTGTTACCCTCAGGTACGCAGGAGTCGGTGGCTGCAGGGACTGGCCATCCTGGAGGTGAGCTGAGCACTCACCCCACTGGCTGACTCACAGAGGCCCTGGAGCTGACACCAGCCACCCATCCAGGAACCATTCTCACTTCCTCCAAATGAACAAAGACCAGGCCTGGGTCAGCCATCAAGCAGCTGAGCCCAATTCCAGGATGACTGGTGGGTCCAAACCAGGGTTTTTCAACCTCAGCATGATTGTCATTTTGAGCAAGATCATCCTTAGTTGCGGGGCTGGAATGTGCTCTGTAGAACATTCAGCAGCCTCCCTGGCCTCTCCCTATTAAACCCCTAGTTGTGACAACCAAAATGTCTCTAAACTTTGAAAACTGCCACCAGAGGAGGAGGCATGGATTCATCGTTGGCTGAGAGCCACTGATCTAAATCAGTCGCTTCCAGCAGAGACAGTGTTGACATCTGAGCAGAAGAGTAATTGGCTCTGAGGGGCCGTAGAGCACACTAGTGTTGAAAGTCTAAGCAGCCCTGGTCCTGACCCACTAAGTGCCAGCAGTGCTCCCTGGTTGCTGTGACAGCCTCCCATGTTTCCAAAATCCTAGAGGCCAATGGTATCTCCCACCCCATCTCTGTGGAGGGCCATGAGTTGAAGCCAATCATGGTAATTCAATTCCACTTTGGCAGTGGTTGGTGTAGGGGTGGTCACTTGATCTAGGTCTGGATGATAAGCCTTAAAGGAATGAGCCCAGGGAGGCCTCCGGGGGACAGCTTTTCTCCTCTACTGGCTGTCTCTGTGTGTTGGTACTACAGCTGCTACCTTGAGACCATGTGGGGACAAAGGCCAGCACACTGGGGTCGGCAGATGAGCCTGGGGCCTTGCTGATGTAGTTGAGTAGCTGAGCCAAGCCTAGAAATGCCTTCTTCCAGCTTTCTTGTTAAGTGAGCTCATCAAGCCCAATGGTTAAGATGTTTTTACTGTGCCTTTTTTTTTTTTTTTTTTTTTTTAACTTAAGGCTGAATGATCTAATGATAGAGCCGAGCTAGGGTCTGTGGTTGGTCTAAGTGAGAAATAAGGAGATGTAGGACATATGACTCCTGACCTCTGGGAGTTTCTCTTCCTCTAGGGAGAAAAGAGCCACAGCAATAAGAACAAAAGCAAGAACATTTCGGGGCAATGCCAGTCGGCCAGGGAGGTGCCTGGAGGCCACCGAAGAGGGTTTCTAAGATGCCCACCACTGACCGTCTGCCCTGGCTCTGGACACGTGTGAGTTCTCCCCCTGAAGAGAATGCTGGACTTATTGACTCACTTCTAAGGACAGAATATGCAGAAGTAATGGCATGTTACTTCTGAAACGGGGCTATTACAGGGCTGCCGCTTCCATCTTGGGTGACCCCTCCCAGGGAGGCTGGCGGCCATGTCACAAAGCAACCCTGCGGGAAGAAGGGTGTGACTTCTTGGAAGGGGATCTTCTAAGGCTCACGGCCACCACGTGGGTGAGCTGGGAAGCAAATCTTGAGCCTCGAGAGAACTCGAGCACTAGCCACCGCCCACCTGAAGTCTCACAAGAGACCTTATGTCACAGGCACCTGGCGAAGCTGTGTTCGCTTCATGAGCATGAAAACAATGTGACAATAAATGCTATTGAAATCGCTAAAGTGGAGGCAGTAGATAACTAATGGGGAGGAGGGGTTCGGAGACCTGTAGTTCTTGATGGTTCCAAAATGGCAAAGAGCAAAGTAGGATTGAGACCGTGGAAAGTCATTGGTTTGGGGTCCTGGGTCCTACCTGGACTGAATCTCATCAGATTCCACAGCCAGACAGGACCTCAGGGAGGAAAGGTTCCTTGCCTCGCTTTTTCTGGTGGATGCCATGGCAGAGAGTCTAGTCCAGTGTCTAGAATGTAGGAAAAACTCAATAAATAAACACCAGTGGACACAAGAATAAGATCTTGGTTATAACCAAGTGTGAGCCCAATGGAAAGAGAAATGACAATGTGTCCCTGTGGTCTACAAATGAAAGCTTTTGACTCTCCCAGGGTAGGTGGAGTCTGAAGGGGGTTCCAGAAAGAATGTCACCTTGGCCCCAGCAAAAGCATAATGACTGGAAGGTGCTTCCTCACCAAGGAAGGAACTGCTGTCCCGAGGTCATTATCATTGTGTTAGGACTGATTTTTAGTATTGATACCCAGGAATCAGGAGGAACAACCCTTCCCGGTCTTCTAGCTTTTGAAAGGAAGTACCATCCCCTCCACCTAGGAGGGGAGCCAGCTCAAGGTTGTGCAAAGTATCCTGCCTGTGCCTGGAAACCCGTTCTTTTTGTGAAAAAAAGGTGCATAGGCAGATGTGGCACTTTCCGTGCTCCTTACCTCTCATGCCCAGCAGCTCTCCCAGCTGAGGTCCTGGGTAACCCTTCACATGCCAGCCAGCAGGACAGCAACCCACCCATGCCACAATCACCGCTGAGTCTAAACCAAATGTCTCAAGCTGGGAGTCACTGACAGGCACTGGTCCCTGCACCCCCCCCCCCGCCCCCCACGTGAGAATCCTCCCCAGGCCGTGCCAATGTGAGCAGTGATGCCAGCCACCCCGGTTTGTTCTCCTTCTCTGTCTCCTCCGGAACATGAACTCTGTTGCTTTGATCGCACCGTGAGGGGGTGAGAGGAGAGGGGCTGAAGGTGGGAAGAAAATGTGAGCGGAAGGAATATCAGGCACTGGGAGAAGTGGTGTTAACTCCTCCCCCCAAAGCAAACTCTGGGAGCGTTCAGTTCAGTCTCTGCCTTTTTTCTCGGAGGTTACATAACCAGCCAGGGAGAACAAAGACTTCCCAGGCCTCCCAACAGCCCTGAACTAGCACAGAGAAATTCCAGCAGCCTCATTGGAGCTCCATGCCCACGCTGGTGCCGAGCACGGGAGACAGGACAGTCTGGGTCCCTGCGTGTCAAGTATGGTGCTGGTTGCCATGGGAACAGCGGGGGCTGTGGAGGCTACACCTGGCCAGGCTTGAGCCTGGGTGTCAGACTTCCAGGTCACAGGTGTGCAAGGGAGTTTGCGAGTGCCAGCATTTCCATTCCTCTGAGTTTGGACATGCCTTTGACCTTGGTGGATTCAAGGGGAAACTTCTCATTCTCTCTTTCTCAGGGAAGGAAACCTGAGATTACAGATGTCCCAAAATCTGAATCGGGTCAGTGATGACTTTATTGGCTAAATCAGGTGGGGCTTGCTTTGTTTGGACTACATCCTAAAGGGCAAGGAAGCCGGCCAGGGGCTAAGCTTCTCAAAAGCAGAGCCCCTCCCTTGAAGTTTTTCCCCACTGGATGGTGCCCACAGACCATGCGCCTCCCTCGAGTGGGGAGATTCCTTTTTGAGCCTGGATTGAATGGGAAAGTGCATAACTGCTGGCCCTGGAGGAGCTCCGTGTTTAGACCTGACTTTTCCTGCCAAACGGTTGGGGCCTTCCACAGGATCACTTACTCCCTACCTGCAAGGTGAGTAGGGTGGCAGGGACACTAAAAGATCCCAGCTTTGTAGCTAAGGACCCAGCATGACGTTATCTTGCTTGTAGACCAGAGATGGCAAATACGTGTCATAGGTCCTACTATTGTCCCACCTTTTTAAGCAATGTTCACCCTTCTGTTCCTGGTGAGCTGGAAAACCAGTGCCCTTCTCGAACAGCAGCCCCAGGACATCTGCCAAGCACCTGCAGCTGGCACTTGGGATGGAGCCTATGTGTAGCCACAGCATGGCTGTCACTGACCTCTTGCTGCACCTGGGCTCTTGCTCGGCCCGAGGGACCAAGCCCCCGCCTGGTCCCCCAGGCACCTAGTCCAGCTCAGCAGGCATTTACTGAGCCTACTCCGTGGCTGAGCATGGTTACCACAACAACGTGCAACTTGCTTACGACACTGAAAGGTAGGAACAACCATTCCTCCCTGTGAAAAACACTGTGAGCAGTAAGCACCTGTTTCCTCCCTGTCCTTCCATTTGGCAGAATTGAAGTGACATCCTCAAGATCACACACAAAAAAGGGGGCAGAGCTGGGTCCTACTCAGCCTGGGTCCCAACGCCAGTTCACTGCCTGCTACCTCCTATGGGTGCTTCCCACTGTGGGTCCCCAGCCCCTCTCACCCGTCAGTGCCTGCTTTTGTTCCGTCCGTGTTCCCACTTCTTTGGAGAAGGATTTACTTTGCTCCCTTAAGTCATCTTGGGAATTGACATACCTTCTAAACTTGTGTAGCCTCTGATCTCATGGTTTCCTAGACTCCGCTCACCAGCCACACAAAACGTCTTTCAGTCCCTGAGAGTGTCATTTCTCCCTTACCTCTGAACCTCCACACGTGCTGCCCCTCTCCTCTTCCCTTGGCTAATTCTTACTTATCCTTTTGATCTAAGTTTAAAGGCCCCCTTGTCCAGGAAGCCTTCCTTGATGCTCCTTTCCCTCCCTTGGACTAGTTTACCTGTCAGGCTGTCCTCCCCATCTCTTGTTACATTCCTCCTTTTTTTGTTTCAGCTTTAATTGCTTGTCTTCAGCCTTTGACTTGGAAGGGGCTCCAGTAAGGACAGGGGCTCCTTCATTGTCTATATTACTATAGACCCAGGGCTTAATTCTTAAATTACTCAATAATAAATCATACTCTTTGGGCAGAACAAATACATTCTGAGAAGTACCATGCTCCAGACCATTGCTCATAAATTCAAATTTGTGATACACTAGCCCTGGCCAGTGTGGCTCACTTGGTTGGAGCATCATACCATAAACCGAAAGGTCACAGTTTCGATTCCCAGTCAGGGCACAGGCCTAGGTTGCAGGTTCATCCCTGGTCGGGGCACCTGCAAAAGACAACCAACCAATGTTTCTCCCTCACATAGATGCTTCTCTCCCTCTCTCTCCCTCCTTCTCCTTTCTAAAATCAATGAGCATATCCTTGGGTGAGGATTAAAAAACAAACATGTAATATATTGTACTTGCTTCTTTCCTCCCTTTGAGAGATGCCAACTAGATGTGAGATTCCAATCCTGCATTCAGTCCCTTTACATTTCATAGAGCCCTTGGCTTGCTTTCACCAGCCCTGCTTCTCACACAGACACCTGGCGCATTATCCAGTGAATGTGTACGCAGCTGCCTCCTACCATGCCTGCCCATGGAGGCTAATCATTTACCGGGACTATGCTCAGAGGTGTAAAGAAATCATTTGTAGGGCAGGAAAAAAAGTAAAAGTCCCTCTCCTGTTGATTGCATCTCCCCATTCACAAATGACAGAAGTGGTATTTCAACAGCTCAGGTGATGGCACCAATCCCTGGACCCCATGGGTCTGTCACCGCCAAGGAAGAAAGCCATGGCCGGGAACCAGGATGCCTGGGCTCTAGTCCGGCCACAGCCCATCAGCCATTGGTCAAGAAGTCTCAAATCTGGGAAGGGAGGAACCACCCTGGCCCAATTATCCCCAGAATCAGAACAGAGGCTGGGATACAGATACACTTTAAAAAGTATAAAGCTCAGATTAGAGGCAAATCATGACCACAGCCCAATTACCTAACGTTAACAATCTTTAAATTAACATGGCGGTGTTTGCTAGGCTCTAGGGGGTTGAATTGCCATCTTTCTCTTCTCTCAGGCTCATCCCTTTCCATCCCTCTACCGGCGAGTGGGCTCCACACGGAAGGTGAGTACTGGCCCACCAGCCATTCACATGTGTCTTGGGAGGACGGGGGTAGAGGGAAGAATTGGGGGACTTCAGCCTCATCGTCCCTACTAATTAGGTAATGCTGTTGGAGCCCACCTGCATGAGATTAGTGTGCTGGTAAGAGTGGCCCTGGACAGCTCTCACCCTCCTTCTGCCACGTGAGGGCACAATGTGAACACAATGAGAAGTCAGCCATCTGCCACCCAGAAGAGGGCCCTCACCAGAACCAGACCAGACTGGCACCCTGACCTTGGACTTTCCAGCCTCCAGAACCATAAAAAATACATTTCTGTTATTTATATGCCACCAGTCTACTCTCTTGGAAACACCCAAACTAAAACACTAACCACGTCCATCACGATAATGAGGCCACCACTCTGATCTACTGAGATCAGCTGAGCTGAACTCAGCTGCCACGAGTCCAGCACCCTCCCTCTTCTGCTCACCTGGGAAGCGCCTCCTTCACTGAAAGGTCCTCAGACCCCAAGAGTCAGAGCTATGAGCTATGGAGGTCACATCATGGGACCATGACCCACAGGAGAGGCAACGTGTGCTGTTGGGGACTTGCTTTTTTACTTTCCTTCTTGCTCTAGGAGAGATACAGGGACTGTCACTGAATCCCAGGCAAGGCTGTGAGACACAAATATCTTTCTTTTGTCTTCTTTTGTCTTGATGGCCAGAGCCCCATGGGAGGCCACCAACCCCCGGTGGAGATGGAAGCAGGAGGAAGTGACCAGCCCTCAGCTTATGAGCTCCCAGGAGAAGACAGATGGCCCCGCTAGCTGGGAGGGAAGTGCAGGAAGACTGGAAAAGAAAGCAATAGAAGCAACAGAGGAAGGGGAATCAGGGAGGGGGGCAGTAGACTAATGCACCTGCTCCTCTCCCACCCTGGGCTTCTTAGATAAGTGAGAACCAGGGGCTGTATGGAGTCAGACAATGGGTTTCCACCAGCTGGGTGTTTTTAAGCTTTAAAAAAAATTTTTTTTTAATTTATTATTTTTAGAGGCAGAGAGAGACAGACATGAATGTATGGTTGCCTTTCACCTACTTCCAGCTACGGATCTGCCTGGAGACCTGGCTTGCAACCTGGTTATGTGCCCTGGCTGGGGATTGAACCAGAGACCTTTGGGTTCACAGGTGGGTGCCTTATCCACTGGGCCACCCGCCAGGGCTTCCACCAGCTGGTTTCGATTCCACTAGGGGAAAGGTGACCATCCTGGGCTTTAGGTGGCGGATCAGTCCCAGGTCGGTTCATAGTAATTGCAATAGGAACTGACACTTCCTCCACTGCCAGATGAAGAAACTAAGGCCCTGGAAAGAGAAACGACTCCTCTAAGGTCACTCAGAGAGGCAGGGACCAGGCTTTGTAGAGTGCTCAGATGGTCATTTGTTGTTGTTGTTTTGGTTTGGTTTTTGTTTTGGACAGGCCCTTTCAGATGTTTCTTAGGCCTCAGGGGGACCCTCTATCAACAGAGTTTGCCCAGCCTCCTGCCATCAACTGAGCAAGAGGATCGCTGTCCGGCTGACAGAAGGGCTCTTCCTCCTCGGATAATTAAATAATTATTCTGTATCAGGAACAAAAAGCCACATGTGGACCATGTGGCAGCAGCCACCAGCCTCCCAACCAGAATCCTGTCTCTTCGCTGACAGCAGAGCTGGGAGCCAGGCTGCCTGGGGAACGGCGTAAAGAGGGGGTTGTGAATCTGTCCCTGTCCCCACTGAGGACGCGTGGAGTTGGTGCCCAGGGCACAGCCCGGCATCCAGGAGGCCCAGCAGTGTTTGCTGCATGAGGAAAGCTCCAGTTTCATTTAGTCCAAGCAGAGCCGAGGCCCTCCAAGGCCAGGAGCAAGAACCAGCTCTGTCCCTTCAGGTGTAACAAAGACAGTAAATGAATCAGAGGGATGTGGACAGCTGTATGCTCACGTGTCAGTGGGAAAACAAACACCGGACTCCTGAGGCTACGAGGCCAGGTCTGGGCCCCGTCGGAGGAGCAGGGCTGAAGAGGAAGAACTAGGCGGAGAGAGGGTCATGGGAAGGAAGGGGGACCTCACCTTCACTCCCAGAGGCGACTGCCTGCCTTCCTTTAACTGCCTTCCTTTAAGGCTGCTTGGCTACTGTTTGCACTGGGCACACGCACACCATCTTCATTGCCTAGGGGCCTTACCCACACACATCGATAAACCCTCATTGCAGAAAATGTTGGAATACAGTGCATTAGCTTGACAAGTGTAATCATGCTGGTGGCCAGGAATTCCACAGCTCTCCAGGTATGGGGAGCCTGGGCCAGGAACTGGATTTCACCTGCACAGGACCGCTAGCTGGAACCCGGGATTGGGGCTGGTGCCCCGGCCAGGGCGGTGTGGTGCAGTAAGCATTCCTCGGCCTCTCCCTTTCTCTACACACTCTGGATAAAGGCACCTCAGGGTTTAATGAGTTCAGAAAAACCAGCCCAAACCAGGCTCTATCTCCTCGTTGTGACCTGGAGTTCTCATGTGCCTGCAACAAGCAGGGCATCAGTAGGTCTGGGCAGAGGGCTGCCTGGGGAAGGTCTCAGCCACTCCCAGGCTGACCTGTAGACCCAGTCCCCAAGTCATCCTTTGGGATGAAGGCTACTTGATAGCTAGCCCCATCAATATCAATTCCATGGGGCCAGGGCAAATTGGAGCTCAAAGAAGCAAGTAAGACAGTTGACTGGCTATGCATCATGGACAGAGCTACCCTCTAGAGCATGCAGGAAGAGGTAAAGGCTGGCTGGTAAGGAGGATCTGTCTCCAGCAGTGGTCACCTCCCACTTGGAGTAAACTGAGAGAGATGCTGCTCACCGAGGGAGGGAGGGGACAGAACCCCTGCCCTCACAGTGAGAACCTTTCTGGTGGGAAGAAGTAAGGCTTTACATTGCCAATGACAAAATCATTTTCTGTTTTCAAGTTGCAGTGTAAGTTGTTTTTAGCTCTGAATCTGTTTCAACCGCCTAAGTTGCCAGTGAGGAACCCGAGTATGGGCAGATGCAGAATCTAGGGACAATCTAAGAGGGTTGGGCTCAGAAAGCTGAAGAGGAACACAGTGCAGGTCTCATTAGGATTAAGCCAAAAGTTCTGGTCAATCAGGACTGAGATGGAGGGTCTGGGACCCATGGCCCATGCCTTGTCCCTGTGTTTAGATTTATAAGGAAAGTATTTCTTTGAAATAGAACAAAAAGCAAAACAAAACACTGACTTAGATAGGGATCTCTTTTGACTCTGGGGATCAATTTGTTCTGTCTTTCTTTGATACAACTGCAGGGAAGGGTGAAGGGTCAGCTTCCACACTACGCTCACAGGTCAAAGGTTTGAATTGCCAAGAAACGTGACGGGGACTAAGGCCTGGGAAATCTTGATGGCCTTTCACCCCTGTGCCTGTGCTGAGGATGAAATCTCAGGCTGGACTGTATTTTCTTCACCCCTTGCCAAGGCCTCGCTGTGAGATCAGGTTGCAGGGGAAGCCTGGTGAGGACTGTGACCAAGATGAACAGGGTCGAAACGCTTACATGGGAGGGAGGTAAGATTCTGTCCTAGAACTTTTGCCATCTGTCCCCTTTTCTTTACCCATACTGCCTTAGTTTACGTCTGGATATCCCTGTGATTCCAGAGTCTGCATCCTCCTAGCCCCACTGCAGCAACAGGGAAGAGAGCCATGACATCTGTGGCACACCGCAATTAACATGCTTTGAATGAATGAAGTACCAACAGCCCCCAAATGTTCTTGCTGCCACCTTCCTGCACCTTCTCCAACCCACCCTCCTTCCAATATTTCTACAACACATCTGACCATTTTATTCTCCTGTCTTAAAAACGTTTTAAAAAATCCTCCCCGCAGGATATAGGTTTACTGATGGGAGACAAAGAAGAAAACATTGATTGGTTGCCTCCTCTATGCACCCCAACCGGAGACCCAACCTGCAACCTAGACATATGCTCTGACCCGAGACCGAACCTGCAGACCTTTGATGCACGGGGCAACACTCCAACCAAATGAGCCACCTGGCCAGGGCAAACATACTTCTTAATAGCTCTCCGCTGCCCGAAGATTCAAGCCCAAGCTCCTCACACAGCCTCCAGCTCAGACCTGCATCTGTCTTTCCACCTCAGGTCCAATGACTCCCATACACTGCACCCCGTACTGCAACCTCACATTGGGGTGAGCACCAATTCACCACATTCCCAGCACGTGCAGCCCAGGTGCTGGTAATACTGTCCTCCGTGTTCTTGGAGCCACCCTGCCCATGCTGTGCCCACCCTGTCATCTTCAGAGTGAACTCTTCCCCAAGTCCACAGAGCACTATGCATACACCCACGGCAGTGATGTCATGGGACGGTACCTTTCTGCAGGTCCTTCTTCCCACTCAGCCAGGACACCCAAGAGCAAAAGCACAGTCAGTGGCTGCATCATCCTATATCCCCAGCCTTACGTATCTCCTGGCATACAGCAGGTGCCCCATAAAAAGCTGATGTAAAACGGAGAGATGGGTGGGAGGGGGCTAGTAGAAAATGTGTGGAAGAGGTGCTCAGGGGAAGTGATCGTAAGCGTGCCTTTCCTTGGAGGGGTGACCTGCTGGTGGAAGCAGGGCTAGCCGCTCAGGACGACAGCAGGACGTTCAGGTGGGATAGGAAGGAGTTGAAGGGTGAACGTTGAAGACCAGGCTGGGCTTACACAGAGCAGAGCGGCAGTGCCCAGGAATTGTGGCAAAGGTGTGGGTGACGGTGAGGTCAGCGAGGAGCTGAGCAGAGGTGTGGGAACAGATTTAGTAAAAGTGCTGGGAGAGTCCGGCAGAACCGGAATAGAGAAGGGTTTTTCTGATAAAATCCCGGTAACTGCTCACTCTCTCGAGTGCACGTGGAAGGCAGGTGTTATCAATACGGGCCAACAGACCAGCTCAAGCAAAAATAAACCCAGAGAGCAACTGCACGCCATTCCCTCTGGTGCTTAGCTTTCGGATCATCACACCGACAATCTCAGGATGCTAAGTTCAGGTTGTTTGTCGAGACTAAACACAAACTACCTCCTCGAGCTCACTTGTCTGTTTCCCTCCTTCAGGGACAGCCACACTGCAAGGGACCACATAGCTGAGACTTCTGATGACTCCGGAAGCCTGAGTCTCCTGGAAGCCTCAGCTGCCATAAACAGTTCTTTTACCATTTGGTAGACCCATGGGTGGCAATAAAATTAAGAGGAAAACACATTTGCAAAGCAACTTTTCACAGGCTGAAGCACTTGCATGCAGTATTATTTAATATTTAATACTTTCATGTAATATTTACTGAGTATCATTGTGTGCCAGGCCTTGGGGACCCAGGAGCTAATAAAGGAGACACAGTTCCTGGCCCCATTCAACTTACGATCCAGGGATGAAGGGGCAGATGGGACCCACACAATGGCACAAATAGCACCTGTGTATGATGACAACTGGGATAAATGTAAGCAGGGGTGATAAAGAAACAATTACTTTGGGAAAACATGGTAGATTCCCCGAAGAAGTGACATTTAAGCTAAGAGATGGAGAATGAATAGAGGCCACCCAGGAGGTTGGGTGGGGGGATGGACAGCCCTCTGGGCAGCGGCGTCAGAACCAGCGGCACTTGGAGAAGTCCGATGTTGGAAGAAGGGAGACGGTAGGCAGATGGCTCTGCTGGGCCGTAGGTGGCACGGAGGAAAATGAGGCCAGAGAGGAAGGTGAGGCTAGACTGGGAGCACCTTCCACTCCCTCTATGAGAGCTTGAGCAGGAGGTGTCCTTCTCCTGTCCTGTGAGCGGGGAAGAGGCTCCAGGGAAGCCTTCTCCCAAGTGCTACCTGGTCTGAAGATGCTGGACAGCCTGGGGACTGGGGCCCATTCCAGGTCCTCTGATGGGCCCATGGTTCCACCTTGCCAATGTTTGGGTGAGCCACGCTGAGCCCACCCTGCTCGATTCCATGCCCCTGTTGGGACCCCTCACTCTGACCGGCCAGGTGCAGAGCAGAACTGTTACCCCAACCACCAGACACAGGGAGGGTAAATAACCCTTGTAACAGCTCCCATTCATTTTGTAGAAGAACCTCCTGTCCTTTGTTGGAAACTGCCAGGAGGAGGCGGTCTCCCACAGAGGGAGGCTTCTGGGGCCCCCTGGGTGGTGGACAGGGCGGGGGGGACCCCAGGAGAAGGTGATTGCGAGGCGCAGTGGAGTGGAGAACCCTCGGCTTTTGAAAACACTCTAGGTTCAAGTCTGACCTCTGCCGGTAATAGATTACGTGAACGTGAGCCTCAGTTTCCACATCTGTTAACCAGAATATGAATGCTTTCCAAATTTCTCCCACAGGGTTTTTGTGAAAATGCGAAACAGCATGGATGGAAGCAGTGTGAAACGTAAAGGTATCACACAAAGGACTGCTGAAATAATAATCCCCCAGGTGGTATCTACCTTTCCCCACTGAATTAATAACAAGCAACCATGTACTTTATCTCATTTAGCCTCACCATGATATTCCTAGGAACATATAGTACTACCTTCTCTTGCAGATGGGAAATCAAGGCATGGACTGCTGAAGGGACTTGCCCAGCCCACCCAGCTGGGAAGAGCCAGAGCTGGGCTTCAACCCCAGCAGTCGGCCCCCAGACCCCATGCCCTTACCATTCGGCCGCCTGAGTGAATTAAATGCCTGGGGTACTTTGCCCTAAGAGCTGTCCTGGTCATCAGACTATGCAGCTGGTGTGCTGAGTGACACCACTCAGTGTCATTAGCTTGCCAGGGACTGCCTTTCTCTGGCTTCCGTTTCCTTTCGTGACCCGGGACAGCAATCAGGCTAATGGGCTCATTGTAGGGAACCCCGAGGAAAGTAATCGGCGGCTGCCGCCAGCACCATCTGCGTGTACACAGTGCTTCACAACTGCACAGCGGCAGGGCCCTGCGTGGATTCTCACGGGTGCGTCTCTCCTCCAGTCCCAACACGCCAAAAGCATCTGCCAACTCGGAAGGTGCGTGGTGCTTTGCTGAATTCAAGGCCCACTGTGACCGGGGGCGTTGGCATTCGTCCTTCATCTTTCATCCTGGACCTTTAAATGTTCTCTGCAGAAAGCCCCCTAACCTTTCGGACGTGGGGGATGTTGTTTTTGGTTTTTTTGCCATATTCCGCCTTTCATGATCTTTCTCTTCCACTCTATCCTAGGCACCCCATTTTCGTCCCTTAGTACCCTTCTCTCTCCAGGTGGTTCTCCCTGCTAATCCTCAAACAGAGCCCTTTCTGCACTGCAATGTGGAACACTGACCCCCAGAACAGCCGATCATAGATAACCAGTGAAGAAACCTCTCTCGGTTCCAAGGCCACTTTCTGTGCCCTTTCTTTCTCTGCCGGGTTCTCTCCTGACTTTTGAAACATTCATACTCTTCCTGTTAGCAAAATAACAAGGATTTGACTCCAGCCACCTGCCCTTCTGTGTGACCAAGATACCAGGTTCACCCTCTGCCCAGGGGTCTGTATTTATGCTTTATCTCTAACAGTGGAATGGCACCCTGTGTCCTGGTTGGAAGAGGGTAGGCAGCAACTCGGCTGTTGGAGGGAATTGTAAATCAGCACCATGGAGATCATTTCCTGGAGTGCTGAGAAAAGGAGAAGGGGGGAAGTCAGGGAGCCCCTCAAAGCAGGGGACAAAGGACATGTAAAGGATAATGTAACTAAAGCAGTGCCCCACCCCCCAAAGCACTGCTGTTGGTTCTCCCCACTCAAGTAACGCCCTAGTCCTTTGCTTGCAAGACTGAACAGGTGTGGGGCCCTTCAGAGAGCACGGACATGTGTGACTGTGTTCCCAGCCACCTAGCAGATTCTAGCCACCGAATGGTTCCAATCTGGTGCTTCCCCTCCCTTCCGCCATCCACCCTGCTGTCAGACCCGCTGACCACAGCTCTTGGCTCCCTCAACCTCCCCAGGTGTTGTCGACAGGAGGCTGTTACCCATCCATCAAATGTGGCCCTATTCCGCACCATCATATTCTGTTCCCTCCTTCCCTCTCCCCAACGACTCAAACGAAAAGTTAGCTAAGCAAAGGCCCTCTCCCGTGCAAAAATCCCAAATCTGCTTGCATTCAAGTCACACGGGAGGCAGCAGCAGAAGAGAAGGGGAGGCACCTGGACGCTGTGCTAAGGTGCAGGCCTCCATTTAGATGGCATCAGGATGACAGCAAGGGGGCCTCTGAATCAATATGAACCCAGAACAAGGAAGAGAACAGGGGAGGAACAAAGGAAAGACAAAGGATTTCAACACACATCTGAAAGACTGAGAATCTGGAAGTCTCAGCGGGGAACAGTGAGGGTGGGGGTGAGGAGCGGGCGCCGCTGAGGAGGATGTTTGTGGCTTCACTGATACCTGGACAGGCCCCAGGGTGAGGTCAGCAAGCACGGAGGATGTTTGTGGCTTCACTGACACCTGGATAGGCCCCAGGGTGAGGTCAGCAAGCACGTGAGAGGGGCATGACTCGAAGGTTTGCGTGTGAAGCCACTGGACACCCTTCCCCAGCACGGCGACTTCTGCTCACGTAACTGCAGGCAGTTCCTGCCTCTCCCCTTTCATTCTCTTCTTTTAACCCCAAGCTCTTAGACCCTTAAAAACCTCTTCTTAACCCCTGAGTTCTGAAGGGGCATGTTGAGAGCTGCAATGGAGAATAAGGGACGAGATGAGAGTTAGTGGGCAGGGGAAATTTTTGGTTTTGTTTTGTTTTGTTTTTTCCTCGTTTTTCACAAATCCGTAAAAAGTAAATGCCATTTAGTAGTTTTCAACTTTTAGTACCAAGCTATAGAAAAATATATCGCAAACAAAATGTAAATGTCGCCTACTTCGACATGTGACAGAAAAGATTCCGGAGGAAAAAAGCTGTTGGGGAGGTGGAAGAAAAGGAGGGAATGAAAAGGAACCACCTTCCCAGACTGAGTCGGGAGCTACTGCTGAAAGTTGGTGCAACCAGAAAGTTCAAGAATGAATAGAAACACTTGAGGCTAAAGATTAGTAAATATAAGCTCTTTAAAAAGGGATCATTACTATTAAAATAAATAAAGATACTGGCTATGATGCTCCCAGCTTAGTAAAAGAGGGATTAAGAAGTCACAAAAACTAAATAACATGACATAACACCAGATTGTTTAATGGGCAAGGAAGCAGATTTGCCCTTTCTATTTAAATCGCTCCTTCCTCTCTTGTTCTCGTTAATTTTATTGTTGTTGTATTACATCCATCCCCTTTTTGGTCCCCTCTGTCCTCCTCCCCACCCACCCATTCCCCCCAAAGTCAATCCCACCTGTTGTCCATGTCCATGTCGTTCTTTTCTTCTTAACAACAAAAAGCCCTGATAAGCAGGTAAAGAATATTATCTAGAGATATGGAACTAACCAACAAAACAACTAAAGAAAGAAATGTTTGAAAGTTTAGGATGGTAGATTTTCATTAGAAGCCTCCTTTGAACCACTTTCAACACCATGGCTCACATTGATTAAAATTGGAAAGACCTACTACTTGTCTCATTCACTTCCTGTCAACCTCTTGGTCACCAGGGCAAAGTAGGAAGGCTGTTCCAGGGATAGGAGGCTGACTCTGCCCTATGGGACGAGATCTTGGGAAGGACCCAGTTCAAGTCTTGCTCCTGGGGAGGAGAAGGCACTCAGTGACCACTGCCTGGGGTCTGGCTTTGCAGAGCCTGGACTTTCTCTCGTGGCCTAGCCTAGCCTCATCCTTAGCTCCTCAGGTGCCCTTGATATTTCAGTCCATTGATTCATAAACTCGGTGGCTATTAGAACCACTTTTGAATTTTAAAACCCCAATGCCTGAAGAGAGTAACATAAGCCAGGGACTGGGAGAAAATACTTGCAAAAGACATCTCTGAAAAAGGACTGTTGTTCAAAATATTCAAAGAACTCTTAAAACTCAATAAGAAAATAACTCAATTTAAAAAAATGAGCCAAGGACCTTAACAACCACCTCACCAAAGAAGATACACAGATGGCACACTGGGGAACACTGGCAATGCATGTGTGGAGGCTGAAGATGGGTGGGATGTCCATACGTTCCTCCCAATTTTGCTGTAAACCTAAAACTGCTCTAAAAAATTAAAATCTTAATGGAAGAAATCATGCCAATGCCCAGGTTGCACCCTGACATTAAATCAGAATTTCCAGGAAGTGGAATCCCCAAACTTGTGCAGCCAAGTTTGAAGACCACAGCAAAAGATAAGGACTGGCTTGCAAAATGGCTACGCCCAAATAGTACAAAGCAAGAGCAACTATTCCTTTACTATAATAGACAATCGGAGAGTGCCTTGGTCAATGCACTTCTGTGTGTGTGTGTGTGTGTGTGTGTAGACTCCTTTGGCAAGATCACTCGTATCTTTTGAAGCAGGAGGAGGACTGTACAGAACTAGGGGCAAACGAAGTTTGGGTCTAAACCCAAGTGTCCAGTTGGTATGACCTCAACAGAAGTCCTCAGACGTGGGCCCTGAATGCCACCCTGTCCACCTGAGTCGCAGGGCAGTGGTACTCAAACTTGAAGGAGCAGCAGAATTACCTGGAAGGCTCATTCAAACACAGATGGCTGGCTCCACCCTCAGAGTGGCTGATTCAGGAGGTCTGGGGTGAGATTTGAAAGCTGATTTCTAACAATTTCCCAGGTTGTACTGATGCTACTGGGCCTAAGACCAGACTTGGAGAACCACTGGCCTAGAGAGACTTGAAGGAAAGGTGGGTGCAGCCACCCTCTTTTCCAAGCCATAGGGCAGCCATCAAGGGGATAGCGGCACAACAGCCCCTCCAGTCTCACTGGGAAGGCTCAACTCTGAGGCTGACTGATTACCAATAACCCCTTGGGGGTGGGGTTTCATCCCAGAGGGACAGCTGGGCTTTGAACATGTATGTTGAACCCAGTCACAATGCTCTCTGTTCAGATATGTGATGTTAGATCATATGCCCCAGAATCATCTAAAAAAAGGGAACCAATTGAAGGGTATCTGTTTTGTCCAGAGGTGGCAGCCTTAAAAAGGACTCTACTAATGCTTCCCTGTACTGACAGCATAGCACAAAGTTGCTCTTGCGAACCACTTCCTAACAGTCCTGACTATCTGAGCATAGGCAATTTCTTGAAGTTTTTCTCCACTATGTTGGGTGGTTGTTTTATAAAATAAAAGAAGGAAGGCATAAACGTAGACACTAGCAAACTTGATCTTTATAAACCAACATTTGGAGTCAGTACTTCGTAATTTAATTTAGAATGAGCAACCTGTTCCCTAAAATCTCCTGGGCGGAATTCTCGAGGTCTGGTGTGTAGGCTAGTCTTGGAGTAAATTTCCTCTTCCCAAATTCGCAATCATGTATTTCTGCTAACAACCAAACAGCAGCCTAAAAGTAGGGGAAATAATTAGCCAATTCATTTATTAGGACACTGCTTACACTTCTTTTATAATGATTATCACTTACTCATTTCAATTAATTATTCTAACCCCCTGCCTTGTACTAAAACCATTAATGGTCATTAATATATACTATTGCATTTGGGGGGCTACACTATATTTTGTTTTATGGGTAAAAATGCCATTGATCTAGAATGTCAGGTCTGAAGTGTTCTCAGATGAAGCCAAATATACACCCAACGGAGAACTGCGAACAGTGACTGAACACTTACTACAAGACAGACACTGGGCAAGGCTAATAATTTACTCAATTTTAGTATAAATTCTAATCATTTAATTATAGACAGTGACAACATTAAACCCTATTCTTATGTAATAGTTCAGATTCTTTTGTTTGTTTTATTTTTATTTTTTTTAAGATTTTTTCATTATTTTCAGAAGGGCAGGGAGGGAGGAAGAAAGGGAGAGAAGCATTGGTGTATGGCTGCCTTTCACCTGCCTCCAGCTAAGGTTCTGGCTGGAGACCTGGTTTGCATCCTGGTCATGTGCCCTCACTGGGGAATCCAACCAGCGACCTTTGGGTTCACAGGCCAGCACCAATCCACAGAGCCACCCAGCCAGGGTGGGTTTACTTTAAAATTTTGTTTAACTGTATATTATTAAGAAAATCCTGATTCATAGAGATAAGCTATGGTGAATGTGTAAAGGCTTTTTAAAAAAATAATTCATGTATTTTTTGTTATAATTCTTAAATTAAATATAAAAAATATGTTTAAAAAGATGTTCAAATCAAACATCAATGGAACAACAAAGCACCTGCCACACATGAGTTGAAAACTACTACAAGTTCATGAACTTTTTCTTTTTCTTTTTTTTAACAGATGAGAATCAAGGCCCAAGAAAGGTGAGAAAGTTGGTCCAAATCCCACCTTTGGTGCTGGTTTAGTAACAGGGGTGGGATTCAAATCAACTTCTCCTGGCAACATATCCAGGCCACATTTTCTGTTCCATGTTTCCGAGCGGGGACACTATAAGGGGATTTTTTAAATGAAAAGTCACTCCTCTGGGTCTTCAGTGAACCAGTGACAAGATAGAGAACGGAGCCTGGTTTCGTGTGCCACTAACTAGACTTCTCACTCAACCAACATTATTTTCCATGCAACTGCTTAGATGGTTGTCCTGAAGGTGACAAATAATGACCTTGGGCAATCGCAAAATTAAAGAACACAATGCTGATGTGTGAATTTGTAAATAATTTTTACTATAGGACATGTGCTTTTTTCCTATTTTTAAAGATACACTCATAGAAGGCTATTCCATCAGTCTGTAAGTTGTCCCCTCTTCTTCTCCCCTAGCTGCTCAGCCACTAATGTGTGTCTGTGTGTGTGTGTATTAAGACCAACAAAAGGGATAAAAATAGCCACAATTCCTGCTCCTATGACAAGGTCATTAGTATGACTTTTTTTGTAAGCAAAAAGAAAAATGTCCTGGATCCAGAATTCATTGAGATTGGGTATAACCCTGAGTTTCCTTGGTGCAGCACCCCTGAAAGGCCACACTGCTGAGGTGGAACCCAAGGGGGTAGAAGCTTTGTACGTCTCTGGTTGTTCATTTCCTTCCAAACATCTCCTTTTTACAGGAACTTTTCTGTTCCCAGTGCAGTGGATTTTGCTACTTGCCCTTTTGACCTTACATACATGCTTATGTAAAGATCATGCATGTATGTAAATAACATTGGGCCATGCCCCAAGTTCCCAAGGTGAATCATCTTTCTCTAATATTCACTTCTGGGAATAAAAAGGCTTGTGACACATTTAAACTTTCTGTTAGGAGGAAGAATGAAGGTGAAGTGGCTATTAATACCAGATACAGACACTAGGTCAGACCTCAGTGAGCTATTAGATATAATTATTTTTTTTTGTAGATATAATTATTAACAGAGTGAACTATATATAAATAGCTTAGATTTCTCCAAATAGATACCTTATTATGCTCTTGGGAGGTTCCTAATGGTGTGTCCCACCAGGTAAGCTAATCAAGGTGGGGAACTCTCAACCACCCCCATGCCCAACAGGAAAGGATTCATTTGATTATATACATCACCCAGTAGAAGAGAGAAAATTCAGTTTGAAAAGGACATTTCAAGATCCTGGAAAACATGCATGATACATAGACTCAGTGATAAAAGGTTATGAAATATTGAAAATTATGGTTCCTTTTTTGTTTTAAAATTATATTAAAAAGAGACTGGGAGGATAGTCTATTAAATTCCTAATGGTTACCTTCAAATGGTAGATTACAGAAAAAATTTTCCTTTATAATTTGTGTTTTTTCTCCCAAATTTTCTGCAATGACCACAATTTTTTGAATAAAGGAAGAGTTGATTTGACATTAAGATTACAGCTTTTGTAAGGTGCCGGCCTGCGAACCCAAAGGTCGCAGGTTCGATTCCCCAGCCAGGGCACATAACCAGGTTGCAAGCCAGGTCTCCAGTCAGATCTGTGGCTGGAGGCAGGTGAAAAGCAACCATAAATTGATGTCTCTCTCTCTCTCTCTCTGCTTCTCTCCCTTCCCCTTTTCCTAAAAATAATGAAATAAAATCTTTTAAAAAAAAAAGTACAGCTTTTTCCCAATTCTTCCCCACTCCCTTAACAGAACACCAAACTCTCAGAATGAACAACCATGGAATAGTTTTTAGGGTGTGAACCACACACAGGAGAAGCGGATGACAAATTTCTGTCTGAGAACTTAACTACTTTGGCTCTAGTGTAAAGATTTCTGCTTTTCAGGTTCACTCCTGTTGCCAGTCATGAAACTTGGCACCGCTCTAAGAACACTAATTTCTTCAAGGCTGCTCACTTCTGCCCATACGCAGAGGTTGAGGTGTTTTATTCCGTTCCCAGACATCTGAAGGGCAAGGTCAGGTCAGGTCAAGGTACCAGGACACCCTTTTCGGATTTCGGTGACTGTTCTGCCCATCCTCCTGGTTACCCGCATGACATCCCCAGGCCGTGCCCACGGGAGCTGCTGAGCGATGAATTGTTTAACATCACTGAGCCTCAGTTCCTCTCTGGAGACTGGGGCTCATGAAACTCCTTTCAGGGCAGCACGAAGGCTGGAGGTAGGGTGCCTAGGAGCTCTGCTTGGTGCCTGGCGAGCAACAGGCGCAGTCAGCCGCCATGAGTGTAATGGTGTGGCTGCTGATTCTCAGTTCTCCCTCCCAGAACTGGATCTTTCTCTAAAAAGGCCCCGACCGTTCTTTTCATGTTCACTTCACTATGCCAGAGCATCCTGATGAACTCGAGCGCTCCACTGTATTCGGGTTTCCCTGACTCCTCTTGGGAAGCTGACCTGCAGCCTGCTGTGACTTTGGAAAGGTGGGCTCCCAGGAGGGAAGCGAGGCCAGAAGTAAACCCAGGGACCTGCAGGGCACAGCAGCGCTGGGCAGCTCTGAGATGCCTGTTACTGTTAGTATGGAAAGTGCTAACGCCTCAGCTATGCAGCTGCGAGGGGAAGGAGAGCTGCCTTATTGGGGCAGAAGGATAAACCCACATTTGAAAGGCAAGCTAACGTCCTTGGATAAAATATGTCATGCAAGTTGGAAGGATTGGGATTCATCATAATATTTTTCTAAGACTTCAAGGTCTCCAGTGTTAACTCTGGGGCTGTAAACCATGCCATAAGGGATGTAAAATGAAGGAGAGGTTTTTTTCCACTGCGAAAGCTGCCAAACAGACAGATTCCACCCAGCGCTCACTCACAGGCTGCCAACAGAGCATCAGATCTCATCCCTACACCATGCAGGGGAAAAGGGTGGCTATGAAGTCAGGACTGGCAGAGTGGGGGCGGACCCGGCATTAACGGAGGGCCCCCCCTGGGCCTGGCACTACAACGCGATGTCCTGGAAGGTGCACAGATCCCACTTGTTAGGGACTGAATTGTGGGCTCCAGTCCCCTCCAATTTATATATTGAAGTCCTAACTCCCAGTACCTCAGAATGTGGCGATCTTTAGAGAGAGAGTTAATGATAATTAAGTTCTTTAAAGACTTCATTAAGGTGAAATGAGACCCTATGGGTGCACCCTAATCCAACATAACTGGTGTCCTTATAAGAAGAGACCAGGACACAGACGTGCATGAACTCCGAGAAAGGACCCTGTGAGGCCAACAGTGGGAAGCAGCCATCTGTGAGGCAAGAAGAGGAACCAAACCTGCTGGCATTTTGATTTGGAACTTCAAGCCTCTGGATCTGAGAGGCTTTTTTTTGTGTCCCATTCTGTGGCATTTTGTAATGGCAGCCCCAGCAAACCAACACACCCTGATGCAGGTATTATTCTGATTTTATAAATGGGAAAATAGGTGCACAGAAGTAGCCTGGCTGGGGTCACAGAGCCAGTGAGTGACAGAGTCAGTCCTGTAACCAGGTCTGCTTGACTCCAAAGCCCAATCTCTGTCCTCTACACCGGCTGGTGAAGACTGGGGGCTCAGTGTCAGTGTCCCTGGGTTTGAAGTCTAGGTCTGTCCCCCCTGGCCCTATAGCTCTGAGCAAGTTGCTTCATTTCCCTGTGCCCAAGTTTCAACATCTGTCAAATGGAACCACAGAAATTCCTATTTTGTATGCTTGTAAAAAGGGATTAATGAATTAAAAAATGAATATACATATTCATATATATGTATATGTATACTTGGCTTTTGAACAATGTGGGGTTGGGGTACAATTCCCCACACAATTGAAAATCCAGGTGCAACTTAAGTTGGCCCTCTGCATAGGTGGATTCCCAACTAGGAAATGAAAATACTTTATGAAATGCAGTTGCTGCTAATATTTGGTCTTTGATCCTGCTTCCTGACACAGAACTCCTAGAAGCCTTGTGAGTTCCTGAGTGATAGGAGTGTCTGACCCAGAGCTAATCCTTTGGAATTTCCAGGGTGATGGGAGCATCTTTTGTTCTAATGAGGTGACTCTTGGTGGGTTCCTGGATGGGGGCTGGTCACCAGCAAGACCAAGCCAGGGTTGGGAGCTTGGAACTTTCAGCCTCACCTCCCATTCTCTGGAAAAGGGAGGGACTAGCAGTGCAGTCCCTGATCACGTCTGCATCACTGATCACGTCTGCATGATTGAACCTCCACAAAAATCTCACAAGTATGGATGAAGTTCAGAGAGCTCCAGGCTGGTGAACAAGAACATATCCATGTATTGGGAGGGGATCGCACCCCAAACTCCCAGGATAGAATCTCCTGTGCTCAGAATCCTTCTGGACCTCATTCTACGTATATCTTCATCAGGTTATGAATTCATATCCTTTGTTATCCTTTGTAATGGACAGGTAATTTAGTGATGAAGCTGTTTTCCTGGATTCTGTGAGCCACTCTAGCAAATGAACTGAACCTGAGGAGGGGGTGTGGGAACCTCTGATTCATATCCAGTCAGTTAGAAACATAAGTGACAACCTGGATTTGTGACTGGCACCTGAGGCGGAGATGGGTGCCAGTTTTGTGGGCATCGATGCTAACTTCAGGTAGGCAGTGTCAGAAGGGAATCGAACTGTAGGGCCCGCAATTCTGCATCATGAAAATGGTCAGGGGGAAAAGCCACTGAGCATTCAGTGTCCAAAGGGTTGTGGTGAGAGTAAAGGGAAATACTGCCTTTTTCCTAGACCACGGTGGCACACACAAGGCCCACAAGCCGAATCCAGCTCTCTACCTTGTTTTATCTGGCCCAGCACCTTGTTTCTACCTGGCTCGCTTAACTGTTAAGGAGTAGTTACATTTACACAGTCCTAAAAATGACATTCTGCCCTTTGAAGGCAACCACGAGGCTGATGTGGTCCCTGGTGAAAATGAGTTTGACACCCCTGTCCTAGACAATGTAAAATACTTAGTGCTTGACACACAGTGAGTGCCCAATAAATGTCAGCTAATAATTTTTTGTTATTATTATCATCATTATTATTGCTGAGGATCCTTAATAATCTTGCCCAAACTTCTCATTTTCCCAGAGCTGGGAAATGTCTTAGAACATCTGAAAAGCAGGTATTTACGGCCTGGTCCAAAGTTCTGTCTGTTGTTTTGGGGGAGGCTCAAAGAAAGAAAGGTTTGAAAGTGGAGTTTTGTTTCCAGCGGCTTTGAAGAGAAGGGGAGGGTGTGGGGTCACACACCCCAGCTACCCGCAAGCGCCCCTCAGAGGCCACAGACAGTACTACATGAAAGCTCCTGGGTGACATGGGCCACGGTAACATGGCATTCGAAACAAAAAATATCTTTGTGGGCCAAAGGGCGGACCAGAGGATCCACCTCAGGTTAAGATCCGAAAAATGAAAATTTGGGAACGTTCTAAGGAGATTAAGAAGCATCAAAAGATTCCCATAGGGAAGCAACTGATGGATGTGGATATTAATAGGTCTTAAGGAGGTTGTTGAAAATAGGGCAAAGCAGACGTGGCATGTGGAATGTTTTGTACTGTTAGTCACCAGCACAGGGGTCTTAGACGGGAGAGGCAGCTCTGGGAGAAGAGGGGCGAGAGAACCCAGCAGCTACTCCTGGTCACAGAGCTCCAGGACCAAAGAGGCCTGCAGCTGCTCACTGAGCACTTTCTGGGCGCTCTGCCTTTGCTCAGCACAGGGGACAAGATGAGCAAGTGAGGTACAGCCCTGCTCTCGGGGGTCTCAGGCGGGCACAGAGACCGGACACTCACCCAGGCGGAAGGGCAGCTGCAGACTAAGGCTGAGAAACAGGCCCGATGCGACCAGAGCGCAGGACACAGGAGGTTTTGACTGGGGCCTGAGAAGCCTTCACCAAATTAGGGCTCTTAGGCAGAGAACTGAAGGACTAGCATCAATGGACGAGGCAAAGAGAAAGAGGGAGATGGGGACAGTGTTTCAGACCGAGGGAGGTACATGTGCAAAGGCCCGAAGGCTAGAGGGGACATGGAATTCAAGGAAATGAAAGCAAGGTAGAGGGGTGGGAGCACAAAGAATGTGGCAAAGGGTGGAGTGAATTGAGACCGAGAAAGCAGGTCAGACGGCAGGGCCTGTGGACAGACCAGCCAGGCCGGAGGACCAGACCACACAGCCTGTGGACCAGTCTGCAAAGCTCGTGGACCAGATCATGAAGTTTGGTCTCCTAACAGCATTGGGAAGTCACTGAAGGGTTTTAATCAATAGATCACAAGGTCATGTTTATGTTTGCATGGTATCACAGTGATTCTGATGGGTTGGTGGGGCTGGGTACGCATCAGCAGCCAGGCTAGGGCACCTTCGAGGAAGGTCAGGGGACTGATGACAGCTTAAACGAGGATGATGCTAGTGAGTATGGAAACAAACACCCAGGGATGAGAAATATTTATATGTAAAATCACCACACACAGTCAGCGCCTGGCCCTGGCTGCTGTGGCTCCATGGACTGAGTGCTGGCCTGCAAACCAGGAGGTTGCTGGTTTGATTCCCGGTCATGTGCTTGGGTTGCACCCCCGAGCGAGGGGAGTGCCAGAAGCAACCAATCAATGTTTCTTGATATCTCCCTCTTTTTCTCCCTCCTTTTCCCCCGCTCTAAAGATAAATGAATAAACATAGTGAAGGCCTGGAGTGTGGAGAAGGGAGGGAGGAAAAGAACGGATCAGAGGTGAGTCCTAAGCAGGATGGAAATGCAAACACTGAGGCAGGGAGCCCTGAAAGAGAGCAGACAAGCTCCAGGCTTGATCTTGGAATCACGCTGTGTGGAGTTATGTGATATCCCCAAGCAGGTGCTGATAGGAGGCTCAGGCATTTGCTGAATAGTCGCTCTGCACCAAGTACTCTATGAGGCCCTGGAGAGAAAGTGATTAATAAAACACCTTCCCTGTCCTCAAATAGCTCACACTCAGCCTTGGCTACATACGGGAATCACCTGGATCCCGCCCACAGGGAGCCTCATTTAACGGGGCATCAGGGTGTTTAGGGGCTCCCCTGGGGATTCTAAGTGCAGTCCAGGTGGAGAATTGCAACATCAGAGCATTTGAAACCCTGTGTGTAATCACAGAGAGAGGGAAGAGCAAAAATGATTCATGATCTCAGGCCTTCAGGATTTAAGGCATATTAAAGCACATGGGTGTAGTGGGAATAATATTATTTGGATATTAAACCAATATATTTTCAGCCTCAGTAGTTCCCCGTTCCTAGTTGTCCCTGGCTCCCTTATTAAGAACAGAGCCTGGCTGTCTCAGATTGTAGAGTTTCTCCCATGACACGTAGAAACTCCTCTCACGCCCACGGTGGGAATGAAAAATAGATGACAGCTGATCCCTTCTCCAAAGGAGCTGATGCTCTGATACAAGCTGCAAGGCAAATAGAACACAAGCAGGATGCGGTCCATGCCAACGGCCAAGGCACAAAAATCAAACTACGACCGAATGCTCACGTTTCTTACTCCTGGAACTGAACTCACCTCACCCTTGAACTCACTCCGACAGCCCACGTTTCTCAATTTTCCTGGAAAGAGCAAAACCTGACAGCCAGGCTGAGAAAAAGGCTGCATGTGCCAGGCAAACAACTATCCTGTGCCAGGAGCCCAACCTCACACCCTCTGCGAAGCCAGCGCCCAGCACCGCTTAGGATGTTCCTGGTTCACAGGCGCTGCAGGCTGATGGGAAGGGAGTCGCCGGTTCTCATTAAGCCTATTTGGAAAGAACAGTGATGAGGCACCCGGGAGGCATAAAAAGATATCTGGGAGCAGCAGGGACCTGGCAAAAATGAATCCTAAACTTCAGCCTCCAACCAAACTATGGCTCTCCCATCCCCTGCCCCAAAGTCAAACTCTATGTTTATGCCCAATGCTTCCTAAATTCTTCCTAACACCCCTCACCTATTATCAGCAAAGAAACTTCTGGAATGTGTGCTTTCTATTTTAGGATGTAGAACTGGCTGACAACATCATAGTCTTGCAATTCTCCAGAAGTGGATGCAATACTTTGAATTGCATCACTGGCCAGATCAGCTGTCCTGGGGAGACCAGTAAGAAGTATCAGATGGAGCTCTGGACCTCCAGGGCTTTAGAGTGAGATTTAAGGAGTTTAGGTCCTGTCCCTTCATCAGAGTAAACCGCTTAGCGTTTCAGGGTGATAGGATGGAGGCATTTCTGTGGGTTAATATGACAACATCGTGCCCAAGTGGCTTGGCCACCCAACAAAGGGAGGTGGCTGATCGGACGCAAACCCTCAAAAGCCCAGGCTATTGTCCAATATGCCAGAGATGCACCTGAACACTCCCTAAGCCAGGATGTATTATGCTTAAATCAACCAGGGTACCTGCTCAAGGCTACAGGAAGCAGGACCTCCTGGGACTGTTCTGCCCCAATAGCTGAGGCCAGACTCCTCGGACAGGGCCCAGCCACGTGGCATGAGAGCAGGCGAGCCTTTGATTCCAGGTGGCCATTCTAGACAGATAGATGTCATTTCTCCTAAAGATTTCCAGTGGAACGGATCCCCCAGCGCTCTTGAGGAATTTCTAGACTCAAGGAAGACTTTCCTGTGTTCTTCCCACCTCTCCCCTGCCACAACCCACCACTTCACTCATCACAGAATAGAGGATCGCTGGACGATTCTTCCCTGTCACAGACACCCAGGACAGAGGACTATGAGTCAGGCACGCTCATCTCCTTATTGCCCTTGGGACCCAGACGTGGAACTTTAACCTTCATTAAGGCTTGCATTAAATTACTCCATTGGTCCAACAGATAATAATAATACATCTATGACATTCTGGGCATTGTACTAGGCATAGTAGTACGTATAAAAGAACAATCCAGACAGAAGCTCTGTCTTCAAGGGATGATTCAAGTCCAGCAGGTGCTTAATACTATCCACAAATGTCTATAATGAGAGACAGAATATGACAGAATGTGAAATAATCCAACAGAAACAGTGGCGGGAAATGCCACAGGCAGATGCGACACTGAAGTGACACATTCCACAGGGAAAGGTTGGAAATGGATTCTGACAACACGCAAAGAAAAACCTCCTAAGTCTAAGGACTCAGAAGTGAGGAGAAAAAACACCTGGGGACACGTGACTCAGGGTCATCTGAAATAGCTTTCTTCTCTCAGCAGCAGGAAACCCTGGGCAGGTTTGATGCAATGGGGTCCTGGCTGGGAAAGTCCCAAGTGAGCCTTTCCCGGCCGCACAGGGCCCCCTGGGCATTGGAGGTGAGCCTGGTCATCGCTTCCTTGGGCCACCCACAGATGTCGACAGCAAAGAACAGCTCACTCTCCCGTGGCACCTTCAAAGTTCACTTTGTGCTTCTGCAAACATCTCTGATCCTGACAACATCCCTGAGGGGTAGGCTCTCTGAAGTTTGTCTTGTTGATAAAGGTTCTGTTGTATTATTTCATACTGGGCCTAGTATCTATCCACCACCAGCACATTCCATTCAAATGATTTCTTTGGCCTCAGGACACCTTCATTGTCCATCTCCATGGAAAGGACACTGTGAGGGTCAACTGTGTTTTGCCCTAAGAGGACATGCTCTCCACCTGGGGGTCACACCTGGAGAGTTAAAATAACAATTAGGGAGCATCAGAAGGCAGCAGTTGAGTGTGCATCAAATAAAATGGGCAGAAATGGACAGAGAATGAGTCCACAGGATAAAGAAAACAGTGGCCTGGACTCAGCAGGGTGCCAGAGTCCCAGAGGGGTTTGACTGACGTCTGACACTTAGTAGGAACTCCAGTTCTCTTTTTCTTTTTGTTTTGGACAGTTGGTCCTCATCATCTGTGGGATATAGTTCTCAGGATTCACCATGAACACTAAATCAAGGATTACCAAACCACAGCTCAGGGGAAATACAGGGTTAGGTTCCTCCCAGCTTCTGGTCAAAACAATGGAGTAGCCTCACATTTTGACGAATTTTCTCTTTCCTTTCTGGAATGTACCCGATTGTTGATTCGTTAACAATGGTCAACAGCACTGTAACGCATGCCTGGATGAGCTTACCTGACACACCTGTTTCCGCACAAGGCCCATCACAACCTTCTTGTGCTCAGGAACACCGGGCAGTACTTCAGCCCTACCTTTATGGGGATTTTAAATAGTGGGATAATCAACACGAGCACTAAAATGCACAGAAGTGGCATTAAGTAGGCCCCAGAAAGGGTGCTTGTTTCAAGTATGAAAACTGAAATCAGAGGCAGAGGGTGGCCTCCTTGGGTGTTGGCTGGGAATGTGCGTATGGGGTGACTCGATTTTTTGGCTGTTCTACTCTGCACATGTCAGCAAATAGCAGCAAAAACACCATGAGAATTGATTTGGGAGTTAAAAATAAATATTAGTGGGTAGGCAAATTGGCAAACACGGAATCCGTGAGTAATGAGGATTGACTGTACTTTGCTTCAGCAGGGGTGGAAGGAGAAGCACTTGTTCCATGTCTGTGGAACAGAAGCTCAGAGGCAGGTGGAGAACATGAATGCAGAGACCAACAAGGTGAGGTAAGAAGCTGGTTTTGTGTAACAAGGTGATGGAGGAGGCCTGGCCAGCAAGAAAAGGTGTGGGCATATGGGGGAGGCTGTGGCCGTCAGGATAAGGGAGTATGAGCTTCACCTGGCAGAATACCGGGCCTAGCAAGTGCAGAGAAAGGTAGAATTTCAAGACGTTGAAGCACAGGTCAGGAGAGGTCACTACGAACAGAGAGGTCCCTACATCCAGGGCCCTCCTACATCCCCAGGATGGCCATAAGAGGAGCAAGAAGAGGAAGAGGCTTTGTTGTGTAAGATTCCCAAGTCTCAGTATCTATCCATAAGGAACAGAGCCAAGATCCAGGCGGAATGAATGAACCCTCCAAGGGCATTCGCCACCCATTCACCAGCTCCCTCCTGTGCATCAGAGCTGCTTACTTGCCTGCCTTCTTTAGTAACATTCGCTAACACACTGGACGTGACCACACTCCTGCACATGTCTGATAATGTGCTCGGTCCTCACTACAGCGGCAGGCGTTATTTACAGAGAACAAACAGACAAGGTTAAGCAGAGCTCTCACAACTCTCTCGGGGCTGACAGCCTAAGCCTGAGCCTTCAGTCACTACCATGGACCTGACAGCCTTTGCTTGCTTACCGCTTACCGCTGAATCCCTGCACTTAGAACAGAGTTGGGGCGTCTAAGTGACTCCAAAATAAGAGCTGAATTCCTTTCACCTCTTACCTTCCAAGCCAGTGGCATCTGGTGCACCCCGAACCCCACAGAACCAAGCTCATATCCTCCTTTCTACCATGGCTTCACCCAGGTCCAACCTCAAGGGCACAGACTGATGTAGTCTCACGGCGCCCCATCCATGCTCTAAAGGACCTTGCACTTGGTTTAACACTCCGCTGTGGCCATTCTGAAATTCTTCATAGTTTTCAAACAAGGGACCCCACATCTTCACTTTGCATTGGGCCTCTCCAATTCTGTAGCCAGGCCTGCGCCTGACTCCCCAGCCTCCTCTCCCCCAGAGTGCTTTGCTTACTGTGGGCCAAGCCTGGGGACCAGGGACAAGCCTGTGCAAGCAGCCACAGCTTTGTTGAAAACTTTCCATCCTAAATTAACACGTATATTTCTATCCCGGTTGTGGAGCTGACTAATGAGTGTAACTTAATCACGTTGTTGTTTGCTCAATCTGGCTGTAAACCACGTAGATGCCATCCTCCCAGGAGCTTTCGCTGCTAGTAGGGAAATGAGCAACGCAGGTCAGACTCCTGCGTGATTCTCTCAGGGTTCGGCTCCACCTGCTGCTCAGAATTTCTAGCCCCGAGCATGCTGCCCTTCAGCCCTGAGTGACGCCATCCCTTGAGTTACTCTAAAAAGTGCCCACAGGTCGGAAAGAAGAAAGCCAAACAATGAAACTCCAATCCCACAGTAGACTCCATCCTCACATCTCTTTCCATAAAGTATTTTCAAAAATATATATTTTTAATGGACCCTCTTCTCCTCCCCAGTTTAATCTGAACATAAAATGAAGTTCAAATCAATAAATAGAGAACTATCCCTGCTCATTAGTTTATGAATGAAACAAATGGGTTGAACAACTTACCTACATTTAAAACCATGGAACACAAAAGAGCAGTTGGCTGTTAACCATGAGAATTGTGGGTACAACTATCGAGCTCTGTTGAGAAACACGGCAGGTTCCAAAGGAAGAATGTGGGTGGCAGAGAGATTGGGGGGACTCTCAGGAAACCCTGATTCTGGCCCCAGCTCTGCTACTGATTAGCTCTTAGAATTGGGTTTATATCCATTCCCTCTCTGGACCTTGAAAAACACACTGACAAAAATATTTGGTGACAGTGAGGTTAAGGAAGGCCACATATGTACCCAAGAAAACACTTCAGGGAACTTTAAAGTTTTCTTCTAAAATACAAGATGCTCCATGTTGCACGTGCTTAATGGGCCTTCAGAAGGTCCAGGTTTGATTCTAGCAGCTCCCCCAGAAACTGCCAGGACCCGGAAAGGGTTTCAAGGAGCCCAGGCGCCAGGGAGGCCAGAGCACAATGCAATGGAAAGAATTTCTACTCCCCGGGGCCTGCCAGCCCTCGGCCTCCTAAAGCGATCAGATGCTGGATTTGGAAACAGCCAACCCGATCAAATTCTTCACACTTCTAATTACTTCATGATTTGTACCCATTTTGGCAGTTGCTTCAAGGCTATTTTATTAATTCACAGATTTTCACTATTTTTTGCCTCTCCTTTTCTTGCCAATTAGCTGAGCTAGCGGCCACCTGGCATCTGGGGAGCGCTACAGCAGGGACCAGTCCTTGCTCCTCCCCAGCCCCCACCGCCCGGACCGCCCTCAGAGTGAGGTTCAGACTCACCGCAGGGACAGATGGAGGGGGGACGCCTGGTGGGAGCTCACTCCCCAGGGACTAAACGTCTATTTGCTCCGCCTTGACAGAACACCCTGCATCACCTCTCCCTCCACACACACTCCCAGCCCTGCAGCTCACACCCGGAACCTGACACCACAGACAGGATGCTGCTGTCACCAGACTTGGTTCACGAACCCAACGAAGGTTATTCCATTAAGCCTCAAAAAATTGGAAGAGAGCATCCAATGCAGCCAGGTCACTGATGCGGCCTATAAACACCAGCCAAACTCACGGCCAAGTGAGCCCCTGCCCTTCATGTCATTCCCACACAAACTGGGCAAGGATCCGGTCCAAGTCCTAGCACTCATGGGCCACACCCCACCTCTCTAGAATGGGGATGATGACATGGTCTGTCTGCCTCATCAGGTTACTGTGTTAAAAGCTCTAAGTGCTGAATACAGGCAAGGGACCATGACAAGCAGATGACTTTGGTATGAATACACCCTCGTGGTATGATGTTTTGGCTCCATTTTCAAATCAAAAGGATCTCAAGGCTGGGTTTTGGCATGGAGTAGAAAACGTGGCTGGAGCCCCCCTTTCCCCAGGCCCAGGCCTCGTCTGAAGCTAATGGTAGGGAGCAGGAAGGAATATTCTGGGAGGGAGGGTCTGTGGCCTTACTGGGCCATTGCTATCCATTGTACCCCCTCAGGTGATTTTTGTCAGCTTGTTGCTTTCAGAATCTCCCCTCAGAGGGAGGTCCGAGAGGGATCCAGCCAAGGACATACAAAGGGAACTGAAATGGAGGCCACTTGGCCAAGGCTAGGGCGGGAAATGCTAAGTGCTTGGCTGGAATAGTAATACTCTGCCTCCCTCCCTTAGTTACAGGACTAAGGAAAACACCCATTTGTCTGACAGATTGATGGGGGCTGGGAATAGCCAGAAGGCTGCTTTCCTTGTGCATAGAGTAGAGAGAAGCGCCCTTAAAGTATAAGTTATACCTACATGATGAATGATATCACACGCTGATTAATTAACATTAGCAAAGAGCCACGTGGGCACAGGCTCGGGGAATACAGGAAAGGACAGGACAAAGCCTCTTTCTGAGCATCGCTGAGACCTCCCGCATGAGCTGTACCATGGACCGAGGCTGGGGTTAATTCTGTGAATTTGGAATGAAGCTAATTTTCTGGAGTCTCTCGGGACCTCCAGTGAGACACACAGACCTTGTCTGACCTGATGCTTTAGCTGATGGAGGAGGGCAAAGACAGGAAACGCGTGAAGAAGGAAATGGAGGGGGTAAAGAACAAGAAAAAGGAAAACAGGTTCCCATGGTGAGACAGTGTGGGGAGAAGCAGGCTGAAAGTAATGGCCTTGATGACCTTGGAATAAAGACTATCGACCCATTGGCCATCCCAGAACCCTTCCAGCTTCTAGTGAGGCATTGGGTAAAGGGCCACGGACACAGACTCCATAGTCTCTCTTGCAGCTTAATATGCAAGAACAGTGCACACCATGAAGCCCAATCCATCCACCAATGCTGGTTCAAGTCCATCCACCTGTCCCGAGAAGCCTTATTTGACTACTTGGTCCTCAGCTTATCTTCCTTTTGCTAACCTCATATTCAGAGGAGGATGTACCAGGTATGGTGGTTAATTTTGAGTCAACTTGGGCACAGTCCCTAGGTATTTGGTCAAACATTATTCTGGATGTTTCAGTGAAGAGTGTTTTGGGGTAAGATTTTAAATCAGTAGACTTTAGGTAAGGCAGATTGCCCTCTATAATGTTGGTGGGCCTTATCCAATCAGTTGAAGGTTTAAATAGATCATGATGACCTCTGGGCAAGAGAATATTCTACCGAGAGATAGCTTTGGACTTCAACTTCAATACTGGCTCTTCTAGGGGTTCCAACCTACAGGCCCCTCACTGCAGATTTTGAAGTTGCCAGGTTCCATAATTGTGTCAACTGTTAAAACAAATTGTGTATGTGTGTGTGTGTGCATGTACACCCTATTTGTTCCATTTCTCTGGAGAACCCTGACTAATACACCAAGAAACTAAGCTGAGAGCTCCTCACTTGCAAGAGTTTCTTCCAGAATCCTTGGAGGGGCCTAGCAGTTTTGGCATTTCTCCCTTCTAAGAGAGCTTCAATAGGATATAAACTGCAGACCTCACCAATCCTGGGTGCCGCCTCATGACCACCCTGGTGCCCATGGCTTATACTTTGTTTTGCCCATCCCAGCCACCTCCCCTCCAATTCAGGCGGAAGCTCTGTGAAGGAAGAGACTGGCCTACTCCTTGGCCTCTTCCACCATCTCCGCCGCACATCTGTTCGCAGAATGTTGGCTCTTTACTTCTGGGGGTCTTGGAGGAAGGAACCTAGACAGGGGCTCTCAAAGAACAATGCTTGGGGCCTAGAAAAGGTGAAATATTGGTGGCAAGGGTGGAGCAAGGAAGGAGGAAAAACCAGACACAGTTCATGCCCAGCACCTTTGCTCTCCCTTAGCATCTGGGATCCTGGTCATCTGAGACTCCGTGTCCTGAGGTCACAGAGGCCAGCCATCCCTGATACAGACAATGCTCCTCCTCCAGTGCCTTCCCCTGTACCCCAAATGCTGGCTGAGTTTTCAGGGCAGTCTACCTCAGCATCTCACGCTGGTGTGCTGGGCAAGGGCAAATCAACCAGAATGTGAGTCTCATTTCCAGATATTTCTCATCTTCTCTCATCTTCCAGGTACCCCAGAGAATGGATTTGACTAGAATCCAGTGCCAGACTGAGGGAGGAGATGTGGCTGTCTGGCTTGGCTGAGTGCTTTGCAAAGATTAGAGCCGACTCACCACCCTTTAAGCAGGCCGCTGGGTGCGCAAGTGACACTTCCCAAACACATCAAGGTCTCTGAAGATGCCAAGACAGCCAAACTTCCCAGCAGACTGCACCAGGAGAGTGTACCAGGCGGGACCTCCAGGAAGAACTCCTACAGGTCTTGGAAGAGATGTTTTTTTTAAACAGTATTACCACCAATGACACCAATTCAACCACCTGCACCACCTTACCACCAGCTCCACCACCTGCACCACCTGCACCACTTTCACCACCTGCAACACCTGCAACACCTCCACCACCTCCACCACCTGCACCACCTGCACCACCTCCACCACCTGCACCACCTGTACCACCTGATTCCTAACTCAAAGCTTATTGCTAAAAAGCAAATAAACCGAGGTATATAAAGATGGATTTAGGCAAAAGACAAAGCTAGTACTTATTCTTTACCTCACAAAAGGTATGTTTTAAAAGAAAAACAACAAAAATAATTGTTTTATAAAAAATTATAAATCTACTGTATAAAAATCAGATAATAAAGATAAGAAAAATAAACCAGAAAGAATAATCTTGGCTAAAACCTTGGTAACATCCTTCTCACTTTTGCTGTATGTATGTAAAAGCATTTTATAAAAGGAAAACTATGATCATACAGTATATACTGTTTTATAAGCAACACAATATAAAAAACCCTGCGAATGAGAAGATTGCCACCTTATTTAATAGCTCCATTGCATCACCACGATGTACCCGTGTGTTGATTTCTTTTCAATAGTGTATTCTTCTAGAACATTCAATAAAATATTTGCAAATTAAGAAAAACAATGTACCAACCTCTAGGAATGTAATTGAGAAATTGCAACTTGGCTGGTGCTCTCATATTCTGTTTTCATTTGTACAATAGGTCCTTAAAAGCCCAAACACTCATTATAAATCATTCCTTCTGTCACTGACCACAGGTTACACGCCTACTATGTTCCCATCATTGTGTTAGCCCTGTGATGCAACAAACAGGTCTCTGCTGGGGTGGGACAGGCAGAGAAGACAGATAATAGATAACAAAGTAGAGATGAGCAAAATAAAATAAGATTCCAATAAGGGCCATGAAGGAGATAAACAGAGGTAGGTGAAGTACCTGCATCTCAGCAGAAAGAATTATTTCAGCTAGAAGCTCTTCCTGAAAAGATGTCATTTGGGCTGGGGCCTGAGAGATAAGAAGGAGCCATCCATATAAACAGCTGGAAGAAGAGTAATCCAGGTGGAGAAAACAGCAAGTGCAAAGGCCCTGGGGCAGAAAAGAGCTTAGTATGTTCATGAATAAGACTAGTGGGGCTGAAGCAAGAACAGCAGTTAGGGAGAAACTAGAACAAGCCAATCACACAGAGTCTTGTGGCACAATAAGGAGTTTGAACTTGATTCCAGTGCACTAGGGAGCCATAAAGTGTTCCCAGTAGGGGAGTGAAGCAATCTATATTCACAAGTTTCCTCTGGCAGATTCCTGAAATGTGGAGAACATATTGGGAGGGAAGCAAGAGTGAAACCAGGAGATCAGTAAGGAGGTACTGTGGTGATCCAAGTGGGCCAGATGGTGGCTTGAATTTGGATGTCAGGGTCAAGGTGGTGGGGTGAAGAGAGATGTGAAATGCTTTCTGGAAGTGGAACTAATAAGATTTCTGACAGATCAGCTATAAGGAACGAGGGAAAACTAAAAGATTCTGCTTATTTAGCTTGACTGACTCAATATTTACGGTCCCATGTACATAGGCGGGCAAGTCCAGGGCACAAGCTGATTTAGGGGGAGTCTAAATTAGTTTGTTAAAACTCTACACTGCAGCACAATATCTATAATTCTTTTGCGGTCCATGACTTGTCCTCCCCCTCCTCCGCCGCCCCCCGCCCCCTCCCCAACACACACTCCAAGGACCTTTGTACATGAATCACTGAGACCTGCTGGTCCAGGGTCTGCCCAGGGTCTGCCCACTTCCTGACCTGAGACTTCAGGGAAATGACCTCACTCCATGGAGATTTTCCCCATCTCTGACCAAATAAACAGAATAAATGCCTCCTTCTGAAGTCCTACAACTCACTCAAAGGCTGAGAAATGATGCCCACAGAGCTATTTCAGCTCCGGGAAAAGAGGCATGCTAGTATAAATTATGTTGTTTCCTTAGCTGTCTCCCAAATGAACTAATAGTTGTGTACGCAGACGGTACTTATCTTGTTCCAAAGGTTTTGTCTCGGAAAAGAAATCTTCAGGGAACAGGATCTGAAATGATGATTTAACTGACTTTGCAGGTCACTGATTTCTCTCCAGTGATCAATAATTGACTTGGGGACACCAATGTACAACGCTCCTTATGAATGACGCTCAGATTGGAAAGCCTGAACCCGTCTACTTGGCATTCTGTGGTGGCTGACATTCAACCATTCACAAAATGGTCTTTCTTGGCCTGGGGAATTTTTGCTTTTTAAACAAATGCTGTCATCCAAACCTATTCTGCCTATGTCACAGCCACAAGTCAGGGACCCAGTGCCATCTGAGAGTACATTGTTCTCAGTAACATGTCAAACTTTTATGTGCTGCCCAAGTTCCCCTTCAGGACTGAAGGACTTACTGCTATGGCCCCAGGGGGTGTCACCCCTACGAAGAACTGTCTTGGCAGAATGGAGCTGACGTCCAAGGACAAATGGGCCCGAGGGTACACAGGCATGCAGCTTGGAGGACCATTCCAGCTGCAGAAGTCCCCAGGGTGTCAGCCAAGGCGATCACTGGGACCACCTCACAGCTCAAGTATACCCACAATCCTGCTTCCCTCTTTCTCCTTTCCTGAGAGGCCTCCCTCACAAATGCCCTTTACATTGACCTTGTTACAGAGCCTGCTTCCCAGGGAGCCGGGCTGGCCTCTGCCTCTGCTGTGCAGGGCACGGGGCAGGCCCCCAGGGGGTCCTCGGCCCTCCCACAGGCTATGGCGGTGTAGGCAGGGGCAGGCCTGCTTGAAGCATCCTTGTTGCTATTGTCCCTTCTTGAACAGCTCCAGTTCTTCTGGCAAAGCTTGCTTTCAAGGCTTGCCTTCTCTAGAAGTTCCTCACACTCCAGGCCATGCCCAGGACACATGGCTTCTCCCTCTTACTTTGTGGCTCACTTTTGATCTGTCCTCTGAAGTTGTGGCCTACATCCCACCTCCCCTTATAATAAAGTCCATTGAGGTCCCAGTGAACTACAAGGTCTATTAATTGGTATGATGGACCAGGCCTATCTCCCCAAACAGACTGCAAAGACCAGTAGCAGAAACTCATGTATCTCTCATGCCCAGCCCAGCACAGGGTACAAGATCTTAAATGACAGGTGACATCACTGAGAGTGATGAGTAGGACATGAAACAATGCCATGTGTGCACACTACGTGCCAAATGAATGGTACCGAGTATCGTGAATACTTGGAAAAGGAAGAGATGGAAGCAACTCCAGGGAAACCATAAGCAAAACTTTTATAACAACTAACTCACCGAGGACAATGGAGATTTCATTCCTGGGAAAAATGTTGCTCCTAGAAGCACCGCTACTCTGACTTCTGAAGAGCTCAATTTTCCAGCTAATCACCCCTTTTTCCCTACCATTTGGGGTTCTGTCTGTGCTAATTAACAGCTCTGGGAAGAATCAAATCTCAAGTCTCAGCCAAAATTGATGGCTTCAAGGCTGTGTGGGGCTCTGTGACTTCGCATTTTACTGAGTTGCTCCTTGGCCTCCAAGTCTATATCAGCTGCTTCTGCCATTGGGTTAACGTCCCATTTTGCTCCCTCGCATGAAAGGGATCCAGCTTTCGTAGACAGTTCCCTACTCCTACTCCCTGCAGCACCACCTCTCTTTAACACACGTTATTTCTGTCCCCTAGATGTGTCCCGTTTAGGCCTCCTTTCTTCATGGAGGTGAGGACCTAAAAAAGGCATCTGCTTCTCTGTCTGTGCCCAGAAGGCTACGAGGAGAGAAAGAACATACGCTTTAAAGTTGAAGGGTTTGAATCGCAGCTTTACTGCTTTTGAATCAGGAAACTTGGTTCAAGATCCGTAGCCTTTCCAAGTCTCAAGTCTCCTCATCTGGGAAATGGGGATAATAGGAGCTTCTTCATAAGGTTGATGTGATTCAATGCATGAATATGTCTAAAAACCTGAGCCTAGTTAGTGCCCAATGATGTAACAAACACTTGATGAAATACTGTTAAATACTATTTCTCCTCTTTAATAGTTTTTTTTTTAATGTATTTTATTTTTAATTATTTTTAGAAAGAGGGGAAGAGAGAGAGGCAGAGAGGGAGACAGACATCAATGTATGGTTGCCTTTCACCTGCCTCCAGACACAGACCTGACTGGAGACCTGTTTTGCAGCCTTGTTATGTGCCCTGGCTGGGGAATTGAACCTGCGACCTTTGGGTTCGCAAGCCGGCGCCTTATCCACTGCACTACTAGCCAGGGCCATCTCTTTAATAGTTTTTGAGGGCCCTTTTTCCTAGCAAGTCAAATGATGAAGGGGCTACTTGACTCAAAGAAATAAAAGGTCAAATACTTATTAGGTTGTTAGTTACCTAAATACATGGGTAACCTCTCCAAAGACAGAAGAGAAGGTAAACAGATGGTTTGATGGGGGCTGGGCATTGGTGGAATTTCTTTTTCTGTGTGTCATTGTAATAGCCTTTGTACTATGTATTTTTTAAAATAAGAGTATTCAATGATCTGCATATTCAACTGTGTAGCCTTACTTCCTTCCCTAGATGACTATACGCAGACAGGAAATGTCAATAAGCCAGTGAGATCCAGTGAACACAGGAATCTCAGATCCCGGGCCATAGAGAAATGCAAGTTCATTTCTCTATGACGAGGTTTCCCATCAGACTTTATAGAGAGAAGGCCTACAAATCCGCATTTTATTAATCAGTTCTTCAAGTAATTATATAATCCCAAAAGTTTAAAAAATTCCAGAAAGAGCCCCAGATTTGGGATCAGAAGGTACCAGTTCTTGTCTTAGCTCTGCAGCTATGTTTTAGCAAGTCACGTGTCCCCCTCGGTCCCATCATGCTTTTCTACTATAACGCTTCCGACTGGATGATCATTAAGGGCCCCTCAGAAAGGAGAAGGGGTCAGTCACATTCCCCACTGGGAACCCCTGCCAAAGGGAAAAAGTTGGCCGGAGAGCCCAGATTCCTGAGGATAACTAAATAATCTTTGGGACAAATAAATATTCAGCAAGTGATCAGGCTCAGCAGAAGTGAAGGGCATGGCTGCTGCTGCCAACCCAAATAAAGAGCTGCCCAGCCTGCATTTCCTTGGGAGAGTCAACACCCCAGTTCTGCTTGTGGGCGGTGACTCTGAACACAGCCCAGTGTCCCTCCTCACTCCGAGCTCCCCATGGTCCAGCCTGAGGCTGTGCTCCTCTGCCTCCGATAATGCAGACAGACAGGCCTGCACAGGGGAAAGGGAGAGACACATCAATCTGGCTTATGGTTCTCAGCTTTGCTAAAAGGTTGAAGTGGTTTAACCATGATTCCTAAAGGAGGTTTCCTTGAAGCTGAGTATGTCACTGTCTTGGTGAAGGAAGAATTGCTGAAAACACCGAAGGAAGTCAGGACATTCATCAATGACAATTGAGATTTGTGTGGTTCCTTGGGTGAGTCCAGGATTCTAGTTTCATGGTAATGGAAACTCCTGAAATTTGATGAGGCAATTCAGATGCCCAGTCAATATCATAATGAGTCACAGGAAAACAAATTGTGGCTGGTCATTTCATTTTTCTGATGTGGTGCCAGGCCTCATAGTTGCAGACCAATTAGTATTTACTACAAGATCCCACACACCTTCAGCCTGGAATCTCTCCCTGGATCATGTTCATCCAGGTTCGTAGAAATCTGCGTCTTCACATTAGGTCTGTCAAATAATTCACTCTTTTGCAGGGGGCTGGCCAGGCAGGTCAGAGGCATCATGATACGTGGAAGAGGATGAGAGAACCAAGCATTCGAAGGCTAGAGATGGAGGTGAATTGGCTTCAAATATTTGAAAGACTGCTGTGGAAGAAGGATCGAATTGATATGGTGTTGATCTGAAGGGTAAAAAAGGGTGTGTGTGTGTATGTGTGTGTGTGTGAGAGAGAGAGAGAGAGAGAGAGAGAGAGAAAGAAAAGCTAGTTTCAGAGCAAAAAGTGGAAAATTCCCAGGTGTGTTGTCACTCTTCTCCAAAGGAAGAGCCAACTCCTAATAAAGCGGTAAGCTCCTTGCCCTGAAAAGGAATAGTGACAGTTTGCCAATGATGCTATGAAGTCTGGCCGGGGATGAACTCTGAGCACCGCTTGAGTGCAAAGATGTTAGGATTCTCTAAACAAGAACAGTTACAGAGCTAGAAAACAAGATGAATGAGGTGTGGTTCAAGGTCTATGGCTACCAGTAAGAGTCAAGATAACAGGAATGTTCTAGAGAGGATTTTAGATCATCAAATGAGTGGATCAGAAATCCTGTTCCATTTCTTCCATTGGATTCTTGGTATAACAGCAAACTGATCCACAGGACAGCTGCAATCAATGGTCCCCAAGCCTTCTCAACTCCAGGATCATACAGTTTGGCAAAAGAACTTCCTCAGCTCTGCGACAGGCTTTGTAATAAGACCCCCTTACATGGAACTACTGAGTGAAACTGAGGAGTTTGTCACGGGTTTAACAAACTGGAATAAGCAGGAGTCTAAAATCAAAGGAGTCTAATCCCTGGAAAGTCATGTTTGACAAAAAGTAATATCATGGGGCTTTCCATGGGCTTATCCTTCTCCTTTGCTGTTTAAAGGGCTTTCAGCTCTGTATTTTATTCCTGCCATGCACAGCATAAAAAAAAAATTGAATCATTTTTTTTCTCCTTGATTTAAGACTGAAGTTGTTTCTCTGGGAAAAAAGAGTTCTTTCGAAGTTGCCCCTGAAATTACGGAAACTACATGCTCGTTACGTTTAAATTGTTTTCCCCAGAACAGACTAACTCCAACGTGCCGCGAGGAAAGCTGTGAAGAGAACAATCCACTGGTAAGTAGTCACTTTATAAAAGAGCCCTTCAACTGGCACCATCCACAGAAACAGAAAGGCTCAGAGCTGAAGCCTTAGAGCTGAAGTCGACGGCAGGGACCATGACAACAATCGGCCCCACTTGCTGAACACGCCTTCCATGCTGGACTCACCCATATATATAAGCCCTCTCAACCATATCATCTCATTTAAGCCTCAAGACAATCCCAAGAGGTGAATAATATTAGCAATATTTTATAAAAGAGGGAACAGTACCCTATAGAGACGAGGCTTAGGAAAGCTAAGTATCTCAGACCAGGTCGTCAAAGAGGGTAGGTGGCAGGGCTGGGATTTCAATCCAGGCAACCTGACACTATATGGTGCTAACTCCACTAGGCACCACAGTGTTCAAGCATTTTCAGGCTTCCTTTTCAACTGGAACAGTCCCTTCCTCCCTCACCCCCGTACAACCAATAGAAATAGAGGCACTGTGACTAGTACGTAGGTAAGAAGAGTTCAAAACCACATGCACCCCCTGAGGTGACCCTAAGGAACCCTAAGGATCCTTGGAACCCAGCAGTCTAGCCCAGAGCCCTTGTTTTAGTATAAGTGAACCTCAGCCAAGAGAAGTCATGTAACCGACTCGAACTCACTTTACTAGGTTGGGCTGGTGTGGACCTGAACCCAAGGCCAGTTTTCCAACCACCTCCAGTCTGCCAGGTGGCTTGAAAGACATCGGAATCTCAGCGGAAGATTTCAGGTAGCATCCCGTCCGCAATGTGCTTAAAACCATCCAAAGCTTTTTCCTACGTGTCTGTTGTTTTGATGAATTACAACTAACTGTGGACAATCTTGTCTCCTTGAGTCTATATCCTTGAATCTAGATGGTCATCCTCCTGCCTTCCAAACTTGTACAAAAAAATACGCTTGTGATGACCAGTTGTCACCCAAATTATGTTCTCCCTTTCTCTCATAGAAACATCATTTTTTGTTGGAAGTGAACACCCCCAGGGGAAGACTACACTTCTCAGCCACCTGTGGACAGGGGACCGTGCGCAGAATTGATGTGTGCAACGCCATGGTCAGACCCTTCAACAGAGGGCCTTTCCCTGCTTTGCAAACTCTTCCCTTCTTTCTGGCTGAAATGCAAACATGGTGGGAACCACCTGAGCCTTCCAGATGAGGGTGACATCTGAGGGACGGGGAGCAACAAGATAGAGCGAGCCTGGGCCGTCAATGGGGGAGCTGGAACAACTTCATCAACTACTTAGGCTTGCAAGGTTATGTGAGAAAAATAAACTTCTTTATTGTTTAGGCCATTAATATCTGGGGCAGCAACCACCCCTTAGACTCAGACAAGAAGCACATGTGCATGGAGCCTCGCTTCAGAAAGCCCTGGATATTCTCTCTCTCTCTCTCATACACACACACACACACACACACACACACACACGATTATTAAAGAACATGTGGATCTTGTCGCTCAGGCCCAGTACTGAGCACCCACACGGCGCTGTCAGGGCCTTGAGCAGCACCTAACATCATTTAGGCCCCCGGGAAACATTTCTCATCTCTTGCCATAGTCTTCAAAACAAAAGGCCACTGTGTCCAAATGTTGCAAAAGACTGGGGACTTTGCCCTGGGCAGGATCAGGGACAGACGTAGCTTTAGAGCGCAGGGAGGACATAAGGCAGTGTATTAACACATCAAATTCTTCTTCTCAGGTAGCATCAGTGCGATAGATTTCTGCATAATGAAGAACCATTATTTCCCAGAAGGGTGGAATATCCTTCTTTTATGATTACTTTGCTTCTCTTCATCTTCCAACTCCTGGTTCCAGCAGTACCACTAGATCTGGATTAGTGTGGTATTTACGAGAGTTGCATATGGAAGTGGAGAAATAGTTTGCAATATTAAACAATTCATAGAAGGCTTATTCACACACATCTATGCAGGGCTGGAAGTAATACATGTGAATTGTGATCTCAATTCTTTACACTGGCGATTAGATGGACTTTAAAAGCTACAATACCAAATAGTTATATTTTTATAATGATGTTTAATAAGATTTTTGAAATAGTTAAGAAATTAAATACCTTTTCAGCCTATTTCAATTATTTTTTAAAAGATTTTATTTATTATTTTTCAGAAAGTAGGTGAGGGAGAGAGGCAGAGAGGAAGAGAGACTTCAATGTATGGTTGCCTTTCACCTGCCTCCAGCTACAGACCTGGCTGAAGACCTGGCTTGCAACCTAGTGATGTTGCCCTGGCTGGGAATCAAACCAGCAACCTTTGGGTTCGCAGGCCGGTGCCTTATTATTTAAATTTAAAATTTGATAGTTTGTAGTTTATCTAGTCACACAGTACATACATCTAGAAAAAATTCTCCATGCTGTACAGTTAAGATTCATGAACTTTACTTTATGTAACATGCTTCAACCTTTAAAAATCTAAATTAAATTGGGACAACTGTTACAGAAAAACAATGGAAAACGAAATTTAAGAAGTCTAAATTAAAAAGGGAGGATGAGGCTGACCAGGCGGTTCCGTTGGTTGGAGCATAGTCCTGCGCACGGAAAGGTTGCAGACTTGATCCCTGGTCAGGGCACATACCTAGGCTGTGGGTTTGATGCCCCGTCAGGGAGTGTACGGGAGGCTACAAATCCATGCTTCCCACATCAATGTTTCCCTTCCCTTCTCTCTCTTCTTTCTCTCTCTCTCAAATCAATAAACAGTACTGGAGGGGGATTAAAAAAGAAAACCAAAGGGTGGGGCGGGGTGCCCAGGGGCTCTGGGTGAAGAGCACGGCCCCATTCCTGTATAAGGCGGCAGTGTTCTTATTGGGGGAACCTGACGTCAATGCTGTGAGCATCTCGCAGGGCCCCATCCATGGCTTCCTGACATGGCCTGGTGCTGCTGGAGGAAGGCTACCATTTCCTCTGGGCCACTTTACCCTTCTCCGCAGACCTTGAAGATAAAGTGCTGCTTTATTAAATGGTGTCCTGCAGTTTTCCCTGAGGGCAGGGAACAATGTCCCAGCTGTCAGAGAGATGTGCGGCTCTTCCAGGGTGACATCTGCAAGGTTACACCCCGGCCCAGGCCTGGATAAGGAGCTCAGCGACACCTGCCAGCAAAAGGTCAGCTCCGTTCACTCCCCTCGGGGAGGGTGGACTGAGGGCTGCTCCTCCGGGGAGATTGTCTGTTGCGAACTTTCTGCAGCCACGGACGAGCGACTGTGCGAGCTGTTCTCTTGATACCTCCATGTTCATTTTTTAAAATGCAGGAAGTTGCACATTATTGGGCTCACGGTTGGAAGATGATGCTGAGGAAAGGTACAACCTCAGAGATGCCAGATGCCACAGAGGGCAGAATAAGCTTCTCTGGAGCACACATGTCACTGCAGAACTTGGGTCTCCAGGTCAGTGCAGGGGAGGCTGGGAAGAAACCAGGCCTGTCAAAACCTGCTGCTCCAGGCAATGTGGATTTCTCTCCCTTCCCTGAACTCCAACTGGGAAGCATAGGCAAAAAGGGAAACAAAACTACTTGTGTGATTCTTATTTATCTACTTGCTTATTTATTTAATTCTAACCTGAGGACATGCTTATTGGTTTTGGGGTGGGAGTGGTGGTGAGAGAGAGAGAGAGGGAGAGAGAGAGGGACATCAGTTTGAGAGAGGACCATTGATCAGTTGCCTCCTAAAAAGCACGCTGATGGGGACGGAACCCACAGCCTAGGCATGTGCCGTGACCAGACATCAAACCTGCGACCTTCCAGTTTACAAAACAACACTTCCAACCAACTGAGTCACCTTGACCTGGACTGTCATTCTCATTTTGACTGGGGAAAGGCATCATGCAGAGGAGAAAAAAAGTTTCCATGACACCAGATAAAGAAATTTAATTAAGTGGGACTTGAAACAGGGGCTATGCAATGATGCAATGATAGCATCTTCAGTGGAAGTTCTTCAGGAGCCACAAGAACACATGAAGGGGCTTCTTATTACTGGGTCAGGTAGAGGGAGGCCATGCCATACAAGGCTGGTCAATTATCTACAAGACCATCCAAGACGACAGTCACAGCTTGCTCAGTGCTTTGCCAGGCCAGGAAGGGGAGTGGCACAATTTCTCCAGCCAGTCCCAGAACCTAAATGACTCCTGCCCTTCGGAGAGCATGGCTAAGAATGGAGGGATGATGGCACACCTAGGAGGGGACTGATGGGAATTCACAAGGACGGACGGAGAGTGATGTCTGAGACCCGCCAGCCTCCAAAGTGTGTGTCTTGACAGCCAATCCAACCCACTCCTCTGGCTATTTCCTCCATGGCTCACACCAGCGCTTTTCTGGAAGCAAGACTGTTCCTTCTCACCCTGCCAACAGGGCCACCGTGGGTCATGGCAAAGCAGCATGCAGCCAAGCACAGCGATCAAAGAGGCAAAGGGATAAAAGAAAACATAATAATAATCCAAAGACCTCCACCTAAGGTTAAGAACTCAGGGTTCAGAATTAGAATACTCGGGGCTCAGTGCCATCTCAGAGCCTTCTGAGATGGTTGGCAAGTTCCCACCTATCTGAAAGCCCCTCCCCTGCTTACGTAAAAAGGGGTGTGATACCTACGCAGGCCCCATGGCTGCGGGGAGGTATTACTGAAAAGAGGTCCAGGTCGGTAAAGGCCTCCACACGGTGCTTGGCACAGCGTAGGTGTTTAGCAAATGTTGACTGGGACGCTGAGGGCTGGGCAAATGCGGGCAGTGATGCTTTATACGTACAGATGGCACAGACCATTCCGCGTGAGGTTCTGCTACAGGAAGAAATGACCTCTAAATCTCAGTGCCTTAACTCAATGCCTATTTGTGCCTGTGCCCCCTTGGGGCCCCCACTGGCAGAGGGTTCACCTCCACAGGTGCCTCCATGGTCACCACACACCATTCCTGCCCAAAAGTGTCACTTGTGCTCACTGTGCATGGGTCCGGGGTCCGCAAACTATGACCTGTGGGCCTGCTGCTTGTTTTCCTAAACAGAGTTGTCCTGGAACAGCTGCAGTTTCTCCTTTGCCCCGTCTGTGGCTGCTCCCATGCTAGGGTAGCAGAGATGAGCAGCTGTAGCAGAGAATGCAGCACCCCTGCACCTTAGCTATTTGCTCTCTAGTCCTTCACGAAGAAGCTCCTCGTTGCTCTAAGCAAGTCGTATGGTTGCACTTAACTGAGACAGAGGGGAAAGCGCAATCCTATGACCTTCGGAGGCCAAGGACTAGAAATATGTGGTGACCGCCCTGGAGACCACCATGGAGAGCCAGGCCACCACAGGGCAGCAGTTTCACGGGCTCTCCTCAGGAGCAGGCATGGCTTTGAACGGAAGCAGATATTGGGGGGCTCATCTCACTTGAGCACCATTTCACTGGGTTCCCTCCCTGCTCGGGAATCTTGAATGCATCCCTAGTGTATGAAAGATAACGCTCCAAACCCTATGCTTGGCGCTCAAAACCCTAAAATGCTGGCCCTTTCACCTTTCCTATAGTATTTCCCCATCTCTTGTCAGGGTCTGTTTGCTTCTACCTGTCTAATCCCCCTAAAAACCCAAGAAAATGTCCATGGTCACACAGTGACCTCTTTCTGTCTCTTGCTCTGGGACCCTATGAGGAACAAAAGCCCAGAATTCCACGTCTCTCAGGATGCCTCACAGGGCGTAGGGACTAAGCAATATGCTGCCCACATGACCCCAAGTCACCCTCTGATCTTTCCCTCTGCCTGCCTGCCTGCCACGTACCTGAAGTTGGGGAAGAACTGGGACCAGGCTGAGGCAGGAGACAGTGTGCCATGTCCCCTGGGGATGGAGCGCAGCAGCCACGTCAGCTGGAAGGGGAACAGAGGGCCAGGTCCTCCCAGGGGAGCCGGCTTCCTGCTGTGGATGGCTAGCTCCCCGCCAGATGGATGCTGGGCCTCCTCTCCACCTCCTGGGAGGAATGGCACCTCAGCTGCCCCAACAGACATCCCCCAGGAAAACAACCTCGAGCTGTACTGAATATCTAAGGAGTTCAGCAGTCAAACTGCCCAGCTAGAAGTGACCCTAAAAATGTTCCTGAGGCCCCGGCTGGTAGCACAGTGGATAAGGAGCCAGTCTGCAAACCCAAAGGTCGCTGGTTCTATTCCCCAGCCAGGGCACATAACCAGGTTGCAAGCCAGGTTTCCAGCCAGGTCTGTGGCTGAAGGCAGGTGAAAGGCAACCACACATTGATGTTTCTCTCCCTCTCTGCCTCTTTCCCTTCCCCTCTCTCTGGAAATAATAAATTCTTTTTTAAAAAATGTTCCTGAGTAAGGACACATCAGCTGTGAAAGCAGGGGTGTAGGGAGTTTCCCCTGCACAGTGGGAGGGGTCCCCCCTGCTGCTGTTGGGTTCAGGCACCCCAAGCAGAGGGCCCACTTTGGGAGAAGGGTTTTGACCGAGCAATTTCATCAGGGCCCCATAAACAGATCATATTCTTGTCCCAGGCATTTTTTTCTCCAAGCAGTATCCTCCTGCGAGCCCACTCTCGGTGCTCTTCTCAACACAAAGACCAAGACTGGCTGGTCCCCAGGGAAAGCAGTGTCACCTGATGCTCACCTCCTGGTTAAAAGCATGGCCCTTGGAGGCAGACAGATCTGGGTTTCAACTTCAGCTTCTTCTCTAGTTAGCTGTGTGGCTTTGGATAAGTCACTTAACCTTTCTGAGCCTTGATCTCCTCACTCTATCAAGTATCTACCTGGTAGGGTTGATAGCAACTGAACTGAAGTGTTGATGTGTGCACAGTACCTGGTATACAGTAAGAGCTCAATAAATTGCAGTGACATGCAGTAATTACCACGCGCCCCCTTAACGGAGAAACACATGCAGGAACTTAAGGCCCTGTCTCTGGCTAGGTCATTTGTCACAGACTTTCAAATCCATTACCCATTTACCACCTACGTATCTCTGTGACAGACGCAAATCAAAAATCCCAAGCTGGGTCATCCCCGAGTCACTGGTGCCGCAAAGCCTCCACTCAGGCCACTGTCCCCTCAAGTCCAGCTGCTGCCGAGAAGCCAAGGCAAACTTGAACACAGACCCTGGTGACAGTCTCTCCCACCTAAAGCAAAATATTCCACAGGTCTTCACCTGGTACCCCTAAAATACATCTGCTCCCAATTTAGCAAAACATGACGGCAGAAGTTAAAAACAGAAGTTAGCAAAGGGCTGCTTTATTGACAGGGTACCTTCCTCAGCTCCAGTATCCTCCCGGCTCTGCGCCTCGTCGGGCAGCGGGCATTTCACAAACATTAACTCCGTCACCCTGCGAAGTGATGCCTCATTTATCCAGGACGAGCTGGGTGCTGGGTATGCTAGATAAATCGCCTTAACAAACGACAGAAGGATGCTTTATCACTTTCAGCATCAAACTGGAACATTCTCCATTGTTGGAAGTGCTAACGCTTATCACACACTTTCCTGCCTCATTAACCAAAGCATGCTAAACCTCATTTAATCATCTCTCAGCAACTCGGGGACATTATTCGAAATATCAAGCATCACACCAGGCTTCAGAACAATGTCACTATTCAAGAACTACTGAGGTATGGGACTTTTTTCTACCCAAATGGCCCGGAAAGTTGAAGCTCTCTTGCCTGATTTTCATACTTTTATGACTTCCTTCGCTTTGAGCAGTCTCTTCCCGCTGCTTTGAGTACGCCAGCCACTAATTCTTTCTAATTTGGTGCCTCTAATCTGCAGAGTAGGAAAGCAAATCAAACTTACTAGGACGCCATGGGAACCAAGAGCAAATAAGCCCCACATAAGGGCTGAAGAAGCTCTTTTATGAGTGAAAAACTGACTAAAGCACCCGTCTAATGAACCTGCCCGTCAGGATGAAGCTCTGACAATGAGAGAGAGAAATGATGATGATGGACAGTGTTCTAGAGACTTTGCATGTACGAACTTGTTTCTTCCACAACAGGCCCGTGAAGGAGACACTATTACCATACCCGCTGGGCAGGTCAGCATCTGAGGCACAGAGAAGGGAGGACTGACCGCAAGGAGCTGGAGTGGGAGACTGGGTGGCTGGTAGGGTCATGGCTCACGGCTCCTGCAAGAACCCTGGGAATAGGGGCAGCGGGGGGAGCAGGAGGGTGAGGAGGCAGGACACTGCATGCATTACCCTCGCACACAGGTCCCTTCTTTGCAGTGGCTGCCGGCTCCCTGCCCCGGTCAGCATCACCTGGAGGACCAGGGCCCCGAGCGAGGACTGAGCCTGCTGATGCCACCTGCGAGGCAGCATGGCCTGCTCCCCTTCTGGCCAGGTGGGCTGCCTGCTTCTCTGGGCAGCTGAGGGCTAAGCTGCACGCTGCTACCTCCCTGCCAGGTGTGTCTCGGGACTTACTAAGCAAGTCTTAGGTGAACTTCAGCCAACCGTTGAATGTTTATTAGCAAGCCTGCGAGCACAGTCCCAGGAACGGTTTCTGTAGCTAGGAAAGTCCCCATCCTGGCCGTTGGACACCTCAGCCAGCACCTTACTTCCGTTCAGACACAGGCAGCAGGGGTCCCAGGACCCCAGGGCACCCCCACTGCTGGGGCGGGCAGATTCTTCCACCTGCTTCACGCAGGAAGTGTGACCTGGACAATCGTCCTAAGTGATCACTGACTGCCACTCACAGCACAAGGGAAGGTCATTTCTCACATACCGTATGCTAAGTCGTCCTCCAGGGTAGATTCCAAGGATACCTGCAAGGCTGAGGAACTATCTCTGGAATGCAGATTCCTAATGAGGCTACAACAAATGCTGAGCCCTTACCCTAGGGAATGCGGTGGCCTTGGGTTGTGTCTACACTCCTGCTACAACTTTAATAGGGAAATATTTTTTAAGAGTTTATTATTTATTTTTAGAGAGAGGGCAAGGGAGGGAGAAAGAGAGGGGGAGAAACATCAACACGGGAGAGAAATATTGATGTTTGCCTCGAGCACCCCACGCAGGGACCCAACCCACAACCTAGGCATGTGCCCTGACCGGGAATCAAACCAGCGGCCTTTCACTTTGCTGAGCCACAGTGGTCAGGGCTACATGGAAACATTTTAAAGTAAACTATCACACAGACATTCCTGGGCACTAGGCGAGGGGGCAGGGCTGGCAATTCTGATACAAAAACAGGGAGTGGAGTTCCAGGTGAGGAACCCCAACACTGAGATTTAGAGTTGGCCAAGTTCAAACATGGGTTCACAGAACTTTAAGTTCTACTAGGTGGGTTTCAGGCTACTGAATAGACCTTCAGGTGGAGAAAGCAGAGGTGGGGAGAGTTATGATCAAATCGTTAAATGGTTGTCTTTTGTCTTTATCCAGGGTTATCAGGACCTATGTAACGTGCTAATAGGCATGTGACTCTCTGGGGAGGTCTGCAGCATTTTTCAAATGACTCAGTGTATACAGTTATTTTTCTAGAGAGCACCTCAATGGAGTCCACTATGAAAAAGGTAACTGAAGGAACACAGTATTGAAAAACATACAGGAGAGACTTCCAGTCAAGCAGGTGGCAGCACACGCAGACATGGCTCTCTTAGCACAACCCCATTAAAATTACAACTAAAGTATAGGACAGTCATCACCCAGAACCGTCAGAAATTGAGTTGAACGGAATTAAAGAAACCATACCCCTCCAGGCTGGTAGGAATGATGCAGATGCAGAACGAGCTGGCCCCTCACCCCGTGTGGTGGATAAAAACTGGGGAGGACCATCTCAGGAGCGAGGAGCCCCAGCCCCACACCAGGTCCCTCAGCCCGGGGTTCCAGTGCCAGGAATATAAGTTCTTCTGGCTGCAAAAGCCAGTGGGAATTGAGTTGGTGGAAGAAATTGCTAGAACCTCAGCAGTTTCTCTTAAAGAACCCACAAAGAACTCACCTACTAAGATTCACTCCCTCTGGCTCCAGCACTGGGACAGCACCTTGAAAGGCACCAGCAGTACACGGAGAGAAACTCCAAGTGTCTGGCATTGAGGCGAGCAGAGGCCACTGTGCCTTTTCTAAACCCTCCTCCCACAGAGCTGGCAAGCTGGTGCCATATCTGAGACTCCACCAACTTGATTAACACTGTGTGACCTGCCTTGGAGATCCCCAGAGACTCTGCCCCACCCAACTTGTGGGCCTACCCAAGCTGCTTTTCTATAGGAATGGCTGGTCTTGGCTCCTGCCCCACAGTTTCCTAAATCCTCTCAAACAAGCAAGAATGAGTCTTGGTGAGCCCCAGGCCCAGCCCTAGCAACAGACAGCCTAGTTTCACAGCTTGGCTTCACCTGGGAATCTCCAAGCCCAGAAAAGGTAGCTGCCATCTCAGGTTACATGATAGCTCAGGCAGCGTGGCCCCAGGCAAAACACTTGCCCAGCACCACCCCAGAAACCCCAGGGCCAGCACAACCAGTGGACAGCTGCCCCTGCACAACTGACCCTCCATGGAGACTGGTGGTCAGTAGTCACAGCCAATCCTTATAGCTGACTGACCTGCCAACAGCAACCAAAGCCCAACGACAAAGGAGGGTATACTCAGCCTACACGAAAGGGGCACGCTGAATACCCAGCCTGGGTGATAGGGGAGGCTGTGTCACTGGACCCTATGGAACACCTACTACATTAGGCCTCACTACCAAGACACGGAGTCAAAGCAGCTCTACCTAATACATAGAAACAGAGAGCAGCTGCCAAAATAAGGAGATGAAGAAACATGACCCAAATGAAAGAACAAATCAAAACTCCAGAAAAAGAGCTAAATGAAATGGAGATAAGCAATCTATTGGATACAGAGTTCAAAACACTGGTTACAAGAATGCTCAAGGCATTTAGTGAGGACCTCAGCAGCATAAAAAAGATCCAGTCAGAAATGAAAGGTACACAAATTGAAATAAAGAACAATTTACAAGGCAAGAAGAGTAGAGTGGGTGAGGCTGAGTATCAAATAAATGATTTGGAACATAAGGAAGCAAGAAACAACCAATCAGAAGAAGAAGAAAAAAGAATACAAAAAATAAGGATAGTGTAAGCAGCCTTTGGGACAACTTCAAAAGGTCCAACATTTACATCATAGGGTGCCAGAAGGAGGAGAGAAAGAGCAAGAAATCAGAAATTAATTTTAAAAAATGAAAGAAAACTTTCCAAATTTGGTGAAGAAAATAGACATGCAAGTCCAAGAGTCCCAAACAAGATAGATGCAAAGAGACCCACTCCAAGACACATCATCATTAAAATACCAAAGGTTAAAGATAAAGAGAGGATCTTAACAACAGCCAGAGAAAAGAAATTAGTTACCTACAGGGGAGTTCCCATAAGACTGTCAGCTGGTTTCTCAAAAGAAACTTTGCAGGCCAGAGGGATTGGCAAGATATATTCAAAGTCATGAAGAGCAGGGACCTACAGCCAAGGCTGCTCTACCCAACAAAGCTATCATTCAGAATTGAAAGGCAGATAAAGAGCTTCAAAGACCAGGAAAAAAAAAACTAAAGGAGTTCATCATCACCAAACCATTATTATGTGAAATGTTAAAGGGACTAACTTTTTTTTTAAAGATCAAAACTATGAACAATAACATGGCAACAAATACAAATTTATCAACAATTGAATCTAAAAAACAAACTAGCAAACAAGAAAAACAGAGACACAATCATGAACACGGAGAGCATTTTGATGGTTGTCAGATGGGAGGGGAGTGTGGGGGAATGGGTTAAGAAATACAAATAGGTAGTTACAGAATAGCCATGGGGATGTAAAGTACAGTATAGGAGATGGAGTAGCCCAAGAACTTATAAGTATGACCCACAGACATGAGCAATGGTGTGGAGATTGTCTGAGGGAGTGGGGGTCGTGGGTGGAGGGGGGCAAAGGAGGTAGAATCAGGACAACTGTAATAACATCATCAATAAAATATAATTTAAAAAATATAGTGGATAGAGCTAGATCACATCAGCTAAGAAATACTGGACTGTTGTCTGGAGAGAAAAAATATGTTTTCTTACTAGGTTAAGGTTTAAGATACCAGATTACTGGGTCTTTTCCTCAAGATGGAGGGGAAACTAACTGACGTGTCCCTGGAAATGAAGAGAATGCTCCCCATAAACCCTTCACACTGACTGACTGTGGGGACAGCAGGGAGATGGGGAAAGTGTAGAATGTACTCAGTGATCAAGCACATGATGGGAAAAGGCAAGAAACCATACTCCTGCGCTTGAATTTTTACTGGTGTCAGCATGCAACCTTGCTAAGAAATGAAATCATCATATAGCAATGTCATAAAGCAGTAGACAAGATCTCCAAGAAATAGGAAGAGCTCAAGAATGGCTCGGTGCACACCCACCCACGTGAAGATACCCAGCAGGAACAGGAAGCAGCCCTGGTTTGGTGGTTCAGTTGACTGGAGTGAAGTCCCATCCACCAAAAGCTGTGAGTGCGATTCCCCAGTGGGGCACAGATGGGAAGCAGCCATTTGATCTCTCTCTCTCTCTCTCTCTCTCTCTCTCTCTCTCTCTCTCTCATCAATAAATATATATCCTTGGCTGAGGATTTTTTTTAAAAAAGCAGAAAGAAGAAGAGAAGGGGCATGGCAGCGGGAAGGACTGAGACTGGAGGAGAGATTTGCTTGTGTTTTAAAGAAGGTTACAACTTAGACAGTTTCATGGCTCGAGTTCAGGCTATTGGCACACTACACCCCAACTTTTTAATCTTACATCCTCCAACTATGAACGGTACCAAAGTTTAAAATAACATTTAATGAATATGCTTATTAAAAAGTAGACAGGCATGAAACACTATATATTCTTTAACTTTTTCTAACTGGTATGAAATTTCTTTCCAAGTCAAAATAAACTAGTGCTTTCTCCTCAATTTTAACCTCTTCTTCCAAAGAGGTCCTTTGGCACTAACATCAATCAGAAACGTTGACGGCATTGTGTCATTAATGATGTCATTGGCTGCAAATAGCCACTTACCTCAAGTACATTTGTTGGCTTAAACAGTAAGTAGGTTTATTGCTCCTCCAACCTGGAAGCCACAGCCATTTCCTGGAGATTCTCCTGGCTTGATGCCCCGAATGGAGGTGGGAGCTTCTGCAGCTACAAATGACAACGTTCATGGGGGCAGACACCACCTCACCTCTCCGTTGTTGTTGAAGATGAAGGGCACTGTTCTCAGAAGCTCTTAGCAAGACCCTCTCAGGTGGGCTGCACATTCCTAAGCTGATCATAAATAAGCAAAGACGAGTGCCCTTAAACCAACTAGTTCCAGTCCCACAGCTAAGGGCAGGGAGGGGGGTACCAGTTTCTCCTGGGATACCTGGTGAGGGTGGGGAAGAAGGTGTCTGAAAAAGTGGGGGTTTCATTGAATAGAAGGAAAGATGCGAATGGATGTGGGATAGGTAACATCTACTACAAATGGCACAAGCTAGTCACTACGGGAAACAAAACTAAGTTGTGATTATTCTCTCAAAAAAAAAAAATTAGAATGTAGTTGGGGAAAAGCATATAAACAGAAAATAATTATAGCACACAAGGCTGTGTATATTAAGTACCAAATACAATGCATTCCACTGGACTGGACCAAATCCAAGCCAGAGTAATCTTAAACCAAACTCTGTTCTATTGGAAACCAAGTCATAAGGACAGACACTGGAGTTGAGAATACAGATATTACCTAATTAAATATTGTAATCAGCTTTGCGGTCCTCAGGGAAACGTGTTCCAATTAGAGGTTTTATTGTAATATAATAAATAGATAAAAATTCAAGACTATTTTTAACAAACATATTCTTTGAAATGACCTTAGAATAATGTTCCACAGGAAAGCAGAAAATATGAAGTAAAAAGTCTGTGGAAAGCTACTCATGCTAGAAAATTTTTAAATTTTTAAAAAGGTACTCACACTAAGGCTCTACAGATAAGCTCTTTAGAAACACATCCATAGACATTAGGATTCATTGATACCTCCACTTTTGGCTACATACATTTCAGCTTAGAGGTAAAGTGAAAACTGCTGGCTTTTCAGAAAAGCTTCTATTTACAGATCAGTGAAGTGAGAATTAGTAGGATTCTGCTGTAATGTCTAATTAGGATTAATTAGCTAATGTTCTCGAAGCACGGAGGAAGGATGAAATGTAGTACAGAGTTGGATTGTACTGTAGTGCAGAGGCTGAATATTAAGGTTGTTCAAAAAAGATCCATCCAAATAAGATATGTAATACAATTAGGGTGTGCGAGACAGTGGAAAAATCTCGAAAACACCTCCTAGCCAAGTGATCAAGGTTAACATAATCAATGATGTCTGTGGATGTCATATACCCACTGAGAGGACAGAATGAGGGCATTTCACCTTTGTGTCCTTTGTAAAAACCCTTAACTCCGGTCTGATCATGAGAAAAACATCAGGCAAACCCAGATCGGGGGACTTGCTCCAGGATACCAGACTGCCAAGGTCATGACAAAACAAGGAAAGACGAAGAAACTATCATAGAACATAGGAGACTGAAGGGACATGACAACTAAGTGTGATGCCACGCCCAGGAATGAATCCTGGAATAGAATAAGGACATTAAATAGAATCCAAATAAAATATGGCATTTAAAAAAGAGAGAGAGAGTCAGCTTAAGGCATGAATTATGGAGATAAATGTGTGTGGCAATTTTTAGAACCAAGTCCATCCATAAATGGAGAACACAATATGAAATTTACCTAGTACTCTTTCAAAATATACAGTAATTAATTGATTTTTCTTTTTTCTGGTCTAACCTTAGGAAGTCCTAAAAGGATTCTCTCTTGGTTGGGCCACTGCTCACTGCAGAGAGGAAACTCAGGAATGAATTACCTAATGTCAGAGAAAGCAGAGATAGAGCAAATAAAAATAACCTAGTGAGAAGGCCCATAACATTGGTCAGTGAATGAACAGGAGGGCACAGTTTGCATGGGATTCTCCTGAAGTAAGCAATGTGACCAAGTTATAAATTCCCGGAAGGCAGGAGCTATTTCTCACTCATTTTTACAACTTTCCCAGTGCTTGACGTGCAGTGGACACTGAATACTGAAGACAGTTAACTGAATTTAGAAGACCAAGTTTCAGGGTCTAACATGTCTCAGGAGGTTTCTGCCAGGAGAGGAGGGACCTTGGAGGATGAATGCCCAAAGGTAAATTTTCAAACAGAGGGACTGAAAAGGTTGTTCTATGGTCCCAAATCCTACTGTTTTTCTTTTATTCCCTACCAGATCAGCCTCTCCAAAGAGTCACAGTGGTGGCTTTAACTGGCAATGCTCTCTCATGTCACACCACTTTTATACATTTTTACAGTTCTGACTACTTATTAGCTAATCAGCCATTATCAATAATCTTGAGATAGAGAAACAGTATTAATCTCAATTTTCAGATGAGGACTTCACAGCTCAAAGAAGTGCCTACACAGAGTCCCAGGGAAAACCTAGGTACACCTTCTCAAACAAGCATATATACTAGGGCTTTAGATATCATCTTTATTAGTTTTTAACAGTCAAGCAGAATTTACACAGATCTTAAGTATTTGATGTAAAGACTATATCCACCTATATAGCCATTACCCCAATCAAGATACAGAATGTTTCTATTATCCCAGAATGTTTCCTCATGCCCTCCTTCCAGCCATTCCCATCTACTACTTTTCTGGTTTCGATCGCCATATGTTAGTTTTGTCTCTTCTTGAACTTTATACAAATAGAATCACTTAGGACGTGTTCTTTTTTCCTGGTGTGCTTTTTTTTTTTTTTTTTTTTTTTTTTTTTTTTTTTTTTTTTTTTTTTTTTTTTTTTTTTTTTTTTTTTTTTTTTTTTTTTTTTTTCACTCACTATTATGTTTTTGAGATTCTGTTGCATGCATCAGTATTTTTCATTCCTTTTTATTGCTGAGTATTATTCCATCTTCCGTGATCATACCGCAGTGAACTTTCCAGTTCACAACCATTTCCAGTTGATGGGGTTGATTCCAGTCCAGTTGGCACGATCATGAATAAAGCTGCTGTGAACATTCTCACGTGAGTGTATGTTTTCCCTCCTCTTGTGTAAGGATCTAAGAATGAAACAGCTCTGTCATAGGGCAGATGTATGCTTAACTATATAGGAACTGCCAAAGCGTTCTCCAAGATAGTTGTATCCCTTTCCACTCCACCAGTCTTGTATGAGCATCCCAGTTATTCCATGTTCTTGCCAACATTTGGTATTGCCAGTCTTTCTGATTTTAGCTATTCTAGTGCCTATGAATAGTTTCTCACTTTTGTTTTCATTTGCATTTCCGTTATAACAAATTATGTAAATCCCTTACTGGTAATTTGTATATCTTCTTTTATCAAATATCTGTTCAAGTCTTTCTTTTTTAAGATTTTATTTATTATTTCCAGAGAGCGGGGAATGGGGAGAGGTAGAGAGAGACATCAGTGTAAGATTGCGTTTCACCTGCCTCCAGCTACAGACCTGGCTGGAGACCTGGCTTGCAACCTGGTTATGTGCCCTGGCTGGGAATCAAACCAGTGACCTTTGGGTTCACAGGCCGGTGCCTTATCCACTGAGCCACCAGCCAGGGCCCCCCTTCAAGTCTTTTGCGCATAGTTTTCATTGGGTTGTTTGTCTTTTATTATTGCTTTGTAGGAGTTATGTAACTATTATATTTAAAGTCTTATTTAATGCCGTGTTACAAATATTTAATCCCAGTGTGTAATTTCCTATTAATTTTCTTCATCAACAGCATCTCTTCATGAGTAGAAATATCTGATTTTGATAAAGTCAGATACTTCTGTGTGTTTGTTTGTTTGTTTTGTCAGTGCTATTTGAATCCTAATCTCTGACTAATCCTAAGTCTTCTATATTTTCTTTTTGAAATTTTATGTTTAACTTTCACAGTATGCCTATGATCTAGCTCAAATTAGTTTTGATGTATACAGTGGAGCTGAGGTCAAGGTTATCTGCAAACAGATATCCTTTTTTTTTCCAGCACCATCTGTTAAAAAGCCTTTCTTACTGAATTAACTTCACATCTTTGTCAAAAAATCAATTAATTGTACAAGTGTGGGTCTGTTTCTAGATGCAATTATGTTCCATTGATCTATTTGTCTATCTTTATGACAGTATCATACTATCTTTGTTTCTGAAGCTTTAAAGTAAATCTTGAAATCAGGTAGTTTGAGTCCTCCAACTTGGTTTCTCGTTTTCAATATTAATTAACTATCTTACAAGCTTTAAATTTTCATATAATTTTCAGATCACCTTGTCAATCTCTTTAAATTAACCTGATAAGGTTTCGATTGGGATTTATAAAGGTATAGGTAAATTTGGAGGGTATGACTATAGTTGTCACTGTAGCGAGTTACGTTTACAACAAGAATAATAGTTCATCTTTCTGGAGCTCACACTGAATCCTGCGATCTGCTCCTCTTTACAACAGCCCAAGGAGCTCAAAATTAGCCCCATTTCACAAATGTAAGGGTCCTCTCTGCTCAAAAGATGGATAAAGTATCTGCTCAAGTATATATAGCTAGTAAGTAAAGAAGCTGAGGGGCCAGCCCAGATGGGTTTGACCTTAAATCTCAGGCACTTTCACAAGGCTGTCTGAATTTGACAGACAGCCAGGGAAGCACCAGGAGCATGGAAATCATGCCACGTGAGAAATGTGTGAAAGAACTAAAGATCGCCATCCTGGAGAAGAACCAATGAAAGCGAGACATGACAGTTTGTCTGAAAATATTTGATGAATCATCATGTGAAGGACACAGGGGTAAAAACTGCAAGGGGCCAATTTTGATGCAAAATAAGAAAACATTAATTGCTAGAGATGTCTTAACAGAGAGGCAACAAAGTTAGCGGTTAAATGCATAAACTGTGGAGTCAAGCTGCCTGGGTTCCATTCCCATCTCTGTCACTTCCTAGCTGTGTGGCCTTGGCAAGTTACTTAACCTTTCTGTGTCTCAACTTCTTCATCTGTAAAGTAGGGATCAAGGTCACGTTGCATCAGTGACTTGGTAATTTTAAAGGACTCATACAATGTATGTCTGGAACATAGCAGGTGCTATGTAAGAATTAATAGGCAAAAATTTTAGAAATAGAATGAGCCATCTCATGAATGAGTAAATTCTTCTCTTTAGATGTGTTTCAAAAATGTCTGAATTGCCATCTATTCATGTAGCCGCAGAAAAGACTCCCACCTCCAATGAAAAGTTGGATTGCAGTCTCTAAAGTTCTAAGATCCAAGTATTCTAAGCGAGGTCCTTCAGAAGTTATGAAGAAAACAACAGACACGATGGCCTTCTCACCTCAATCAATCAATATATATTCTCATTTCATTCAATCAATAAAGCCCCAACGTGCTTGGAAACCAAAGCCTCTCCCTGGTGCGAGGAAGTCTAAGTCAGTCTGTGCCCTCATTCACACATGGATGATGGAAAATAAAACAGTAAGAAAGAAAAGATGGATACCAAGAGGAGTTAACAATTTGCCCACAGCATGAGTTGGTTGCTTCCCTGTCCACAAGCCAATGTTTGATTCTCTTGAGGTCTATCAAAGAAAGAACGGCATTATTCTATCTCAAAGAAAATGCATATTATTGTCCTCGGTTCCACATCAGGGACCATTTCTTCTCCAGCCCTGGTCTTGAGAGATTTGTTATTTGTGTAAAACTTCTAACCCCTCAAATTCTCCTGGCTCCAAATGAAGAGTCACAGTCTCCCTATAGAGGGAGCCAGTTGCCATGTCTGTTTGACCCTCTTCTGAGCTTTTAGTTGCCCTGCAGCATTTCTTATTCATGACAGGCAGGGTCTGCGAACCTTAAAAACACTTTGGCTCCTAAGTCCTTTGCCCTTCTCTGAATGCCTTCTGTCCACTTGGTTCCATTTGAAAATGAGCTGCTTAATTAACTTCCCAGGCCCTTGGGGTCGATTAAAATCATCTATGCCCTCTTTGGAGAGGAGAATTAATCTCCATACCTATGAGGTTCTCCTTATGACTCTGCCCTAGAATCAAAACCCATCTCCCAAGTTTGATAACATGCTGGAGAAACTCTGAAATCAGTAATGAGGAGCTGAGGAAGGGCCAAATATCAGAAATACTTGGGCTCTGAGTCACACACAGCCGATGTGTCACCTTGAGTGACATGCTTAATCTTTCTGGGCTTCTATCTCCTCTGTTAGAGAAGAAAATGGTAATACCATGACCTCTAATAGTTACCTGTGCCTTATGCTTTCATGCATTAAACAGATGCTGCAAACAGACGCTGTGGATAAAATGTTTTGTAGACCAGAAAAGCACTAAACAAACAAAACGCTTGTTTCATGAGGTGGCTCCTTGGCCACACGAAATGAGCCAACTAGGAACAATGCATGTCTTCGAGGAACCAAATTCTACATTGTCACCTCGGTCAGTATGCTGCATCTTCATCAATTTCACTGTGTCCTAAACTTCACAGGGTTTTTAGAGGAACATCATAAATCAAAATGGCTATGGCCAGGTACAGCTGTTGGGAACACATACAAGAGGCAGGATTCAGGCAGGGAATGTTAGGGAATAAAAAGTTGGGAAACCTAGGTTTCGGTTTTTGTGGACTTATGGAGCTGTGGGATCATCTCCATATCTCTAGTTCCCCAGGCTCTCCCACTGAACAGGGTCGCTGTGGGACCAAGTCATACATAAGAAACAATCTACCAACTTATACACACACTGAATAACATCCTTTTGATGATTTTACTGATTCAGCCATGAAAAACCAGGGTCTTCCTTCCCTATGAGCTCAACCAAACCCAAAGCCAGTAGAAGTCAGGCCACTTAAGGTATGAATTTGAATAAGCATCATTACTTTTAGAAGAAAAAAAAAAAACTTACTCAGGGAAAAGGCCCTTATTTGGATCTCTACTGCCATGGACAGGTTCATTAAAAGCATAAAACATACTCTGTGTGGTTATTTCTCTGCAAATGAGAATAACCTGCTCAGTGCCTACTCAGTGCTGAACTCTATGCTCTAGGGGACCATATAACTTACCATCTAAACCTGAACATTTCTAAGAGTCAATGGAAACATTAATAATTATATAAAGACAACAAAGCATACTGAGACTGTCCCCAATAAACCAGAACACATCATCAAAGAACTCCAAGGACAACAGAATAGCCAATCCACACAAGAATTTTCCCTTAACGTATAATATGATTATTCCACCCCAATGATCTATCTGTGTTTACCTTTCAGCTCTAATTTTAGCACAGCAAGAAAGCCCATTAGTTGCTATTGAGCAAATTTCCTCATTAACTTCTGTGAGGTGCTCTGAGCTGGATTGACAGGTCCACATGACTGCTAATGGGGCCCTAAACTGTCCCGTATCCTTTCTACATGATTCTCAGGTCCATGAATAGATGAGCTCAAATGCCCTACAAAGAGAAAGCCACTCACTACCAGGACTGGGCAAAAACATGTGTCCTGGCGGTCCTTCTGCTGGCTTCAAATAGCAAGTTTTTATACCACTAACTAGAATCCAAGTTAAAATGCATATATTTGCATCTTAATGTCCTGACCAAGGCCATTAGTAAGCTACAAACAGGTACTTTAGTTCCAAGAATTACTCATTCCTCATTATGACCAGTCACCCTCCCCTGGGCATTAGAATAGGCATTTTACAAGCTGAAAGTGTGCAAATGTAAAAACACTGATGGACAGGGCATAAGTTCTGGCTTTGCCAATGTTTGACCAGATTCTTAACATTCCTAGACTTCCGGTCCCTTTGTACAAGAGAGCAATCTTACTCAGTGTTATCTTACTGAGTTGACCTGAAAATAAAATGTAATAATGCATCTGAAAGCTCTTTGAAAAAAAACACAAAGAGCTCTGCAAACATGTTGGCAATGCAAATTTGCAGGTGAGAGGACAACCACATATAAAAAATAGAAGCTCCAGCTGGGTGTTCTTGGTTAATTGCACTGTGAATTCCTGTACCCCGTTCTTTCAATGCATTCAGGAGCTAACAAAAGCTGGTCCAGGAAGTAAGAATGTGGTTTGGTGGATGGACTGCAACGAAAAGAGAGGGCCATTTTCTAGCCACAAGCTAATGAAGAAGTGCATATTTGACCATATTATTTGGATTTGAAACACATTTGGCTCCAAAAGGCTTTGGGCATCCCATTATCATGATACTTAGAGTTCAGTTTTCTATCATTTAATGAGCTAACTCATGGGCCATTTCTCAATTTTGTTTTTCTCTATCCGTAAATGTCTGTCTGATCTGAGTTTGGGTTAGATGCATAAAGGAATCTCTAGGACCAAGTCTATGATTCCTGGAGCTATGAACCATCCCAGAGAGGACCCCAAACATAGTCCTGAATAGTCAACAGGCAGAGGACCCATATTCCAAGGCTGTTTCTCCACCTTATTCTCACACTGGGCTGAACTCTCTGTTCCTAAATTTTCACAAATGCCTCATGTAGGCTCGGTGGATTTAACAGATAGTGTGCTTTGTATCTATAATGGTACATAGTACTAAAAATGTCTGAATTTCACCCTGGCTAGGTAGTTCAATTGGTTGGAGCATTGTCCTATACACCAAAAGGTTATGGGTTTGATCCTTGCTCAGGAGACAGGCCTAGGCTGTGGGTTTGATCTCCCATTGGGGCATGTACAGGAGGCAATGGATTGATGTTTCTCCACCCCTCTTCCCCCTACCTCTCTCTCTAAAACCAGTAAACAATATCCTTGGGTGAGGATCAAAAATATTTAAATTTTTCTCAGCCAGTAGATATATGAACGTTATTGAGGTAGACAGACTCCTAATTTGGCCACCAACAACTCTTCCCACCATTTTATGGGCATGCCATCCCACACATCAAGAAGTGGGGTCTATGTATCCTTCCTGTCAACCTGGACTGGCCTTGTGACTTGCTTTGACCAAGAGAAAGTGGTGATGATGTTCATTCTGGGACATTTGGGTCCGTGTGTTAAGAATACTGGGAGCTTCTGTTTACTCCCTCAGAAGCCAGACTCTACATAAGAAGTCCAGCTACACTGAGACCACCATACTGTAAGGAAGCCCAACCCAGACACAGGAAGAGGCCACACAGAGGCCATGGAGGCATGAGGCATGTGAGCTAAGTTTTGGACCTTCTGGTCTGGCCCAACCCAGTGAGCAGCTGAGAACAGTCATACAAGGATCCCATTTGATGCCACATGGAGCAGAAGAATCACCCAGCTAAGCATTGCTCAGATTACAAAGTTGTAAGAAATAATAAGTCATTGATAAGATACCAAATTTTGGGATGGCCTGTTATGCAGCAGTAAGTAACTAGAATTGCTACAGCTCTTCATTCTGCCACAAAGAGAGTACTCAAAAATACTAGTATAAACGACATCATCAGCCATCTAGACAGAGAATTCTAAACCGTTCTGTGCAGAAAATAGTCCAAATCCTGCATTCAGCAGTAGTCTTGGGAAGTTCAATGGTCTCTAATGCACTTCTACTTCCTACTGCCCTTGATAAACACTCTTTGGCATTTACCACACCTTCAAGTTGAGGCCACACCTAAGGGGATGGAAGAAAAGCCCTGGTGGTGTAGACTTGGAGACCTAAGCTCCAGCTCTCTCTCACACCCTTTTGACTTACTCCAGACTTTGGGCAAGGCCTTCAGTCTCTTCTGGCTGTTTCCCATCTATAAGATGGAAATAAAACTACCCTATTTATTAAAAGAGCCCTGCTATTTGAGGGTGCCACCACCAGATGGCTATGGTATATAAACAGAGCCACTAAAATCACAAAAGTAAAGATAACGGAAATCAAAAATGAAGGATAAGTTTTACTCCCACAAACATATAGACGTACTCTCCTGGAGTAACTGTACTGAACATTGGAGGCCTTCATCACATCCTGGTAGGTAACAGTCATTAGACTAAATTCTGTAACTGAGGCTCCTTTTCCATCCTCAACCCACAGGCGCACGGAGTTTCCCAGAGAGACCCCAAGTCCGTGTGGGAAAGTGAATCTTTAGCAGAGGATGGACTCAGCCATCTCTGCCCATCCATTTGGTCAGACCCAGGTGCCATACTTCATGTGATGGTTTAAAATACATTCAAAACTTATCTGACACTCCCTTCCCTTTGAGTGTGGACTGGGCCTCATGACTCACTTCTAATACACAGGGAAAAAGAGGGACTGATCGCAAGCAATTTCGAAGTCTAAGTCATCAAAGGCCCTGTAAATTCCTGGCTTCTGTCTCTTGGATCACTTGCTCTGGGAGAGGCCAGCTGCCATGTTTTGTGACCCTCTGGAGTGGGGCACACAGACAGGAACCGGGGCCTGTAGCCAAGAGCCATATGAGTGACCTTGAAAGTAGACCCTCCCACCCAAGACAACCCTTCAAAGGTCTCTAGCCCTAGCCAACACCTTGACAGCAACCTCAAGAGAGACCTTAAGTTAAAACTACCCAGCTAAGTGGCTTCCAAATGCCTGACCCATAGGAACTGCAACAAATGTTTGCTGGTCTAACCTTTTAAATTGTGGAATAGTTTGTTAAACAGCCATGGATAATTATTGTAAGGCGTCTTGTTTCCTACCTTTTTAAGGGGAGACACTAATATATCTGGAACACTGAGAGGACCCAAAATGAATATGCAAACTATAACCCTTATTACCCATGAGTGAAGAATTAATAAATGCATCCAACAGTCCTACTGGGTTAGAATAAAGCAAAAGGCCCCGCGAGTAGTACTTGACGGATACTGGAAAGGTGGATGTGTTCGGATAATGAGTTGACTCGAAGCCAAGGGTTATTTTGGCACCTCAGTCAAGCATCCAGTTATGTAACAACTGCCGCACAACAGTAAGCAAAATGGAAAGCAAGAGGGCGGTACAAAAGAAGTTCAGTAATCAGTTTCTGTTCCTGCCCTAAAGTTGACTATGCATCTGAGGAGACAATACTAGTACAGTCAGCATCATTAGAGAATAAGACAGTTTATATTCTAGTGCTAAACCATGCAGCACGGCCCTGCTGACAGTGCATACCATGCAAGAGATGGAGACGGGAGAACACCCCTTAAATGACCCAAGAACAGACTTCCAAGATGGTACCCACCATATGGTATGCTTCATTCAGAGACAAACAGCAGATGGAATCAAGAGAAAGGCAGCTCTGCCACAGCCAGCCACAGGCCAGTACAACTCTCCTTGGATGTCTGGCCAGACATCATTAGCAACTGTCTAGCAAGAGCATCCCAGTTGAATTACGTCATTCGCAAAATCCACGGGCAATCCTCAGTGAGGCATTCAGGTTGTGTCTCTTTGGACAGCATCTCTCTTCCCCTGACAAACATCACCCATTGCTTTTCTGCACTTCCCCACTCTTCCAATCTGAGGCAGGTGATCAGCTCCCCATCCTGCACTCTCCTTCCAACCTGGGTGCTGGTTTGAAGCAACAAAGCCACCTTGATATATGTGACCTATCCATCTTGCTGCCGTTGCCTCAAGGACAAACTGCTCACAGACACTGGTCATCAGCCTCTTCAGGGCTGTGCTTGCCTCCCCAACAGCAGCCCACTCAGGCTTCTGAGAAGCCCCTACCTCAGCCACCGGTGAGACCTCACAGCCTGAAGGAGGAAGGGATGTGACAGGGAACATGGAACCTACAAAAATCCCCAGGAGGCTTTGTGGGTGCTGATGAGAACTATAAGAATCAAATTCCTCAGAAGCCCCTTGTTGGAGCTGTATCAATTACTGTGTGATGAAGAGCCCATGAAGGAGAAACCACAAATCACATTTTCATTACCAGGTGAAGTGAGAGGCACCACAAGTGATATCCATCATTGTTGGTTGTCTCTTCTTTTTTTTTAAAAAAGATAGGCCAGGGAAGGAGGAGAACTCACTCCTCCAGCTCCTTCTGCATTTGTCCCTGGTGTACCATTAGCTTACCGCAGCCCACTTTGCAATTTTCTCCATGTATGTATAATTCACTCATGACTGCCATCAAAGCAGTGAATTTTATCTGCTTTGGACATCCCTGTCCATCCATAATGCCTGGCACTAGAGCCATCTTGAAGGTGCCATAAATTTAGGAGATTGTCCTTGGTAAGACTAACTCCTGGCTTATGGTGAAGATGGTGGCGTAGACATGGCTCACCTCTTTGCACACCCACATCAAAATCACAACTACATTATAGAACAACCATCAGAAATTGAGCTGAATGGAATTCAGACAACTGCAGAATTAAAGAAACCACATCCATCCAGACTGGAAGGAGGGGCAGAAATGCAGAACAGGCTGGCCCCTCCTCTACATGTGGTGGATTCAACTTTGGGAGGGAGATCTCAGGAGTCTCAGCCCATCAGCCCCCCAGCCCAGGGTTCCAGTTTGACCTGCCTTAGAGACCCCCAGAGATTCCACCCCACCCAAGTTGCTTTTCCAGGTGAATGGCTGGTCATGGCTCCTGCTTCACAACTTCCTAAATCCTATCAAACAAGCAATGGCAGGCCTCAGTAAGCCCCAGGCCTGGCACTACCAGCAGCCAGCTTAGGAATCTCCCAGCCCAGGAGATTCCTGCCAAGGCTCAACTACAAGAGGGTGTACTCATCCCACATGAAGGGCTCACCTTGAGTACTTAGCTTGGGTCAGGGGGAGGATGTGCCACTGGACCCTACAGGACACCTACTACATTAGGCCACACTACCAAGACATAGAATCAAAGCAGCTTTATATAATACATATAAACAAACATAGGGTGGCTGCCAAAACAAGGAGACAAAGAAACATGGCTCAGATGAAAGAACAGTTCAAAACTCCAGAAAAAGAGCTAAATTAAATAGAGGTAAGCAATCTATCAGACGCAGAGTTCAAAACACTGGTTATAAGGATGCCCAAGGAACTTAGTAAGGACCTCGGTAACATAAAAACGTTCCAGTCAGAAATAAAGGATACATTAATTAAAATAAAGATCCATTTACAGGGAAACAACAGTGGAGTGGATGAAGCCAAGGAACAAGTCAATGATTTGGAACATAAGGAAGCAAAAAAACAACCAGTCAGAACCACAAGAAAAAAGAACTCCCACCAAAAATGAGGATAGCATAACCAGCCTCTGGGAAAACTTCAAGAGGTCCAACATTCCCGACATAAGGATGCCAGGAGGAGAAGACAAAGGGCAAGAAATTGGATATTTATTTGAAAAAAAAAAATGAAAGGACTTTCCTAATTTGATGAAGGAAATAAACATGCAAGTCCAGGAAGTACAGAGAGTCCCAAACAAGATGGATGCAAAGAGGCCCACTCCAAAACACATCATAATTGAAATGCCAAAAGTTAAAGATAGAGACAATATAAACAGCATCAAGAGAAAAGAAATTAGTTATATACAGGAGAGTTCCCATTAGACTATCAGCTGATTTCACAAAAGAAACTTTGCAGGCTAAAAGGGATTGGCAAGAAACATGCAAAGTCATGAAGAGCAGAGACCCACAGCCAAGACTGCTCTACCCAACAAAGCTCTCATTTAGAATTGAAGGGCAAATAAAAGAGCTTCCCAGCAATGGAAAAACTTAAGAAGTTCATCATCACCAAATCATTATTATATGAAATGTTAAGGGGACTTACTTAGGAAAAAGAAGATCAAAATTATGAATGATAAAATCCAAAAAATACCTATCTATCAACAATTGAATCTAAATAACTAACTAAGCAAACAAGAGGAGCAGAGACAGAATCATGGATATTGAGAGTATTTAATGGTTGCCAGATAAGAGGGGGGTGTGAGGGAAAAGGTGAAGAGCTGAGGGGATTGATAAGTACAAACAGGTAGCTACAGAACAGCCATGCAGGTGTAAAGCACAGTGTAGGAAATGCAATAGCCAAAGAACATATACACATGACCCATGGACATGAACAATGGTGGGGAGATTACCTGAGGGAGTGGGGTTCCTCGGTGAAGGGGGGGAAAGGAGGGAGAATCAGGACAACTATAATAGCATCATCGATAAAATTTAATTTTTTTTTTTAAAGACTAACCCCCACACTGAAGAGCTGTGAAGTAGGGAAATGGGGCTGCCAGCAGGTGGCTGGACTATGTATGATTCAGGGTCTGTAATCTCTTCTCAAGGTAGAAGCAGGAGAGGAAAGCATGACTTTCAGCTAGAACCCATACATAAAAATGAAAAGTAAACACAAGTAAATAAATGTTAAAAATCAAGGTATATAACAAATACACGACTTACAGAGAACATCCCTCCCCAACCTCATCCAGGCTGAGTAGGTGGGCCAGCCCCACTCCCTTCTACACAGGCCCTTCTTGTGGTTGCCTTTTTGAGGTCTGCCTGCTCCAAGGTTGCCCTTGACATTCATCTCCCCTTCGTTCTCCTTGAAAAATATCTATGTAGGAGAAGCACAGGAGTGATTGGCCTGGTTCCACTCTGACAGCACACAGTAGATGCTCCAAAAGCCAGTCAATGCACAAATGGCTTTGAAAAGTGTGCAACACTGAGCAGAGGCAGAGGGTGCTGCAAGGACAAGATGACATAAAGGCCACATCCCCTGTGGCCTCCTCCCTTCCCAAGGGGCCTCCAGTAAAGGTTTCCTGTGTCTCCTGCAGGAGCAGGCTCTCTCCAGTTTGTTTTTTAACTTGCAGGCAAAACTGATGATGCTACTCACCTGCTTCAAATCCCTCAACGACCTTCCTTGCCCTTTAGGTCAGTCCAGGCTCCTCTACATGGAGGTCAGTCCCCTGGGGTCCCACTCGGCCTGTCTGCAGGCACGAAGCTTCCCGTCCCCATCAAGCTCTTCACTCATCACCCCAATCACCTGCGGCTCCCTGCACCCGGCTCACTCCTGTTCTCTGTCACTGTGGCCCATGCGACTCCCGGGGCACTGCCCACTTTCTTCAGCTGGCAACCCCTAGTCATTCTGTGAGATTCACCCTGACATCACCTGCGTCCTCTGGGCCACCCTCCCTCCTGCCCACATGTGTCCCCTGGAAGCCTGGGTACTCCCTCTACAGAGGACTAAGGGCCTGGTAAGGTGACTGTCCCTTCCCTGGTCCATCACCCACCCACCCACCCCGAGGCCAGCTGCTCAGTGAGCAACTGCCATTTCCCTCCTCTTTATAGTAACAAAGCTGGTGCAGCACCTAGCATGTAATAGGTGTTGCATAACTGTTTAAAAATCAATTAGTCTTTCAGTGTTACAGTTGGATGGGAAGTCACTACAATTACTGGCCTTGTGACCATTAGATAAACTTGCAGCCATCAGATAACGTTCCTTCCCTAAACACCATGGGTATCATCTGCGTTCTTCCTCCTCAAACAGTGGTTCTCAGAGGACAGTCTCTGGACCACCAGCATCAAGCCTCACCAGGATGGTGTTAGACATGCAAATTTGGGGGCCCCACCCAGTCCTGCTGAACTCTGGGCACCGCCCCAGCAAGCTGTGGTTTAACAAAACTCCCGGGGGTTCTGATGCACCGTCAGGTTTGAGAATCAGAACCCAAGCGCCTTCAAACACCATTACAAGCAGTTCTGATCCTGCTCTGTAAGCGGCTGCCGTGACCTCTCTGCCTGGCAACCCCTGCTTTTTCTGAGGCTGGTGGAGCCTCTCCCTGGCTGAAAGCAACAGCCTTCACTGGGCCAGATGCGGAAATACTTCCCCGACCAGTGCCCCTTGGAGTAAACAAGAATCACCTAGGGAACAAGGGAAACCAGGCAACCCTGGGCTTCACACTCCAGGGAGTTCTCACTCGCGGGCAGTGGGAGGACGGGCACAGGCTCGCTGCCCAGGTTGAGTTCATCTCAGGCTAAATCCACCACCCTGATCTTACAGAAGCAGGTTTCTGGTCATTTTTCTCCACAGAACGAGGTTGCCCCCCTCAGAACTGAGACGGGCATTTCTGCCACTCCTGCCACAGGTAGATATTGTACGGAGGAACAGAGCAATTAGGAAGATATTGGCTGTCAGTTCTGCTGCAGGTTCCCCTGGTAGCGACAACTAAGGCAATGGTAGTGAGGGGTGCAGCGCACCCCCCAAATCACAGCATAGTATTTCCAGGCTCACGGAAGCGCCCAAAGAACCAGAAAAGTGCAAATTTCTAACACTGACATTCCTTATAAACACTTCCATCTATCTTTCATTTCATACTCAATTTTTACTGAGCACCTAGTAAGTGCAAGTAAGCCAGGTCTCACTCACTCACCCGATGGCTTGTAACCTTGGCTGCCTATTAGAATCACATAAAGAGCTCTGAAAAATTCTGATGCCCAGACCAGACCTCAAACCAATTAAACTAAAACTTCTGGAGGGGGACCCAGGCATCAGTATTTTTTAAACTCTCCGGATGATTTCAATGTGCAAGCTATTCTGGAAACAATGGTTTTAAATAATACTGATGTCTGGACCCCATCCCAAATGACATACATGCATAGATCAGTGTCTAGGATGAGAGCCTGGGCATGTGTGTAAAACACCCACATGTGCATGTGGTGTACATATGCATATGTATGCATGTGTGTATATACATATGCATGTGTGTATACATGTATGCATATGTATTTGCATATACATGCATGCATGTCCACATGCACATACACATGCAAATATATATTTACATATATATAGTCTCCAGGTGATTCTAATACAGCCAAAGTTGACAACCACTCCATAGATAATTGGTTTCCAAATTTTGCACTTTGGAATCCTTTCTAAAAGTTCCAAAGCTCAGCCCATACCTCAGGCCCACCAGCTCTGGCATAGTAGTCTGGGAACAGATATCAGTGCCGGGGGCGGAGGGGGGGGGGGTTGTTGTTGGGAGGAGGGTCCCTTGATGATTCCAATGTGCAGAAAAGTTTGGAAAGTGTAGCACAGATGCCAAACTCCAGGAGACTCTTCTGCTATTTTACTCATAACTGTCCTATAGCATCTACCTTATACATTTGCTAAGCCACATTGAATTTTTAGACATCCTGTCACAAGTCCTTTACACTATGCCCAGTGGATTCAACAGGGGTTGGTTGCATTTCAATTCATGAAAGTACATTCTGCCTCCTCACCTGGATCGAGGACTTCCACTGTCCCCACACTTTGGGAACTGCTTCTCTCTTAGAAATTTCTTCTGTCCCCCTTTAGGGTAGCTTCAGGCAAAACTATCTTTTCAGCTCCCTTCTCCTCATGTTTGAAAAGTGCCAGATTTTGGAGCACTCAGGTGCCCAGGAGTGAATTTAGCAATTGGAGAGTTCTCCACTCCCCGCTGAAGACAGGGATGCTGGCTCCTTCACCAGGCAGGACATGGCGCACATTTTAAGAAGCCAGCGGGTAAGATAGAAAACACTATTTACTTCTCATTTCACAACTTTGATGCTATAGAACTTGATTTGCTCAACAAGGGAGGATAATTTGACTCTATAGCAAAAGTACATGGCTGAGATACTTCTCACCTAAAGGATTCCTGCTGTCACTTGTATAGCAAGTTTGCTTTAAAGAGGCACAACTAAAAAAAAAAAAAAAAAAAAATCAGTCATTAAAACTTGGAAAAATAAGCTCAATACCTCTTCTTCTCTTACAGTTGGAGTTTTTAATTCTGTGTGACCTATCCTTTGCCAACATCGGTCATTCATTTAAAGGGCTGATGACCAAGAGACTTGGTTTCTCTAACGGTTTTGCAGCAGGAGGAGGGCTGGGTTGGAAGTTAAGAGAACTGGGCTCTGTGCACCAATTCTAATTCCTTGTGTGATCCTGAGCACGTTATTTGATCTTTGGGTTCCTCATTTATAAAACAAGAGAATAAATGCTTGCAAAGATGATTTTCTTCCAGCTCAAACATCATGTGGTTCCAATTCTCTTGTGGGTAATGACATTAGTCTTGTGGAAATGGCTAAGTTTATTAGTTTGTTTTCCTAAAAATGGATAATTATTTGGGAGAAAGTATCTTTAGTATCCAATTTCACAAAACAAAGATTAAGTAATGAATATATGCACCATGACGTGCTAGACACAGTAAAGATACAAAAAAGAAGAGAGACAGCCTATGCTGATAAAAATTAATGAGGAAAATAATTATATAGCTAACCATGACTTAAGACAATGAAACAGATGCTATGGCATGAAACCAGAGAGGAGGCAGCTTGGGGTATTTGAAAAAGAATGGCCAAAATAAATAGCAAATTTCTTTCTATCAGGTTAAAAGAATCAAACCTGGAACCAAACTTGGGTTCTAGTTCTGGACATCCCAGGTAATGACTATGTTATCTGGGCCAGCCACCAACTTCCCTAAGCTAAAGTGACAACCGCCCCCAACCATTTCCTGTAAAAGGAGAATCATCTAACATAGTGGACAGTGACACTAGGAGGCTTAAAGAAGACGTTGGCCTTGCTGCATAGCGTAAGTTACATAAAACCATGGAGGATATACATAACGTATGCCAAACATGTGTTCCTATAGATTTTGATCTGATGATTTATAAAAAACAGAATTTCCACTGAGGAAAGCGTCCGGAGGTTATATTCAGAGCTATAGGCTCTCATGGATAGTGGTTTCTTTTATTCTTTTTTTCCACCTTCTTAATTTTTTCCCTTACTTACTTACTAAATAAAAATATGAGCCCTGGCTGGTAGCACAGTGGATAAGGTGCCGGCCTGCGAACCCAAAGGTCGCAGGTTCTATTCCCTAGCCAGGGCACATAACCAGGTTGCAAACCAGGTCTCCAGTCAGGTCTGTGGCTGGAGGCAGGTGAAAAGCAACCATACGTTGATGTCTCTCTCTCTCTCTGCCTCTGTCCCTTACCCTCTTTCTAAAAATAATGAAATAAAAAACCTTAAAAAAAAAAATACGTGCTTCTTTTAAAAATGGAATAGTATAGGGAGGTATAAAATATAAAAATCCTTTTCCTCACCTCAGTAACCAGCTACTTCTTACTTTACCACTAACAATGTCCTGTGTCCTTCAAAAGAAACAGCTTACGATTACCCCATAATCATAACTGTGTATGCATATGCTTCTGTACCTACAGCTACACGCCTTCTTTTCCAGGTATCCATTACTGAAGAGGAAATGTCTTCTTTCAAATAATCTCCATTTAAGGCAATATAGGTTTAAGTAACTGAAATCTGACATTGCTTTTAGTGGTAGTAATTAAATCATAATACGCTTATTATTTCTTACCAACAGAAAAGGTGGAATGGAAAATAAGAGCTTATTTAATGTATAATAAAAATCAAATCTGAATTCAGGAGTGTAGAGCAAAACACTGTATTGTTTGTCAGTTAAATAAGAGGAAAGTCACTGTGAGAGGATGGATAGACCTTTGGTTCTGGGGATCTGCTTCTGAATAAATTACAGAGAGAAGCCAAAGGATTTGACTGCCTCTTGTTCCATAAATACATTTCAAGTTCACTTTCAAAGGCTGTTCACAAAGGAAGGGGGACTTCAGGGCTGACAAATTCACTCCGTAACTTCTGAAAAATGAAAGCATGCCCAAAAGCTTAGAAACAAGACTTAAACCTTTTAACTGAAATACTCTAATAAACTAACAGTATTTTCACGTTGGACTCTCGTTCCCCATCATCCTTCATCCAGGGACCCTACAAAATAAGGATATCAGTCTTTTATTTGCCTTTGGTCTCCATTCAACTCAATAAAATGGTCACGTATAAAAAAAAAGTGAACAGTTATTTAGGTCACAACTTGCCCAGAACTATTTACCAGACATATTCTCACTCACGGTGTGAAAAAATGGCCTCTCCTTACTCTGCAATGTCCTAAAGTGCTCTCTGTCCTTTTGATGGCTCAGATTTCACTGGCTTTATTATATAGAAGATGGGTGTGGGTTATTAAAGTCCACTTTGAGTCCTATATAGCAGGTATTGTAACACTATAATAGTTGGTCAAAACTTTTTCATCTTCTCTCCTCCAGTCTGGAAAGCTCAAAGCAATTCACTGCAGTTACTCCGTTGTATTTCCCACCTTCTTTCCATAGTACTTTACTGCAAGCATCTTCCTAGGCTCCTCTTACAAATACAGTCACACCAGATTTCTGAACTTTTCTGTCCCCCCCCCCCCCCGGTTTTTGTTTTTTTTTTTTTTCTGTTGAATGACCTGTGACCCTTGACTGTTCTCAGTTCTCTAAAAGTTCTGCAGACCTGGTAAAGAGTATCATTATCACCCCAGCCTGAAGCCAATGTCCTGGTCTCTATGACAAGCACAGGGATTTGCTCAACTAACTCAGTCTAAACTCTACAGCTCTCACACGTTACCAAAATCACAGTATATTATATCCCATTAGCAGACACAGTGGTCCCAAAAGGACTGGGAAAACTTCAAATTCAAATAAACAGAAAATTTGTCAGTAGAAATAGAAAATGGCCTTGATCCCAAAACAATTATACCTCTTCAGAAAAATCAGCCCAAGAGCCTAAGTTATTGATAAAGAAAGTTGACTAATACATAAAGTGAATCATGCTGGAGGAATTAATTTTCTTTGTTTCAGGCTGAATAGTTTTTAGACATCATTGTCCCTAAGTTCTTATGAATGATAGGACTTTCTAGGAATTCTGCCTTCAAAAATAATCACATATTCTGGAAGAATAAAAAATTTGCTTCTTCAGAATTTGTTAAGTCATTTATCTATATGTCATTTCTTCCAAAGGGATCAGTCACAATCTAGTACTACCAGGAGTGGAGGGACAGATCTGTGCCTTTAAGGGCAGTTATTAAACCTACCTGGAAGATTTCCACTCCTGGCAATAGGTGTACAAAGTTATACACAGTCTTCATGATGACTGCAATATTGTAATATTAAAATAGAAATAAGCTGGATAAATCAGGAATATACAAAAGGTCTCCATAAGTATGAGGTGGTCTCCAAAAGTTTGTTGGGGCCCTGGCTGGTGTGACTCAATGGATTGAGCACCAGCCTTCAAACCCAAGTGTCACTGCTTAGATTCCCAGTCAAGGCACATACCCAGGTTGCAAACCAGGTCTCCCTCCAGCCAGGTCCCCAGTTGAAGGCAGGTGAAAGGCAACCATGCAAGGATGTTTCCCTCCCTCTCTGCCTCCCTGCCTTTCCCTCTCTCTAAAAATAATGAATAAAATCTTTTTTTTAAAGTGTGGGGATGCCCCCCCAACCCCCAATAAAAGCCGTTTCCACAGGGCAGACCCCTGCTGCCCATCCCCCTTCCTTCACTTTACCCAATGGCTACACAGCTGAAGGATGGGAGAGAACTTAATGGTTTCCCTGTGCAGATAGCAAGTTTCTGAGCTCCAAAGTTTCCAGGGAGGAAAGTAGCCTGAAATAAAAATAGGAGCCCCCTCTCCAAAAAGAGCCAATGAAGGCTCTTGTCAGTGGTAGAAGAGGGCTTCACACCAATCCATTCCCCTTTCCCAACCTCTTCAAACTCAGCGAGTACTATTTCCTCATTGTAAACTTCTCTGGCTTCATGACAGTTGGATGAAAATCTCTCTGAAAGTTGGAGCAACGTGGGAGAATGTACATTTGGCTTGGGATCCTGAGAACACACGGGTGAGCATGTGCCTTCTAAAAGCTGGAAAGAATCAGAAAGCTTCTTCTGAAACATTAAATTCAAGCAGAGTCCTCTGGAAAGGCACCCTGACTCCTGAGCCTGACACAGTAATTCAGTCTCCACAGGGCTAGCCTTGACCATGAGAGAGAATTTTGCTTTCCATATGAAAATGTTGGGGGCCAACATGAGAGTAAGAACAAAAGACCAAAGAAATACACACATAAGTATTCCAGATGGAAATTTCACCAGACACAAAATGTAAAACAGCTACATTTACGAGGCTCCTGAAGATACAAGTGGAGCTTATAATTTTCAAAGCAAGGAACCAGGAACTATATAAAGTCACATTAAAGATTTGAAAAAGAACTAGAAATTCTAGAAGTGAAATTAAGAATGCAACAGATGGATTTAACTGCAGATTAGACACAGCTGAAGAGGCACAGTGCAACTTAGAAGACAAGTCAAAAGAAACTATCAGAACATAGCTATAAAAAGTATGGAAAATCCTTGCCCTGCCTGGTAGCATAGTGGATAAGGCGCTGGCCTGTGAACCCAACAATCATTGGTTCGATTCCCCAGTCAGGGCACGTAACCAGGTTGCAAGCCAGGTCTCCAGCCAGGTCGTAACTGGAGGCGGGTGAAAGGCAACCATACGTTGATGTTCTTCTCCCTCTCTGCCTCTCTCCCTTCCCCTCTTTCTAAAAATAATGAAATAAAAATCTTAAAAAAAAAAATTATGGAAAACCCACAAGAGAAGGTAAGAGAAACAGAAGATACAGTGAGGAAGTTTAAGATAGTAATATTAACCCTGGCCAGTGTGGCTCAGTTGGTTGGAGCAGTGTCCCGTAACGGAAAGGTTGTGGGTTGTATTTCTGGTCAGGGCACATACCTGGGTTGCTGGTTCAAGGCCTGGTCTGGATGCATATAATCCCTGGTCTCGGCACATACTGGAGGCAACCAACTGTTACTTCTCTCTTGCATCAAGGTTTCTCTCTCTCCCTTACTTTCTCCTTTCTGCTCTTTCTAAAAACAATGAAAAGATGTCCTCAAGTCAGGATTTCAGCCCCACAAAGTTCTCCCAGAACAGGCAATACATTTAAGAGGAAGCTGCTGATATTCCTAAGCGCAGCTCCCTCAGAGACCCACTACGCAACTGAGGCAGGTGATTTTCGTGAATATCTAGAGGTAGAACAAAGTTAAAAGTGATTGGTAAGAAATATGTATTTGGCCCTTCAGATGAACAACATATATTTCTCATACATAGTTGGTCTCCATCCCTGACTACAGTTTCTGGCTCCCAGCTTCCAAAATCCTTGGAATTTCCTGAGTGGTAAGAGCAATTGGAGCATCTTTTGTCAAAATACTCAATGTCTTGTCCTCACTTCCTAAAACCTACTCAGAGCCAAAAAGGTGAATCAGGTGTCTTGTTATTCAAAACAAGGTGCACCCACAAGTGGGTTTAGTTAATGAAGGTGACTTTGGAAAGCACTGAAGGGCGCTGGTTGCAAGAGGAACCAATTATGAACAGACAGACGGAACTTTTGGTCCCACCCCCTGATTTCCAGTAAGGGGAGAGGGTCTGTAGGTTAAAATCAATCACCAATGGCTAAAACAACCATCATGCCTATGTAACGAAGCCTACCGAAAAGCCCAAAAGGAGTGGTTCAAAGAGCTTCCAGGTTGGGGAACCAGATGTTTCCACAGCTGGGACCCAAACTCTATGTACAAGGACAGAAGCTCCTTTGTTAGGGACTAAGTAGCTCTTCATCTGGCTATTGATTTGTACCCATTACTATCCTTTGTAACGAATTGGTAATCTCATGAAATGGGTTTTCCTGAGTTCTGTGAGCCCTTCTAGCAATATAATCAAACCCACAGAGGAGGCTATGGAACCCCTGATGTACAGCCAGTGGATCGGAAGCACAGGTGACAACATGGGCTCATGATCGGCATCAGAAGCCAAGGGCTGGCTGTCTTGTGGGACTGAGCCCTTAATCTGGGGAAACTGGTGCTGTCTCTGGGTAAATAGCACCAGAATCGAGTTGAATTGGAGGGTACCCAGCTAGTGTCCAAGAATCACATTGGAATTGGTGACCAGAATCCTTTTAAAAGTGCAGGTGACTTTGATGATTTTACCCTCTTGTGCATCCCTGTCCTCAAGTGTAAATGGATGCGGTAAAACAGTACCCAAGCCCCAAACTGTGAAGCACTGAGAAAGTGCTCGCTGTAGGTTGGCTGATACCAAGGGGTGGTTGGTACTTCAACTCCATCTAAACTTGCCTCGGGGACTGAACAGACCACTGCACTGCTATGAACAAAAGAAGTTTAACCTGAAACGTGGTACCTGAAATGTTAGAACTCTAGAACATTAGGGTTGGACGGAACTCTTCATAAGTACCCATGAAAGCAGGCATTATTGTTTGTTTTTTTTTAAAGGGGATTTTCTGCATGCAGATCATTTTTTTAAAAACACTTAAATAGGAAAAATAGATAATTAACAAAAAAAATCTAAAGAGGTAACAATCCTAGGAGGAATGTTTAGCTATATTGGTAACCAAAATGCAAATGAAAGCAACAATGACATATCTTTCACCTTATCAATTTTTTTTTTTTTTTAAAAGAAAATACCCTACGCTATGAACAATGTGGTGAAATCATTTCCAGTTTTGGAACTAATTTGTTAACATGGTGCATCTTATCCTTGGGTAAGTAATTTCACTATCTGGGGATGCATATGAAAAAATCCAAATTGCAGAGTAAATGGACACAAACGTGCTTGTTGCAAAGACAGAGCAGTGAGAAATTAAGGGAAAACCATGTCCATTAATACCAAAATACTATTGTAAGTTCATAGGTTTCCAAAATATTGAATTATGTAGTCATTAACAATTATATTTACAGCTCTGACCAGTGTGGCTCAGTTGGTTGTGTATCGCCCCACAAAGCAAAAGGTCACCAGTTGAATTCCAGGCTGGGGCACATCCTAATTTAAGGCCCTTGCCCCACCCTTGATGATCCTCTCTCAGATAGATGTTTTTCTCCTTCTCTTTCTCCCCACCTCCCCTTCTCTCCAAGTAAATAACATCTTTTAAAGTTTTAAAAAATAATGTTTACAAAGAGTTTCAGATAACATGGAAATTGTCATAATATTAACTGAAAAAAGCAAGATAAAAATGAATTAAATTGTGTTTTTTAATAAGCTGAGAAAAACCACTAAAAATAAACATAGCAAAATATGATAGGGTCAATCAATCACAGAGAGGATTTTTAAATTCTTCTTTCTACTTTTCATAATGAATATGTATTGCTTTCCCAAATAGAAAAATGAATGTTTTCATTTAATTAGTTAAGGTAAATACAATATAAAAGCATCAAAGAAAGGTTTTTTCCATTTTTTAATTGAGATAATCATTGACATATAACACTATTAGTTTCAGGTGTACAACATAATGATTTGATATTTATACATACAGAGTGGGTTCTGTGTTTCATGTACTCACAACTGTAACTTCCTTTTGCCCTACCTGTATTACAAAATAATCACCGCAATAAGTCTATTGACCATCCATCACCACACAGTTACAACTTTTTTCTTGAGATGAGAAGTGTTAAGACCTACTCTCTTAGACATTTTCCAGTATACAATACAGTATTATTTCCTATAGTCACCACGCCATACATGGAAAGTTTTATAAGATCCCATTCCACTAATCCATCTGTTTTAGTTTTCCCAGGGCTCTTTTCAGTCCCACACATGGGCACGCACACTTCTGGAAAAGGTGTAATCTGTTAGAATTAAGGATTAGTTCTATCAGGATTAGGTAACCTAGAAATGAGTTAGTTCATCAAACCCTTCTCCTGCCTGGACCTCCACCAACATGCTATGGCAGCAAGGAAGATGGGTAGGTACCCCAGCAGCAGGGAGAACACAGGACAAACTCCTAACTCTGAGCCCCGCCTCAGCACTGACCTCTGCGTAACCCTGGCAAGCCACCTAATTTCTCACCGTTTATACAATGAAGCAAGGACAGCTGCTCACTAGTCCCCAGGGTCCCTTGCAGGTCTAATCTTTGGGACTGTGTGTATTTGCCCCTAAAGTCAAACAGCTCTCATTCTTGAAAAGTCTTATAAAATCCCAATTGGTTTAAACACAAGTGGAAAATGAGTTATTTTTTTAAATCCCACCTATAGCAAATCTTGTAGAGTCTTTTCATTTTTGTTCAATCTACACATTGACATTATTGACAGGTCAGTCTCATGTGTATAGCCAGGCACGTTTGGACTAAAGCAATAATCATTGGCCTGAAGACAGGCCAATTTAGATTAAGAACAAAGACTGTGAATGAATAAAAAGTCTGACAAATAGGGTTTTATTTCATGGGGGAGGAGGGTTAGTTTTATTTTCATTGTTTAAGGACCAGAATGACTTACCCACCCCGACTCCCACCCCTAAAGGCATTTCTTATCTGGCCTATTTCTACACAAGGAAAAAAAAATCTCATCCCAGGTTTGGGTGCCAAAAATAGAAATTTGAATCAATGAAATCTCATTGGAAACTTTTCAAATACCATTGTAGTGAGCTGAATAAAGAGTTTCCTTCACTTTCTGAAGCAATAATATGGGCCCGGGGCCGATCTTACCTACTGCGTGCATTCATTTGCTTCCATCCACTAGTGGAACTCCTGGATCGCCCTGAAGAACTTGAACTAACCTTGTTCCACATTCCAGCCTACAGAGATGCTACTGATATCGGTGCTGACCTGGAGTAGCCAACGATTCTGAAGTTCTTACTTTTCATGGCCGACAGTCAGAGAAGTACAGACTGCCCTGTATTTAACAGTTCTCCTTTGATCCATGCTCCCTATTTAAGTCAAGTCTTTGAGAAGCTTCCCTTGGCTCTTGCCAGAAGACCCTCCTTTCTTCTTCCTACTTTCCTAATGCGCCCATCTTCCCTCAAAACCTTCTCAAGGCAGCTTCAACTTGAAGCTGATAAAGCATGAAAGCTCAGAGCCCCTCTCATGCACTGGACTCTTTCTGGCCAGAGAGGAGCCCTAGCAACATGCTCACCTGGTCATTTTGTCTTTCTCTTTAAAAAGGACCCTTCAGTCACGTAGCATCCTGTCACATAGGATGTCCCCCTGCCACTTTCCTCACCTGCTACTGCCCCCAGCCACTGCCCAAGCAGCAGACTGAGATGATCCTGTGTTATATAAACCAGCCACATGCTAAAGGAAGAATCTGAGATTTTTTTGTTTGCCTCAATAGATTGACTTAATCCGATGACCACATTAGAATATGTGACATAAAAGAAAAAAAAAATAGATGTCCATTCTGACTTAGAAAATTACTCATATGCAAAGTTCTACAATGTTAATCACACATTTACTTAGTTAATTTTATTAAAAAGAACCAAGTGACATTAAAGAAGACCTCTCCCAGGAAACTGGGAGTACTTACATAACAATAATACATAGTAACCAATACCCCTGAGAAGAAAGGGTCAAAATCAGCAGTAGTTTTGCTCCCCAGAGGACACTGGGCAATAACTGGACACAGTTTGGATGACCACAACATGGGGACGGGGCGTAGGATGCTGCTGGCATCTATTGGGTAGAGGTTGGGGATGCTGCTAAATGTTCTACAATGCACAGATCAGCTCCCCATCATTAAAATTATTCAACCCACAACATCAGTAGGGCCCATGTTGAGAATCCCTGCCTTAAAGTAATGGGCATATGTAGGCAAAGACACTAGGATTCTATCTAGAAAACCATTAACCTTTAAAGAGTAGAAGCCCAGGTTAACAGGTAGCTCACACAGAGCTACTATCTCATATAAGCCACTATACCAGGCTGACACATAATGAAGGCTCCCTGCTTTTATAGGTCATGGGACTGCATGGCCCCTTGCCAAGAGTGGCTACATGAGGATGTGGTAGCATAATTTCAGGAGCACTAGGAGAGGCACGTGCCGCCCTCATCACCTGCACCACCCACCCGTCCGTGCCTAAAATCCTCTCCTGATGGACAAAGCCTTTCACTCCATAAAGAGGCTTAAAGTGCAAAGAGCCCCAACGCCCCCACCACCCCAGCAAAAGAGAACAGTGACCTACATTCATAGTCAAGAGGGAGTGACTGATGACAGATTGTTCTATCCCTGAGTTTTCATACAGTCAAAGTCTCGTAGCAGCTGAAAGCGGTGGACAGGAAGAGAGGACAGGCCCCAGTGAGGCAGGGCAAGGGTGAAGAAATGGGCAACACAGGGCTCTGAAATCAATGTCACCTATTCCACAGACGATGCCTGAGTATGCAGGGAAGGAAGGGTGCAGAGAGAGGAGGAAAGTCACATTCTTGTCCTTCAAGGAAGTTAAAATCAAGCTTAGCTCAGGTGACAAAACAAAAATGCTTCAAAGAATGGTAGGGACACAGTGCTATCATCTCAGCTGGAACAGGAGACAAGCATTTCTGCCAGCTCCTGAGATCACAGCTGTGCCGGATGAAAACCCCCACCTGACACCTGAAAAGTCATGGATGCAGTAAAATGCTCCAGCAGGGCTTCTCTGTTGGATGAATGGCAGCTATTCCAGATGAGGGGCTCTCAAGATGATCTGTTTCTTCCTTCACACCTCTGCCTATACCGCCTCCCTCAGTTTGGGAGGGAGGTCTACATTGTCTTCTTTTCCTAGATGAATCTCATTCCCTCTTGCAAGGTAGTTCCTGGTTTCTCTGCATAGTCCCGATTTCGGCCTCTATTGTTTTTTCCCTCCCTCTTACAAAATAAATAAAGGGCCTCTAAGTCATTCATCTGATGCCTGCCGTATTTTCTAAGTATCTTTCATATGGGCCAACTGCCAGGAAAGGTTTGAGGGGTTAGTTCAAGTGTATAATAAAATTAATAATAATAATAATAATAGTGTAGTTTTAAAAGAACTTAAAAGGGAGAAAGATAATTTCAGAGAAAAAAAATCATTGTACCAAGAAGCTAGGATAAAGCAGGTACCAGGAATTGTTTGAGGCTGCCCCAGACATATAGTATGCTCTCACTCTCTGATAAAAGGAAAGCCACAGTTCCATGAAGGTAGAATTTTTTTTTTTTTTCTGACATTAAATTCTAGGAGGAATTTGCTCCTGGTTTTTCATGTACACTGTACCGTCATTTTATGTGTTTATCTCAAGAACCCTGTTAGATCCTCTAGGACAAAGACCATGCCTTAGACTCAATACCTCTGATAACAGCCTATAAGTGCCCGAATATTTGCCAATAGACTAAGGACCCACAGTGCGCTGCCAATCTGGATATTCCAGTGTGTCTCAGGACCACAAGATTATTCGAGTAATAACATCAAATTTCTTAGCAGGAAGAACTCTCAGATCACCTCATTTTACCACTAGGTCCTGGTCATTTTAACAATGAGATTTTAAAAATACTCTTGGCCCTGGCTCGTAGCACAGGGGATAGGCACCGGCCTGCGAACCCAAAGGTTACTGGTTCGATTCCCAGCCAGGGCACATAACCAGGTTGCAAGCCAAGGCTCCAGCCAGGTCAGTAGTTGGAAGCAGGTGAAAGGCAACCGTACATTGAGGTTTCCTTCTGTGCCTCTCTCCCTTTCCCTCTCTCTAAAAATAATAAAAATCTTTTTTAAAAACTAAAAATAAAAAATACTCTTACCCTAGCTGCTCTCACCAGTTCACAGCGAGAGACTGGAAGGCCCATGCTGGCCCTATCCTCCTGCTTCCCCCTCTCACCTCCTGATTTAGCTGACTGCCCTTCGCTTATCTTTGTGTCCTCACCATAGGTTCTCCATCCCTTTGAGTGGCAGAACTTTGCCTTACTAACCTTTGATTCCCTGCAATACTAGCACAGTGCTTTGCACACAGGAACTGCCATCCCTTTTTTTTTTTTTTTTAATGTGAGGAAATTGAATTGGAAAGAGGTCCCAGAGTAGGTCTTTCATTATTCTGCCCTGCTCCCCTCTGACAAACCCCAGGGCTACTGAGTAGAAGCTCTTCCTACGCCACATAAGCAGTCCAGAAAGGTTAAAATGCTGGTCACTAGTAGTTCTGGTTGGGCAGCACAGTTCCTTAGACCATCCTCCCCATATGCCATGGCTGCGGTTCCATCCAAGACAGGGCACATGCAAGAGACAACCAATGAATGCATAAATAAGTGAAACAACAAAGTGATGTTTCTCTCTCTCTAAAATCAATAAATAAAAATTAGTGTTTAAAAGACATGCAGGTCACTAAAGGAATTGAAGAGTCAAGGGTCCAGAAACCTATTTTCTCACCCTTGCCTCCTCCATCTGGCCCCAAAAGTACACTAGGCAGCCCTTCAGAAGGGAAAAACAAAACAAAACACCTGTACTCAGAAGGTGCTATTAAAATAAAGTCAGAGCAAAACTATCTTGAACATAGTACTCAATAAATATTTTTTTAATTGGGAAGTTTGTAATATCTACTTTGCACATGGTAGGCGCTGGATAAATAAATATCTTTTAAATTAAGATGAACATAGGGCTACTGCCTTGCACATTTGTAGGCCCTCTGTAAATGCCCATTAAACGGAATTGTAGCAGACACGCTCGCCTTAGAGAACCCGGGCAGAGGGGCATTAATCAAATCCCAGGTCCAGATCCATGAATGGAAATGCGCGTCTGGAGCACTTTCCAGAGCGGAGGGAGAGGCGCGTGACAGTGCGCTCTAACTGAGCCGCACACCCACTGCCCGCTCCTGGTATTGATTAGCTATTGGGGTCCATTCCCCACCCAGGCGGGAAACAGTCACTACCTCCAAATGTCCCTTCGGGGCGCACCTGGGGCTCCAGCCAGGGCTCCCCTTCTGGGGCAGCCGCCCACCCTGGCTTCTCCAGGGATTCTGAAGAGTTGCGGGCAGAACAAAAGCAAAAGCCAGTCGGACTTCCGAAGGCCGGGACCCAGCAGTGATGTCAAAACCGATGCCCAGCAGGCGGCCACCTGCCCACCCCAGCTGATTCGGGCTGGGGATTGCCCCGCCGGGGAAAGCGGCGCGGCTTCCTCCCTCCCGGCTTTCAGGCCCCAGCCCCGAACCCCCCCCCCCCCCGCCCTAGGTCCCAGGAGGGGCGGAGTGGGCGACTCCGTCGGGTGGGGCTTGGGGGCGCTGCATAAATCCTTGAACAAGACGGAAAGGAGATTGGAGGGGAGGAGTGGGGTGTAGATCACAACCGAGATCCAAATCTGAAATCGCGGTGCGAACCGTCCGCGAAACGCACCAACTGTCTTTCGGAGTGGGGTCTCCTCGGGGCGCCTGGTCCCTATATTCCCCTCCACTAAACACTTCTCCAGGGAGCCCAGCGTCAACCTTCCCACCCGAACCACCAACCCAGGGACAACACCCGCGCGCGGTCGCGGAGCGAGGGGTCACAGAGCGCGGCCTGGGCAGTCCCGCACGGAACACCCACTGCTCGAAAACTCGCTAGTTCGTGATTTGCTTGTTTTTTTCTATTTTGGGTTTCTTTTCTTTTTTTTAAGATGAGGTGGTGGTTGCAGAAAGCGGGGAACTCTCAGGCTTCTGCGGAGCCGGTGGGACTCCGAGCAGGGGCAGGCAGAGGAAAGAAGAAAGAAAAGCGCAGAGGGAGCCACTTACCCGCTGTAGAGCCGGGATCCGGGGCTGCGCGCGAGCGGCGCCTTTGTCTGCGGTCGCGGCGCGGGCGGGCTTGGCCCGGCCAGTCCCAGCCCCAGCGCGCGACGAGCTCCCGCGGGCGCCGGGACAGCCCAGCTCGCGGCTCCCGCTCCGGCTGCGGCTCCGCTCGGGCGCCCGCCCCGCACCGCCCCGCGCCAGCAGCCGCGGCGGCTCCGCCCCGAGCCGGGCCCCGCCCCCGGCCCTCGGGCCCCCCACCTGCTGCGGCGGCAGCGGGCGCGGGGGTGCCCGGCCCTGGGTGGCCGCTTTCCCCGCGCGCCCCACTCCCCCTTCCCACAGCCTCCGGGCCGCGCGGCTGCGTGGTTCCGGGGCGGAGCGCCCGCGGTGTAGACAGAGCTTCCCCGACCCAGCCCCCTCGGAGTCCCCCTCACCTGTTTCCTGAGTGGAGCCCCCAGGCCGGGTAGCCTTGCTCTCCGCCTGCACGCGCGCGCTCTCCAGAGACCCGCGTCACCTTGGAAGCCCGGGCTAACTCCTGCCCGAAGGGGACCCCCTCGGGCTCGGTCCAGGCGGGGTCAGGGGACGGCGGGAAGCGGGGGTCCTCCTCAGCCGGGAAAGAAATCCGGACCCATGCCGGGTCAGCGAACGCGCTGCTGCAGCGGCCCGCGGCGGAGGGCTGGGGACGAGAAGGAGCTGGCGGGGACTGCACGGCCGGTTTGGAACCCCGCCATCTCAGGCCCGTGCGCCGCGGGGGGGGGGGGGGGCGCACGGGGGCGGAGGGGTGAGCGGGCGCAGAACGCAAGTGCATGGGCTCAAAGCCGGCCGCCTGGGCGTGAATCTGTGCCTCTTTGCACGGCCAGGATAAAACTAGCCGAAGGGAACCAACACTTAGCGTGCCAGAGAAAAGGAAAGCAGAAGCCACCAGCTCCGAAACACAGGTAATATCTGGTGTTCAGGGGGTACCTTCCAGAAAATCCAAAGCGGTCCATCCACACTGATTAGGTGCGTGCACCCCAGTAGAATGGTTGAGAAGCCGGTTGTCTAGGCAGAGAAAAATACAATAACCTAAATATTGTATGATGAGGTCATTGGTGGGTTTAGCTACACATGAACCCTACTTTCTTCCAACTCCCAAAACATTCAGGGAGAGCTGCGCTTTGCCACCTCACAGGGCCTGCGTGTACCATGGTTATTTCCGCTTCACACGCCTTCACCACCGCCACCACCATCACCACCATCACCACCTCCAGGGCCTCGTACAATTCCAGGTGCATAATATATGCTGAAAAACGGATGGGGAAAAATTAAACAGTGAATTCTATTACCGTGCTAATTATAACATGGGCAAAAACATAATTTTATGTTGTGGGGTCATAGGCATCAAGTGGGTGTTGTAGAATAGTGATGGCTATATGAAGGGCAGTAAGTGTTAGCTGTAATTATTATGTAGGGACAATTGCTATTCATCCTATTATGTGGATAGTAGGTTTATGATTACATGCTAAGTGAGTGATAGTAATCTACCTAAAAATATTTGGAGGGATAAGGAGAGAGCGGGTAACAGGCCACACTGTATGTGCATCTGTGACTAAAGTGCTCCGATGCCTCTTCCCCGAGGAGAATATTTTAAGATTTTGCTTCTTTAATTTCCATTACAAGTATTATCAATTCAGTGGTTATGCATACGTATGAAATGTTCTGTGTTGATGTATTCATTTTTATAACATCTTTTCTAGGAAGAATAAGAGGTTTTATAACATCTTTTCTAGGAAGGAAGAATAAGAGGCCCCAAGAACGCTCATTTTATCCAAAAAAAAGCCAGAAAAACGAATGTCCCACTGCATTAAACCCACCCAAGTGAGGGTCTGGTGGCTTGGATGGAGGACATCAGGAAAGCTCTGATCTCCCTCCTGGGTGTTTTAGATCAGAGTCTTGGGTCTGTGAAGCCGCTCTTGGGAACAGTGTGCTTGTCCATGTGAAATCATTTATCTCTTCTCTTTGGCAGCTGGGAAAATGTAATTTTCTCCATGTGATGAGCATGAGTGAATGGCTCATGCACAGTGAATGGCCATCCTCTAAACTGTGGGACAAGGGTGGGAAATGTGCGTTCTGACGCTGGAGTCCATTAGAGCACAATGGCAGAACAATGAACAGGCACCCCTGTCACATGGGCAGCACATGGGGTTGGCCTCCTGTGGGTGTTGCTGTCAGGAAACAAGCAGGTTATTTCTTATTTTTACCTCAAGGGAAGATTCTTAAAGAAACAGCTGGCCTAGGTAGGGGCCAGTCAGCAGAAAATGACCACACAGGCAATGGGAAGGTCACCAGGTCATTTTAGGACTTCTTTTTTTTTTCCAGGCGGCTCCATTTGGGAGAAGTCTGATTTCTACCACCTCACCCATTGTCTATTTATCTAATTCTCTCACCATCCCCACCCCTTTTCTTTCTCTTCTCTCTCTTTTTATTACCTGCAGCTTGTTGTGCAGGCCTGGGGCTGTTCTCATAGCCTGAGACCTAAGGTCTGGAAATGAAAGGTAAGGCTCTCTTCACCTTCATCCCAGGTGGCTCTGGGGGTGCCTTTACTCACAGCAGGGAGGTGGGAGCTAAGACGCTGGGATAGACTTGGGGAAGGAAGCAACAGGCTCTCTGGGCTGCTTGGTTTTAACTATAGGCTACTGACGACAAACCTACATGTTCACTAGACTCACTCGGTGTAACTGGAAGCAAGCCCGGCTGCCTGCCACTAGAAGAGGCGGGTGCTGATGTAACGGAATGGGGTTTATTTTCAGGTGCCAGCCACCTGATAGATGGTGGACTAACGTCTCAAGGCCTATCTCCTAGGAAGATAGGGAACACATGTCTCAAAGCCCAACTCCTCCTCTAGAGGGCAGAGGCTTTTATAAGGAAGGAGAAGGGGACAGAATGAAGAGAAAGGGAGGGGGTTGAAAAGTTCTCCTAGGATAGACTAGCACAGTACATTCTGATAAGGCAAGTGATGGTCCAGCATGCATCATCCTGGTTTAGTTGTCCTGAATTCATGGCATCCTGGATCTATGGCTGAATGTCAGCAACTATCCCAGAGCGGGGATTCCTGAAGGTCAGGGTTTGTATCCAAGGGTTCTTATACAAACATGATGTTCACCTACAAGCCACATATTAGTCAGAGTCAGCACTTACAGGAATAATGTCAAAAGAATGGTGGAGTGGGTTACAATTTCTCACTTGCACAATTTTCCACTGTTACACTAGGAAATCTTTAAGTACACTGAGAAAAAGAAGCAATAGGCCTGGCTGGTGTGGCTCACTGTGGATTGTGTGCTGGCCTGCAAACTGGAGGGTCACTGGTTCGATTCCCTGTCAGGGCACCTGCCTGGGTTGTAGGCCAGGTCCCCAGTTGAAGGGTGCAAAAGGCAACCATACATTGATGTTTCTCTCCCTCTCTTTCTTCCCCCCTTACCCCCTCTCTAAAAATAAATATGTAAAATCTTTTTAAAATAAAACTAAGTAAATAAATCTTTTTTAAAAGAAGCAATAGTTGACCTGCTTATCAACATCTATCCCATTTATCATATTCTGCCTTTCCTCCTGTTATGGTAACTGTCCCTGCTCTATTGGCAGTCACCTTCCACTTGTGTACAAGATCCCATCCCCTCTCATTTATTCAAACATAGCACTCTATAACTGCTGTCCTTTCTTTTTGCTCATCAGTTTTTCCTCTTTACTGAGTCATAAGCAGCAACTTTCAAATATGGTTTAATGCCTCTCATTTTTTAAAAACAAAAGAAAAACAATAAAGGGGCTATATGGTAATGGAAAAAATACAATAAAAGTGTATTAAAAGAAAAAAAAACCCCAGAAACTCTTGACTTCATTCCTCTATAACTTCTCTCCCAACTCTCTTCTTCTCTTTACTACAAACCTGAAAAATAAAACGTGCCTCTTCTCACTGTCTCCAATTCCTCTCCTCCATTCTCTCTGTAATCCATTTTAATCACCTCTCAATGGGAACTGTTCTCATTAAGGTCATTAATGACCTCCATGTTCTTCAAGCTTTATCTAACTTGACCTACTCAGCATTTGACATAGTTAATCACTATTGTCTTCTTGAAATACTCTTTTCACTTGGCTCCCAGGACACTTGTGGCTTTTGTTCAACCTTACTGGCTCCTTGGGGAACAATAAATGTTCCTACTCAAAACAGCAGAGCAAACAGCATACAAAAATGGGATTATACTAATGTCATTTTCTACCAAATTCAGAAACAAAAGCAGAGATGATTGCTATCCTCACTATTATTAACATTCTTTTAGAGGCTAAAATAAAGCAATAAGACATGAAAATTAATAGTAGATATACATCTTCAAGAGGAAGACACAAAAAAGCCTTTATAAATGCTATAGTTGTACAACTAAAAACATTAGCACTCTACTAAAATTTGCCCTGGCTGGTGTGACTCAGTGGATTGAGCACTGGCCTGAGAACCAAAGGGTCACCAGTTCAATTCCCAGTTAAGGCACATGCCTGGGTTGTCCACCAGGTCCCCAGTTGGGGTCATGCAAGAGGCAATCACACATTGATGTTTTTCTCTTCTTTCTCCCTCCCTTGCCCTCTCTCTAAAAATAAATAAAAATCTAAAAAAAAAAAAAAAGACTACTAAAATTAGCCTTTTAGTAGTGGTAAGGTAGCTAGATATAGTAGAAAGAATAAATAAAACCAAAAGCTGATTCTTTGAAAAAAGTAATAAAATATGTAAACTCCTTAGAAGCCTGATTATGGGGAAAATAAATAAATAAATAAATATTATCAATGAAAAGGGTAAATAAGCATGAATTCAAGAGATAGTTTAAAATGATCAAAGAAGCCCTGGCTGGTGGCTCAGTGGACAGGTGCCAACCTGTGAACCCAAAGGTTGCTGGTTCGATTCCCCAGCCAGGGCACATAACCAGGTTGCAAGTCAGATCTCTAGCCAGGTCTGTAGCTGGAGGCAGGTGAAAAGCCATACATTGATGTTTCTCTCCCTCTCTGCCTCTTTCCCTTCTCCTCTCTCTGGAAATAATAAATAAAAATAGAAAAAATAAAATAAATAAAATTACCAAAGAAAATTGAGAGCAATTCTTTAGTAAGACATTTAAATTAGTTGTTTTTATGTTATATCATCAGACATGGAGCTCATGGTCTAGTGGGAAGATACAAATTAAATACAGTTATGTGCCATACAATGACATCTAGTTCAAGGACAGATTGCATGTACAATGGTGGTCCCACAGACTATAATGGACCTGAAAAATTCCTACCATTTAGTGAGGTCATAGCCATCATAAAGTAACAAAGAAACCCATTATGTGTTTGTGGTGATGCTGACATAAACAAACCCGCTGTGATGATGACTGTAAACAACATAGCATGTACATAGTATATACAGTATAGAATACTTGGTGATGACAATAAATGACTATAGTATTGACTGCTGTATTTACTACACTACACCTCTTGCTGTTTTGGAGTGCACTCTTTCTAATTACATTTTTAAAAGTTTGCTATAAAATAGTATACTGTGTCACACCAGCTGCAGCTTCATACATCTCATGTTGACCGGATCTCTTGATGGCATCATTTTCTCTTGTGCTCGATTTCATCTCCTGTTGTTTTGTGCAGTAGCAGGATGTCCAGGCCTGTGGCCTGGGAGCAATAGGCTGTGATACCATGTAGCCTACGTGTGCAGTATGTGTCCTCTGTGGCGTTTACACAACAACAAAATCACCTAATGCCTCATTTCTCAGAGCATATCCTTGTCATTAAAGCAGTGCATGTCTGTACATGCCCACACAAATAATTGGTTTTCCTTGTATGAAAGGTCTAGCTGGCAGACCTAATCTCATTTGGGAGGTGGGGGATGGTCAAAAAGGCTTCATGAGGAAGCAAAAATTATGTTCTTTGTGGAACAGCAGAAGAGTGGCTCAAGCAGAATGAACAGTGTGAGAAAAGGCCAAGAAAAAGGCAGGAGCATATGAAAATGTCACAGGCTGGAGGGCAGGGTGGGCAGAAGGGAGAGCAGCCAGAGAGCATCAGGGCTTTGTGGTCCATGGCAAGAACTTCAACCTTAATCCTAAGTGTCGTGGGAAGCCCTTTTAGCGTTCTAAACAGGGAAGATTTTTTTTTTTTTTTTGAGCCCCTACTGTGCAAATTACCTTATCTGAAAGGTCTGCCAAAGTTCTAACTATGCAGCAAGGCAATATTTTCCGCAGTCCCTTGTCCCTAGTCAGTGATACTGGCCACCAATAAACACCACTCTCTCCCTGTGACCTTTTAAGTGCTCTCTGTCGTAGAGGCTTCATAGGAATTCTGCAGCACTTTCAAGGCAAGTCCTTCTAGGTATTGGGTATCGAGAGTAGTTTGGGCAGACCTTGACTCTCACCCAATTCTCACAACCAGAACCAACCTCTCAGCCTGCTAACTTCCAGAAGTTCCTTGGCTACTTTGGAGCATCCCGGCATTCTCTTCTTTCAGCCTGTGATAAGACCTAACTGAAACTTGAACTGCATGTTCCTTGCTCTGTCCTTACCTCACCCACTCGTATGTTTTCCAAACTATAGGTCATAACCTGTTATGAGCTGTGAAATCAATTTAGCAAACCTTGCCAGGATTTTTGAAATGCTTGCCTAGAATCAATAGAAAATATCAAAGTTCCTTGCATGTGATAAGAGTATCATCTGATGACTTTTCATTACAAATATATATGAATTAGCATATGTGTGTACACGTGCAATTAGAGATCACACTATTAAATTATTTTCTTAATTATAGGTCATGATCAAAAAAAAGTTTGAGCTCCAATATTCCACTTTGTCCTATTTCTTGCTCCGAGTAGAAACTTGAACTTACTAAGATCTGACTTTTCTGCCTTACCCTATTTAACTTGAAGTTATTTTTATTCATCTCCTGGCATGTTAAAATATCCTCTCATACAAACATCCCACTGTTCATTGGAATATATTTGAACTTTTCTCTTAACTACAGAGCTTACCTTGAATTTTTCTGCTCATCACCAAAGTGGCCCATGGTTTGATGGGAGGCTCACACCCATAAACACTGATAGAGCCTGGGGCAGGTCACTCGCACCAACATAGCTCACAGTAGCGTATTGATTATTTTGAATTAAAACCACTTGAGTGTAAGAAGTAGCAGCATCAAATATAGGCAGTTCTTTCAAAAGTCTTCAACTATTTCTGAGCTTTGACCTAGATTTTTCACTTCTACAGATCTACCCAAAGGAAATAATAATTTGAGACACTGACAAAGATTTAGGCACAAAGATGATGATTATAGCTTTATCTATAATAGAGAAGTGTTGGTGACAATTTAAGTACCAAATAATAGGTACTTAAATATTGTATGCCTTCATTAGGGAATATTGTTCTAGCCAATAAACATGATATTTTGAAATAATTTCTTCATGGAATGGAATAATGTTCAAATTAGACCAAATTTTAAACAACAGGCTATAAAAATATGATTTATAAATTTAGGTATAGTACATTACATGCAAAGAGAAAGGCAAGAAAGAAAATTATAAATTTTTCTTAAATTTTTGTTGGTGCTTCAAAATTAACATCTATTATTTTCATAATCAGGAAACTTTATTTTGAAAAAACAATGAAATTTGCTATGAAGGAAAAGAAGTAGAGTAGTAACTATGGGGTTGGCACTAGAAGGGTAAACACCTGAAAAACTAGTAGGTGTTTTTAATTTCCTGAAATGATATCTATACATTTCATCATGTTTCCCTCTTAGATCTGGCTGCCAGGAACCTCGGAAACAGATTTGATGTTCAGTCACAAGTATCTTATTTTCTTTTCTTTACATAGTTGGTTCATCCCCTTTCTTGGGCCCCAGTTTCCTTAACTGAAAAGATAAGAAGAGGCACATTGAATAATTTAGCCCAGTGGAAGTGTTAAAGTTTCCCACGTGGCTCAAAGCCCCTTTGGCCAAGAGACATAGGTAAGAGACAGCACATATCCCTCATGGCAAAGCTAAAATCCCCCACTGTTATCCCCCATCTACTCAGACCGCATTGTATGACATCAGATTGGGAAGTGGAGAGGTGAGATCCTCTCACTAATGGTAACCAGGCAACTCTGTGGCAGCATCACGACAGCCTGGCCATGGGGGAGCATTGTGAACTGATGAGACTTAGGAGGACAAATCTGAGGGACAGACTCTTGGGAAACCCAGAATCGCCCCTTTGACAGCCTTCACTCAAATTGCACATGAAAATTTGAGGGTGACCTCCTCAAAGTCCATGTCACAGAAAAGACATAATCTTGACCTAGCAGAGCATACATTGAATTCTAGCCTTTTTCAGTTCATGGCTGCAATATGTGATTTTGCTCAAGGAGTTTAAAGTTTCTCAAAAGGAATAAATTGCATTCTGAATTGGTTTTCTATACCCTAGTCTGGCACTGTTCAATAGAACTTTCTGCAAAGACAGAACTTGCTGTGCAGTACAGGAGCCATTATCCACTTGAAATGTGGCTATTGTGACTGAAAAACGAAACCGTCCATTTTATTTCATTCTGACTCATCTAAATTTAAATTTAAAAGAAAGAAAGAAAGAAAGAAAAACCTGTAGCTAGTAGTTCCCATATTGGACATCATAGGTCTAGTTCTTACAAATCCTAAAGAAGTCCCTGAAAGTCCTAAAGTTCGTCACATTACAGCAACATATGTCCACCTCCCCTGCATTGATTCCAGAACTGCTTAAGGCAAATAAAAGCCATTTCATCCACAAAATTAAGCATTTCCTATGGGCACAGATATAGTTTGCACTTTTCTTTTGATTCCCCAACAATGCCTAGCACCGAGTTAGCTATGTAATTTTTAGCCAATATTATTTATTAAGGGAGATAATGTAAGGAAGAACTAAAGGGAAACATGTCATCAAAGTTGGATTCTCCTGTCCTTATCTTCCTCATCTCATCCATTGTGTCTGTGCTCCAATAGGTCTGCTCTCCCGTGCTCTAGTCACTTCACATGGACATTGCTAGTCAGGAGAAAGCCAATGACAATGTTTAGCCCCTCTGCCTCTGTTTTGCATCAGCCATCACAAACTCTGCCAACATTGAAAGCCTGTCATTCCTTTAGGCAAAGACACACTGTTAAGATGCCTGTGAAATGGTGGAGTAGGGAACTCCAAGAGATGGTCTCCTCTATGAAAATAATGGATAAACTGGAAAAATCCATTTTATTGGAACTCTGGAAACTCGTCAAGGGTTTACAGTAACCAGGTGAATGCTTAATCAAGGGGGAAAGAAAGGCTACATCTCTGTAGGAAATCACTGTGCCATTTTAGCTTAGCCTGGCCCCATTCTCACCCCCTGAATCAGCAGCAGTGAAGACAGAACCTAACTGCTGCTGCGGGTGCTGGAGAGCAGACGTTGTTCTCAAAGACCCGTGCTTGTTGGGTTGACCTGCTTGGTAGCTCCCCAAACTGCTACAAAGAGCTCGCTTCTATTTTGCTATTTTGCATAGTTTAGAACCCTCACAGAGCGGAGAGACAGCTATGGCGGGGGTGGGAGGCATTTTTTTAAAACCCTTAAAAGCAAATGTATTAGCCACTGCTGTGAGAGCAAGGGTAGCAGGTGGGGCACGCAATGCACATAACAAAATATTGGGAGGAAAGGATGGGGACAGAGATGGTTTAGGAATAAGGGCTCGAAAAACTCCCACCTATTCCTGGGAATCCAGCAGACCACCCACATGCCCAGGGCAGGGTACACGCTCAGAAAAGACCAGCGAAGGCTCTAAGCTTCACCTCTGGCTGACCTTCCAGCTGCACCAGCAGGAAGTGAAGGCTAATGCAGAGCTGTAAACTGCCCAGCTGAGTGCTAAAGGCATGGGACACACACACCATCTGCAAAGACTCGGACATTTTTATGGCTTTGGTTCCAGACGTTTCAGGAAATCTCTGCTGACTATTAAGCTAATCAGACAGACGCTTCAATGGGGCACCCATGACAAAGAATGCAGGTTTTTTGTTAGTTTTCTAAAAGTCACTAAATAAACAGTAAACACAAGCATCAATAACAAACTGAGGCAGGAGGAGAGCCTAACTTCCAGAGTTGGCACATTCTAACCTTCAAAATGTCTGGTTTTCAACAAAAATAAAATGATGAAACATGCAAATAAACACAGGGGAAGAGGGAATAGGGGCTGGCTGCTTGATGGGTACAGGGTTTCTTCAGGGGTGATGGTTGTCCAACACTGTGGGCCCAGTGGAAACTACTGTATTGTACATATCTAAACTGTTAGTTAAAATGGTGAATTTTCTCTTATGTGAATTTTACCTTTACAAAAAAAAAAAAGAAGAAGAAGAAGGACTCACTGGATATTTAAGTAGTATGTGGGGCTTGGAGCTTTGGAGCACTGCCCCACACACCAGTTCGAGGGCTGGAAGCAATCAGTGTCTCTCTCTCTTTCTTTCTCTCTCTCTCTCCCCCTCCCCCATTTCCCCCACCTTCTGTCTCTAAAAGCAAGGGAAAAAAAGTTATTTTGCAACTTTTCCCAGTAATTTCTCTTTTGCCTTTAGATACGCATCTCAGTAATTCCAGGTCACAACGTTCATTATGTGAGCTGTAATTGGAGGCCATTTGCCATGGGTGCTGTTGGCAGGTTCAGACTGTCATATGAAGCGCATGGTTTTGTTCAATATCTCCCAAACACAACATTTCCAAAGCAGATCCTGATTTCTTCCCATCCTGTCCCCTTCCGTCACCCAACATTAGCAAAGGGCATCTCCCCACGCCATTTTAGACAGTTCCCTTACACTGTATCCAATTAATCCCACATCCTGATATTTAACCTCCTCAATGGCTTTCAGATCTATTTATTTCTCTTTATCATGACTGCCACCACCTTTGTTCACTATGCCACCATGTCCTGTCTGGGCTATTAGAAGAGGTTCTCAGCCGGTCTCTCTTTTCACCTGCTCTCTTGGCCCTGTTCAGTCTATTTTTCATACTTAACCATTTGCATTTTAAAAATGCAAATCTAATTATCTCACTCCCCCATTGGAAAGCCTTTCATTAGCTTCCTATTGCTCTTAGAATAAAATCCTCAAATGTTGAAAGAGTCTGCAAGGCCTTGTGTGACCTTGCGTGACCTCTCCAGCCTCCCCACGGACTCATGACACTCCTGTCATGGAAGCTTTTCTCTGTTCCTCTGTACCTCAGGGCAGTCCCAAACATGCTCATCTCCTTCTAGAACACTCTATGTCCTCTCCTTTCTGCTCTTTTTCAGTTCTACTCATTTTCAGAGCTTAGATGAAATGCCACTTTCTGAAGGAAGTCTTTCTGGTCCTCCCAGGTTCACAAGACCCCCTATGTGGACCAAGTGCCCAGGGCTCTCTTCCTCTGACAACTTCTGTGATCAGATGCTCAGTTTGATCCCCTCACTAAACCGCGAGGCCCACGAAGGCAGGTACTATCTAGTTTGGTGCCCCAACCTCAGTACCATCACAGTGCCATGTGCACAGCAGGCAGTTAATACGTATTTTTAGACTTCACACTATGGAACGCAATCAGGTCTCAAAGCTAGCACCTTCCTAATCAGCTGGCACCTTAGTAAGAATGAGCTGACAGCCTGTCAGAGAAAGAATGCACCCAGGGGTGCTTCGAGCTCTGCTCTCCTTATCACAGGAGCAGGGTGGGGCGACTGGAGTGGGTGGGGATGGCACAGCCAGTGCCAACCAGCCCAGTTCGGAACAGCCAAGTATATTCACGATCCCAGGAGAACTGTGCATGAGCCAACTTTCACTCCTCATGTCAGGCCCTATCACAACACACACCTGTCCCAGGACCATGGAATTTAGGGAATGAATTACTCGTTCTGGTTCCAATCGACCTTCCAGACTGATTAACTTTGGGCATTTTTTCTAGACTCTCTGGTGTCCCAAGTGGGGGTTGAAGGGAGTTAGAGAAACTTCCGGTCCTGGAATTCTCCCTGTTCCTCTCTTACCTCCTTTCCCACAGCCAGAGTCATTTTTAATTGCTTTGTTCTTCCTATAGTCCCCAACCATCCCAGTCCACCTCAGGGCCCCATATTTTCTTATGGTAGGTCGCCACTTATCAGTTGTTAATCATTCAGCTTCATCCAATTTCAGTGCTTGGTGGGGTCCAGCAGCAGGGAGGGGAGAAGGGACAGACCATCATGTGCTCTGACCTCAGGGAGAGAGATGGGTAAACAATCAGATTTTTCATTCTACCAATGTTAACCCCTTGCTAACTTTTCCTTGGCCGTGATAATGCTAAAGAAAACATCTGTTTTCTTCTATGCCTCTAATCCTCTTACTAAATACCTCCTCTGTCATTTCAGCTTCAGGGTGTGCCAGGCTAGATCCCCAAAGGTGAGATGGAAAATCCACAGAGACTGGGTACCGGGAAGGGGTGGCGGCAGCAGTGAGAAGAGGGAGCTGTTATCGGAGATGGACGGAGGCGCAGGACAAGCTTCATTAACCTCAGGGACTTCCCGAGAGTCTGACATACCTCTGTATTTTTTGCTGAGAGCAGGTATCAGGGAGGGATGCTGCAAAATCACTTTTATAAACTGTCTGAAACTGAGTGATGTGCCGGGAATGACATTGATCGAAACAGACAGCTAACTCCTTCCTTGTGTGCGTCTTTCTCCATCAGGCTGAGAGCCCTGGACTGCAAAGGGCCGAGCGAGTGAAGAGAATATCTGAAAGGTGATGAGTTGGTCCGAGCACCTGAGCGTCCCAGCCTAGCTAGGCTGCATCGTGAGGGAATGAAAGGACCCATGACCGGGCTGCATCAAGCCAGGCCATAACTTCAGAGGACCTTGGAGAAGGGCAGAAGGGCCAGAAGACTCGAAACAAGCTGAATTTGATGTCAGTTCAGATGATTAAGGTCATGGTTTGTGAGCATTAAATTAAAGGGAGAAATGTTCATAGGACCTGCGTGGAAACCCCATTTCCTTCTGGGATTCGTGGGTGGGAAACAGGATTATACAGCAGGTAGTGCGTCTGGGTTTCTACCAAGTATCAGACACGATGAACCCTAAGAGCATCCATGCAAAAAAAAACAGGTTGTCACAGGGAGCACGTGAAGCACAGCACCACCTGGAGACAGAGCTCCAGAGACATTCCTCAGGGCCCTGGCTTCAGCCAGCTCCTATTTCCAAACTGTCACCATTGAATTTAGCTGTCCTTGCATTAAGCCCATATCTGTTTGTACTTCCCAAAGGGAAACATTTAATAAAATTTCATAAAATTAAACAATGATTAGTACAAGGTCCTGTACTTTGGTCTGAAAATCGGCTGCCCATCTATTATAAGAAAGATACAGTTCAGCTATGAATCTATTGAGTTAATAATGATCTGCCTCATTCCGCAAGGACCCTGATAGCAAGTGCTACTGTTGGATGACTATCTCCATGTTGCACTCCTTCTGCTCCCCCTTTGATATGAATCTATTAATTTCATCTTTGGATATCAGGGGATCTGTGCCCTGACCTCAATTCTGGTACAGTGTGTCTCCCTGAAAAGCTTCGAAGTGAGTTGATTTGCTTTCTCAAAAACAGGGCCAGAGTATCTTTGCCTTATGCATTTGTCATCCAATGACTAAATCAAAGCTCAACAGCCAAAAATTCACACCAAAGGCAACAATGGAGAGAGGTCACTTCTAAAGAAGCCCCTCTGTTCACATGCATTCCTAAGAGTTTAAAAAGCACTTTTCCCAGCCTCACTTGATCTTCTGCACAATCCAATGAGACAAGCCAGGCAGGGGTCTCCAGCTGACTGATGGAGAACTCAAATAACCCAAGGGAAGCCAAGACTCCCCGGCTTCTCAGTGTCGGAGCTGGGCCCAGAAGCCAAGTTGCAACTTCAAATTCAGCTCCCACTACACATGAAACCATAGGGCATGTATGTGTGCATAAAACAAGTAGTTTAAAGTCAGGTTGTCCTATTAAAAAAAGTCCCTGGTATATTTGTTTAATTCAACAACCATTAGCTGTTAAGCTTTAACTTTGTAAAAGAATCTGTTGTATGTAAATTAACTGCTCCCAGTGTGGTGGTAGGAGGAGGGAGTGGCTAGATGTGAAAGTAGGAGTAATCTCAGCCTCCAAGGCCCTCAGGTAAATCAGAAGCTCAGCCCAAAACAGGGAGGGTGTGGCTGAAGGTGACAAAATCTGCCAGTGCAAAGTGCAGCATAGTGGTTGGACAAAGATTCAGACTCCAACTATCCACTCTGGTTGATTTTCTTATAAGTTCAGAGGGCAGTGCCTGGAGGTTCCATTGTTATTTTAATTCAGTTTTGTTTTATTTTAAGATTGTAGTCATTATTTTTAGAGAGAAGGGCAGGGAGGGAGGAAGGAAGAGAGAGAAACATCAATGTATGGTTGCCTTTCACCTGCCTCCAGCTACAAAGCTGGCTGGAGACCTGGCTTGCAACCTGATTATGTGCCCTGACTGGGGATCAAACCAGTGATCTTTAGGTTTGCAGGCCTAGCCATCAGCCAGGGCTCTATTGTTATATATAAGTAGAACCTTCATAATGGAAGAAATCTCTGATTTCAGGGGCCCTTTCCTGGGTTACAGAGGCATAAGCAAACCTTGTGTGTCTGCCTCCTCTTCCTGGCCAACCGAGAGGTAGGCCCCTTGCTTGTTTTCTGTTCTTTGAGTTAGTTTGGGGACGGGATTTATTGGCTACTTCCTCCCCTAGCACCATCCTGGTTTGTGACCTGTTCTTATTCCTGTCCCTGACCAAACCTACTTCTGGTCTTTCAAAGAATTTGAAAAATAAAACTTCAAACTCTTTCTCATTGTTGTTTTAGATCAGTGGCCCTCAGAGAGTGGTCCCCAGACCAGCAACGTTAGGGCTGTCTGGGAATGAGCTAGAGATGCAAATTCTCAGCTCCAGCCTCAGTCTACTAAATCAGAAAGCCTGGGGTTGGAACCCAGAAACCTGCTGAAGGTGAGACAGAGTTTGCCACTCCAAAAATGCGCCTCTTCGGGGTATGGATTACATTAAGCTGGTTATTTTTAGGAAACAAAAGACTCAGAAAAAAAACTTTGACTTCCCCCCTAATTGCCTAAAAGAATTTAGATAGAGAACCTCCACCAGAAAGGGAGATATCGTCATAGAAGACTATAGTTTAACATAAATGAGTGTGTGACAAGAAGGAATCTGGCAAGACTACTTGATCAAACTCCTCTCTGTGTCCCACTGTCAAAGATGGTCCAGCAAACACTAAACATTTGCTTTTCCATCTCCAAATGGATTGCCTTGCTGCCCTTTGAATTCCTGAGCCACTGTCCCCTCCCCTTGCATCTTACTCAAAGTGGCACATAAGCTTCAAATGCCTGATGTGTCTGTCTTCCCGTCCCATATTCTTATAGATCCCCTACACGTATATATGTTGTAAAATTTGATTATTTTTCTCCTGTTACTCTGTCTCATGTCAATTTGATTATTAAACCAGCCAGAAGAACGAAGGGGAAAAAGGGGAGAAATTCCCTGCCCCAACACGCACTGTTTTAACAAGTCTTCCATGTGATTCTGGTGTTTTTGTTCAAGTTTAAGAGCCACTGGTTTAGAGAATTAGAACTTCAAGCAGAATGACATTCCTTTCTCTGCCCATTTTCCTGCCCCTTCTTTCAAAAGCCAGGTCACACGCTGCCTCTTTTGGCCACTTGCCCTTCCTGCTTCCTTGGGCCTCCATATACCACTCACTGGACTGGAGCCTGCTTTGTATTGATTTGTCTTCCTTGTCTCTGTGTTTGTCTTGGCTCTCGTGGTCAAAGCTACCCAGCTGGACACGGGTACTCCTGTATCAAATCCCAGTGTTCCAGCCTGCTCCCAGAACATCCAGCAGGAGCACGCATCATTCAAACACACACACACACACACACACACCACCTCCCTTTTCCTGTGACGTCATCAGGTTACAGGGCACACTGGGCTTTTTCACAGCCAGAGACTCACCATCTGTTCCAGGACTGCTCTTGTTTCACTGAGGAGTTTTCTGGGAGCCTTGACTCTGCTCCTCCTGTCTCACCCTCCTTTCTCCCAAGGAAATGTTCGTCATTCTCCTGCATATTATAGCTTTGGCAGGAAGCCCGTCTTCCTGCTCCGTTTAAGGCACAGATCATTCCTAATTCTGCTAGAGGCATCATCTCGGTGTATTACCTAACCACCCAACCACATTGCCCAACCAAGTGTTCTAGCTACTTCTCCAACAGTATCCCTTTCTTACCCGGCTCACACTGCTAATGTTTTATTCCATCTCCTGCCTCTGCCAAAATCCAAGATCTGTATACTGACCACATGCATATTCCATTCTCTTAATCCTTCCTTCTCCACCAATTCATGTCCTCCACCCTTTCTGATCACCTAGCAAGCCACTGATGACTGTGCAGGTGTGTGATCAGCTGTGGTTAGTCTGCCCAGTTTCCCTCTGTAATCTCCATCAAGTCAAATACAGTGCTCTGGAGACCCAGGGTACTTAGGAAATGATACAGCCTAAGAGGTTAACGTATAGAAAATATCTATTCTAGACAAAACTTATTATAAGAGCTTTGCATGTACTATTTTACTAACATTATATAATAACATCAAATAAATAAATCTTACCTATTTGCCTTACAGTTGCCTATTGCAACTGTAATAGGCTTCACCAAGTTTGGACAGTTCATAAAATATTCCTGAGTGATTTCTTTAACTTGAGACATAACATCAAAGACCAAGCACCACACTCTTGGAAGAGACTTTATTTATGGATAGAGAGTAATATAGAGACTTTTATATGGCCACATACAAAGTGACTATGAAGAGAGCTGTGAGTTCTGACCCTACCCTCCAGCACTTTCTCAAAAAGAAGTGTTTGTAAGCTTTAATCAGTGTAGCCAACACCACGTCCTGTTGGGCCCAGTCTCTGCTGTGGCTGACACTCTACGTGTCTACTTCACAACCATATTGAGATGCCTATTTCATGCAGTAGGCTGAGCCCTCAATAGTGAGTTTCCCACTGAAACGTGAATAACCTTCCCTTTCAGTTCAGCCATTATCCAGTGGTTTCCACAAAGGCTATTGCCACCCATATGTTCTGGGAGATGTTGGCTGTCTGCTCCCATAATAAACAAAGTGCATAGGCCTCTGGTTGTCTAATGTGAATGATTTGTGTCTCTGTGTTCTTCCCAGGCTGCATCCTCTCTGCAGGCCCAGCATTTTTCTACATGTGGCAGCAATGGGTCAAGTGTCTTAAATCTCTCTTGGGAAGAAAAATAATTTCCTGAGTTGGACAGGGATCTCCAATTAATCAATTCTATGAGTCTTTCTATAAAGCACCATTGAATGGCCTTAGAGATATCAACGAGCAATATTGTTTCATTACTATTTGCCCAATATATAACAATTCTACTGGATTCCTAAGAGGCAGTACTGACTCTATTAGATGAAGAACTAAAGATGTTGTGTGATTTTTTTCAAGATGATCCAGCTCCTGTGAGGCAGAGCAGGGTCCAATTCTAGGCTCCTTCTGCTCAGACAGCTTGCTCCAAGCCTCGGGTAAGGGGAGGCGTTGCTCTGTACTTCCACCGGCTGAGTTCATTCTGTACTGCTACTCTTTGACAGCCCCACCCAGACCATTTTTACCTGGACCTCATAAACCTCAGTGATCTTTCTACATTTGAGTATTCTCAGAGCTGGCTTACTCATCAGGAGAGTTAAGGTAGCACAAAGGTTAAATGCACAGAGTGAAACCCAGCTCTAAAGGTTCAGATCCAAGTTCTGCTATTTATTGGCAGTATGACCAAGCAATGTGACCTTGGGCAAGCTAATTGCCTTCTCTGAGCTTTGTTTCCTCATTTGTAAAAATAATAATAATAATAAACTACCTAGCTCCCTGGATTATGAAATGTAAGCACCTTATATAGTTCAAAACACTCAAGAGTGTCTATTACATAGATATACGTGCTATTATTTGTATTCAGCATTTTCATATTTCTCCCCCTTGCCTTCCAACCTTCTGTGCCTATTCTAGGTCACTATTTTCTTCTTTGTGTGCATTCTCATTTACCTGTTCAACCCATAGCATCTTCAGTCCAACTACTCTTGAAAGGGTTTGATTCTAATCCTCTTCTTAATTGTGAACCTAGGGACCAACTCCTTTCTCTTGCCTGTTTTCTTCTGTATCAAAATATTCTTTGCTACACGACAGTGAAGTGGCATGGACCACAGATGGGATAGGGAAACAGAAGACCTCAGTTCAGGTCTGAGCTCTGCCATTTAGAGGCTGATGGGTCTTGGGTAGGACATTTAACTTTCACAGCCTCTGACCTCAGGAAGAAGTAAAAATTTCTCATTACCATGTGAGGGGTTGCTCAGCCTCCCTACCCCAAGCCATTCACTTCCTGCACATCAGTTCAACCAACAATTAACAGTGGCCTTCTGAATAGCATGGCTTGGCCCAACCCCTTCCCACAAATGTGTTTGCCTGGGTCCATGGAGGCTCTGAGGCATGGCAGCAAGAAAGCCTGGGGTACCAGCTGGCCTCGCATTTCACCGCTGTAATACCGCATGCCAATGCTGCTTCTCACATGGCCTCATTTATTAGGAGTATATTACGATTCTTTATTCCTGACCTCCATCGGGCTCCCTGCAGGGAGTCACAGGCATGGTATTTGAGAGGTAGTGAGGAAACCAGAACCCTGTATTAAATTGCCTGCCATGCTGATATCCCTGAAGGAGTTCATTCTAATTTCCATTTCCTTAATATCCAGCTTAAATTTGAAATCTGCTTTTACTGCACTTTCTAAAGAGATGAGGTGCTATTCTCTTTACCTGGGAGGGCTGAGGCACTGCAGTTAGGAAAACCGTTCCCTTTTGTTTTTAGCTTCCGACTTCCTGGGGCCACTTACCTCTCTGCCTTCAGGCCAGCTGGGAAGGGGGTGCTGGGGCCCAAAGCTGGGAGCGGGGCCACTCTCTGCCCTAGCAGCCGGCTGGTGGGGCGCTTTCCCCTTTGCTCTTTATTTATTGCCTTAGATATTTTCCAATTAAGCTTCATCCACGTAATTACACTCTGGCCTGAGTTTCCCAGAAAACACTGCTCTTTCTTGGGAACATGTCTATCAGACTCCTCCGTTTGAAGACGTAATTTGATGCTTTTATAGCATTTTCTGGTGATTTTAAAATTGAGCTATGCCATTTGGTGCAAGGTCAAATAATCAGTCATTGTCTTCACGCATTGCTACCTGCAGGGCAAGGGATGAGATGCTGACACACAGACCTGACTCCCCAGCATCGTGACACTCAGGGCTGCAGTGGGGCCGACTGATGGAGGAAGGGTGAGAAGGGGAGATTTGAAAACTTCTATTTGGTGGTTTTCTTTAGTAGCCAAGAGAGGTGTGACAATATGGTCATTGTTCAGGGACAGTATAGGAGGCCACAGTGACAGGCAAGGAGGAGGAATGGGGAATGGGAAACTGTGCCGGAGCCTCAACCTTTCACAAGCGGAAATAGGGCACCAAGTTCCCATAAAAGTCATCAAACAAAGGCCTCCAAACTTTGCATCTTGGCCTCAATAATCTCAACAAAATGTCTCATTCAGCAGCAATTAGCCACGTAATTGGATGACTAAATTGGGTGGATGAGGGGAATAAAAGGTATAAAATAGTCACAGAACATTCTGACTACAGTGTATTTTCAAATTGCTCACATGGTTCCCCATTGCTGAAACTAATTATTGTTCCTTATGCCCTCTTTTTCTTCCTAGCTAAATTTGTCCCATAATCATGTAATTCATTGCTGTAGTCCAATCTCACTGGTCTCGGCTCAACAAACTTAGACTAATTTTGCCCCTAAAAACAAAGAGAATAACACAGAGAATAAGATTTTATATGATTGACATACAATATTGCCCAAGACAAGGATTTTAAAAAAGATTTTATTGATTGTTTTTAGAGAGAGGGGAAGGGAAAGAGGCAGAGAGGGAGAGAGGCATCAACGTGTGGTCCTTTCACCTGCCTCCAACTACGGACCTGGCCGTGGACCTGGCTTGCAACCTGGTTATGTGCCCTGGCTGGGGAATCAGGATTTTTTTTTTTTTTTTTTTACTTGTTTAATCAGGGAACTCATGCAGAATAGACATGAGCACATCACTAAGTCTGTGGTTCTCCAGTGTCAGCATCACCTAGAAACCCCGTGGAAATGCAGTCTGGGGCCATATCTGTCCTCTAGCATCAGAAACACTGAGGGTGGGACCCAGTGATCTGTGAAACATTCCCAATGACTCTGATGCACGCTGGAGTCCAAGCCCCTCTGCTTGGAAAGGTCTTCAAACTGTGCTCAGTTATACTAGGTTGTTTTGGCAGTGAGGAAAACCCTCCCTGTGATTCTGTAAGCCTAAGAAGGGTGCAAGGGGAATTGACTGAACATGAGACTCTTTCCTTAGAGTTTCATTCTTCAAAGACACAGCTGGGTTTTTTTGTTTGTTTCATTCTGTTTCTTTGTTCTTTTACTTTTTTTATGTCATGAAAGAAGGCACATCTACTATGGTGTGTTAGAAGGGGTTCTGGGAGTGATCCACTCTGAGATACAGTCTCAAACTGGTCACCTAATAGCTATGGAACTTTGAGCAAGTCACAGTGTCTCTCTGCTTATCAATTCCTCACCTGTAAAAATCAGGAAATTGAAATGGCTCATCCTTTCATATGCTAACACTCTTTTACTCCTTTCTCTTTTGAATGTAGAGTTGCCAGATTATGCAAATAAAAATACACCCAGTGTTTAAAAATATATGAAAAAAATGTGTTAAGACTATATATGCCCAATAAAATTTGAACACTAGTTCAACAATTTTTAGTATATATATATGTATATATATACATATATATAAATATATAAACAAATACATTTTAGTATATATGTGTATGCACACACATATGCATAGACCATACTTATACTAAAATGTTTTTGTCGTTTATCTGATATTCCAATTTTACCAGACATCCTGTATTCATATTTGCTAAATTGAGCAACACTATTTGAGTGCCAATTTTAATCAGAGATTACATCCATTGAAAGAATCTAATCCAACTTTCTCCCAAGAAAGAAAGGGCCCTGCAGCCTCTAGGAGGAGCAGCAGAAGGAACCCTGGCGAGTGAAAGACAGAATTTTTTGGTAATGATCCAGTCTCAAGTAAGTCACTTCTCTTTGCTAGGACTGTTTTATTCTCTGTACCATGAGAGATATTGGACTAAACTATCTCTAAAGTCCTGTCCAGCTCCAAATAACTGTATTATTTTTGGCTTTTTCCTTGGGTTTGTGAAAGGCATTTCACCGTCTTTTTTTTTTTTTTTTTTTTTTTTTTCAGGGAAGAGAGAGAAACATCAGTGTGTGGTTGCCTCTTGCACACTCCCAGCTGGGGACCTGGCCTGAAACCCAGGAATGATCCCCGAATTGGAATCAAACCAGTGACTCTTTGACTTGCAGGCTGGTACTCAATCCACTGAGCCACACCAGCCAGGGCTCTGTGTCTTTTTTCTAATGTATTAATTGTGGGGAAAAATAGATTAATCACGTGAAATGTAGAAAAATAAGTCTTCTTGGTGAATATTTATGGCTTCACTAGAGCGACGAGGCCTAACCTTATATGCTAAAAGCCTTTAACATATCTACTTTAAAAGCCTCATAATTTAGTTGTCAGAATTCATTTAATGCTTAACACCCAAATTACTTTAAATATCATGAGTAATACTGTAATGACCATTCTTATAGCTAACGCTTGTCACACATTCATGATGATTTCCTTAGATAGACTCCCTGGAGTGGAGTTGTAGGGTCAAAGGGGAGAGTCTCTAGGGGAAGAATACCTCTCTCCTTGTCTCCTCCCCACTACTCTCACACACACTCCCCTCATCCCACCCAAGGAGGTCAAGGGGGATCTGCATCCCCCAGATGCCAGCTCACTGAGGGACCCGTGACTGGGGTGGGGTGCCCACCCAGCTGCTGACCCAGCTATCTCGCTTTCTTTCTTGAAAACTGCTCTCTCTACCTCAAACTGGGCCTAGGGATACTGCCCACCAGAAGTGGGCTAGAAAGAGGCCTCTGCAGCCCCTCTTCTGAGATCTCTCTTCTTTTGGCACTAATAGGGGGCTCTAATGGAAATAAGGGGAAAAAAGAGGTAAGCCTAAGGAAAGGACACATCTAAGAAAAAAATTAAGTAGGAACAAAAGGCAGGGTTCCATTCTCAGGGAATGCATGGTCACAACTGTCGTGCAGTAACTATTGGATGTTCCAGAATAAGAAATTGGAAAACCAAAGAGGAACCAAGAGCCACCATGTGGCCCCCAGACTCAGCCATTCCCCCCGGAATGAGTTAGTACCTTGGAAGGTGGGTAAGGCGCTGTGGTATACTAAGATCTTTAATCCAAGGCTTAGGTTGAGAAAGCATGTATAAATACTACCGTTAAAGGTGTATTTGTTTCAATTATTATAGTTTCGTTGGGGTTTTTGTGAAGACTTTTTAAAAACAGTTTTGGGTACCCAGAAAAATTGAGGCAGGTGCAGAGATTTCCAATATCCTACCTGCCTCCACAGATATGTAGCCTCCCCCACTATCACCATTCCCCACCAGAGTGGTCCATTTGTTACAGACGAACCCACGCTGACACATCATAATCGCCAAAACCCAGAAGTTACCTTAGAAGTTACCATTCTATAGATATGGACAAAAGTATAGTGACATGTATCCATCATGATAATATCATTCAGAGTATTCTCCCTGCCCTAAAATTACTTTACATTTTTTACTATGTGACTTTCTGTGATTTTTTTTTTACTGTGATATAGTAACTTTCTTCCCCTTACCAGAAAGAGATCTGCCCCAGTTACCTGAGTGTGAAAAACATGTGCATGGTTGAGCCCTGAAAGAGAATTTCGGCACCATGATGACTGTGATGACTGTGATGACCGTGATGACCATGATGATCACAGAGAAAGGTAACTGAAAGGGTATGAACCACAAGGGGGCTGGAAGACACTCTTGGGTAAGGGCTTACTCAGTTGAAGCCCTGGGGCTATTTCATTGAGATTGGCCCTCTCTACAGCTCTGGTTCTTGGCTTAAAGAGGAAGTTCACTGTTAGATCAAGAACCGGAGGGTAGAAAGTGCTGAAGTAAGTTTAGCCCAAGTTCTCTGTGCAGAGTTTGTCCATAGGAGAGAAATTGGAAGTTAGTTGGGTTGTTGGCCCATTTGGATGCTTGAAGGAAGGGTAACAATGAGGAGTGTTTAAAGGGGTTTCCAATTCTGTGTTTATTTAGACCATTGCCAGATCGCCCATTGAGAAATAAAGAACATTCAGGGTTCATTAATTCTTTTCTCAGGTACATTGCTAAATCAAGTAGTCCTTAATAGAGGAAATACATTTCTTTATCTTTATTGTCTAAATATCATCAGCCCAATTATTAAGACTTGTTTGCATAATGCTGTACTTGAATAAGATCATTGATATAAATTAGTTATTTTAATCTTCTCAATGGTCTTATAAGGTGAGCAATGAAGGTTTGTCATCCTAGTTGTAGATAAGGAAATGGAGGGTTCAAGGCTAGACTGCGAGCTAAGTGGCAGAGCTGAGGCCCAGACAGGTGATGTCACATTCATGGTCTGAAGTCCTCTGCATTGCTAAATTGACCGAATCCCGGACACACTCAACTCCCATACTGGCTAGAAGCGTTGGACTTGAATAATATTTGTTTTAAACACCATCTTACATAAGAAATATCATAACAGAAATAAATAAGAGAAACTCAACTAAAATACTTCTGGAAACTGAACCACTTTCATACCAAGATAGAATGAAAGAATTACAACTACTTAAGCCCAAATGGAGCAGGTTGAAGGAGACAAATGAGGGGAACTTAGTTTCTATTTCTACATTAGACACTAGAAGTGACCTCCCTGAAGTCTGGGCAATGTTGTTTTAGGACAAGTTCAAGCAGCAGGGTTATTTGATTCATTATTGGCCCAGGTAGCCCTGCCTCTTGTGACCTAAATGAGGTTTTTCAAATGCTCACTCTGCACAGTGCAGGAAGCCTAAACCCTTACTCCAAATTTCTGCAACTTTTCCCAGAGGCTTAGGTTTTTATGTATACCTCTGGCTCTAATTTCTTTCTTCTAATGAATTACTTGAATTTATGAACTTCACACTAATCCATACTGGATCCACCTTGATAGAAAACTTAACCTGTTTCTTTGATTTCCTTCACCCTTCTCCTTCAAAAAAAAAAGAGGAAAATCAAGAAATAAACATAGTCTTATTATAGTTACCCTTATATAGAAGTTTCTGGGGAAACCAAAAATATTTACATGGCAGAAACACAAATAATTTTAAATGCTATATTAGACCTCCCTCTTCGTAACAGTCATTTTAGCCACAGTGCCACCAGATGCTTCACTGGCCAGACTCACTGCAAAGATGGTTTTGTACCAACTAACTGGCTCCCTCTTTCCTCTTCAGTGTTTTTTCCTTAGCCCTCCCCCTCAATACTGTCCCCAGAAACTACAAATTCTTGTTATTTATTAAGGCTGGCACATCAATTCTCTTCCATCCCATTCCTTAACCCAGCACTGGGCCCACATCCAAAGTCATCATGAAGTCCAGTTGAAAAATAAGGCTCCTTAGCATATTAGCCCAGAAGACTGGCAGAGACTCAGCTATGTCTTACTTTTAAGGTATCTATGTTCCTTGGAGGTTGTTGTGGTTTTGAAAAGCATTCCCCTCCTTTCTTACAATATTAGCCTCTCAAACTACCAAGGAGTACCAAAGGTTTTGGACTCAAATAGTTGGAAGGTGTTGACTACCGTAAGCATTCCCCTAAGGTTGCCAGGTTCACATATGGTCCCCAGGACATGGCCCATTGAAGGTATTTGCAGAGGCTGCATCTGGGATCAGTGGACCACAGGGTTATCTCAACATGGTGGCTTTATCCTAACCTTATTATAGGACCTACATGTGAGGGGATGAATACAAGGTGGTTTCTTTTTGCCTTGTTTGGCAAATGGTCCCAAAAATGTGACGAACCCTCCCAACCTATTGGAGACTAATCAGAAGTTAATTGCACATTGACAGAGTATGTGTGAGAGGAGCCCAAAAGAGTGAAAAAAAAATTAGACCTCCTATTCATTTATCAAGAGACGCTTTGCTTTGTAATTTCCTAATAGTACTTGAAGAGAAAATTTATTTCTTTTTTTTTCTTTATGCTAAGTTTGAGACTGTGAGAATACTAATGAGCAAAAGGAAGAAATTGTTTAAGCAGGAAATGCCAGGCATAAGCTGTCGTCTAGAAATATTAAACCAAGGAAACTTAAACTGCTAACTTGACAATTTATTTTTTTTAAGTTTCCTAATTACAGTCCAAGAACTTATTTATATGCTGTATTTCAGACATTAAATAAATATGTTAAGTTGGGAGGCAAAGCCTTTGCTTAATCCACTCCATCCCTCCTAGTTAGACACTAACACGAATCACATTCATATTATCAACCCCACTGTCTTTTGTTAACTTTGTCAGTAAAAATTAGTAGAATATTTTTCTAATGTTCTATGTATGTGGTTACTTTGATTATAGCTAATTTGTTTGAGTGCTTCCTAGGAGAAGAGGGGAATACTGTATGTAGGCTATATATTTTTATTTTTAACTTTTCATTACAGAAAATTTCAAACACACATTCATGTAGGAAACTCTCTTGCACAAAAACATAACAATTCTCTTATTCTTTTGTCATGCAATCCCCTTAACATTTTTAATAAATTTACTTTAAAGTAGATCTCAGACATCCTATTAATTAATTCATCTATAAACACTTGAGTGTGTATCTCAGAGATAAAGACTTTTGAAAAAGCCACAAAACCATGTCACAACCAATGAAATTCACAATAATGCCTCAATATTGTTGAATTCTCAGTCTATATGCAGCTATTCATGAGTGTGGCAAAATTGCCTTTCAGACATTTACTTTGTTCAATGTAGGGTCCACATTATGTCCCTACATTACATTTTGCTGTTATGTCTTAAGTGTCTTTTTATCCACACTGGTTTCCTCTCTTTTTTTTGTGTTTGCCACTTACTTTTTAATAAAGTGAGAAATTTGGGGTAGAACGTACACTTTTCCACTTTTGTCCTTGATTGTCTTTATGGTGTTGCTAAACATGTGCCCCTATCTCCTGTATTTCTCTGGTAGATCTAGAACTAAACTGGAATTAGGCTCAATTTGGGAGAGACAAGAATACTTCATCGGAATCTCTGTATTTCCCCTTATTTGAAATTAGGAGACTCCTAATAACTGAATGTCCCACTTTCAGGAATGTTAACATTGATGAGTAGGTTCAGGTGAAGCCAGCCTGATTTCATGTTTTTGTATTTTTGTTTTTTTGAAGATTTTATTCATTATTTTTAGAGAGGGGAAGGGAGAGAGGAAGAAAGGGAGAGAAACATCAATGTGTGGTTGCCTTTCACCTGCCTTCAGCTGGGGACCTGGCTGGAGACCTGGCATGCAGGCCAGGGGTGTGCACTGACTGGAAATCGAACTAATGACCCACAAGTTTGCAGGCTGGTGCTCAGTCTTTCTTTCTTTTCTTTTCTATTCTTTTTTTTTTTTTTTTTTTTAAGATTTTACTTATTTATTTTTAGAGAGAGGGGAGGGGGAAAGCAGGGAGAGAAGGAGAGAAACATCAATGTGTGGTTGCCTCTTGTGTGCCCCAACTAGGGAACCTGGCCAGCAACCTAGGCACATGCCCTGACTGGAAAGTGAATGAACAACCCTTTGGTTCACAAGTCAGTACTCAATCCAATAAGCCATGCCAGCCAGGGCCTGATTTCATTCTTTTGCACACTTAAATCTTAAATCCATCTGAAAATTATTGAACTCTAAAGACTGAAGTAGGGATCTGGCTTTAAACCATCATCAGTTAAGTAATCCATCTTTTTTCTAGTGATATGAAATGACATCCTATTATGTACTATTTGCATGAAATAAAAACATTTCAAGACTCAGAAAGTTTACCACCCATAGACCCTCACTGAAAGAATTACCAAAGAATGTTCTCTATTAAAGCAGAAAGTGAACCAGAGGGAGGTAAAGGGATGGGAGAAGTCGCAATACATGAACAAAAAGTAAAACATATACTAAATATTCTTATAAAAATTATTTTTAAGATAATTCAGTCTAAAATTCTAGCTAATAACAAGGGTAGGTTGCTGGTGAGAAGTGAAAGTACACCAGTGTCCTTGTTATGTCCTGGGGAAACTATATGCTAATTCACCTGAGAATTTTTGAGAATAATATAAACTTATGTATGTGCGTGACAACTTTAAGCATAATCATACCTACCACATTGGCTAAAATTTAAAAGCCTGACAATACCAAGAATTAGAAACCATGTGAAGGAACAAAAATGCTCCAACACTTTTAAGAGTAGCATACATTATTACAAATCAACTTGAAAAACAATGTGGTATTAGCTACTAAAGTTAAAGACTTTTATACCCTGCGAGTAAGCATTTTCACAGAGAAACTTGAGTACATAAGCACCAAGACACATATAAGAAGGCTCATTCTAGGAATGTTCTTAATATTCAAAAGCTAGGCACACCAAAACAGTCAATAGTAAAGCAGAAAATACATCATGTCATATTGAAACAATAGCATGCTAAACAGCAATAAAAGTGAACTATAGCAACATGCTTACAGCATAGACAAATCTTAAAAACAATTTTGAGCAAACGAAGCCAGGTATAAAAGAATATACACTATTTCATTCCACTTATATTAAGTTCAAAAATAAACAAAATAAAACCATCTTATTTAGACATACAAACCAAGTTCTAGGAATTGATTACCATAAAAGCGTACATTGGGGAGAGGAAGGAGGCTGTGATTAGAAAAAGTATAAAATCAATGTAAAACATAATGCAATATTACAAAGGAAATGGCTTTACATCAAGTGAAATAATAATAATATATATATATATTGGTTCTGCCTCCACTTTCTGACACAGAGGTCCGAAATCTCCTTGAATTTCTGGGGTGATAAGAGTGTATTTTGTTGTAATGAGGCAGCTCTCGCTGGGTTCCTGAGTAGCTTGAGGATGGTGGCTGGTCACTGGAAAGATGACCATGATTAAACCCTTGGAACTTTCAGTCTCACCCCCTGCCCCTCCATCCTCTGGGAAAGGAGAGAAGGGCAAGAGATTGAGCTGATGATTAATCATGCCTGCATGAGGAGGCCTCTGTAAAAATCCCAGAAGTACAGCATGTGGAGAGGTCCTGGGTTGGTGAACACATCTACATGCCAGAGGATGACGCACCTCAACTCTATGGAGACAGACACTCCTTCTCCTGGGACCTTGCAGATGTGGCCCTATGCATCTCTTCAATTATCTGTTTATCTGTATTTTCTATTCACAGCCTTTATTGGATCAATACAATAAATAGTTTTGGGTTCTGTGTACCATTCCAGCAAATTACCAAACCCAAGAAGGAGGTTGTGGGAACCCTGATTTATAACCAGTCAGGCAGAAGTACCACAGACAACCTGGGACCGGTTATTGGCATGCGAAGGGGGAAGCAGCATTGCAGGACTGAGCCAGTGACTTGTAGGGGCTGATGCTAACTCCAGGTAGGCAGTGGCTGAATTGAGTTAAATTGTGGGCCATTTTGCTGCTGTTGGAGAACTGTGTGATGTGTGGAAAACACACACACTTGATGTCAGAAGTGAACTGTGAAGGACAAATACCATATGATCTCACCCATTACAGGACAATAATGAACAAAACTAACAACAAGCAAAACAGAACCAAATATATGAATACAGTGAATAGGCCTTCAGTGGTCAGGGGGAAGGTGGTTAGGGGGAGGGGGGAGGCAGAGGCAAGGAAGGGGAGCAGTTTAGACAAGA
>PVIW01002543.1:87520-212346 GCA_004026585.1 Noctilio leporinus | reverse complement strand
CACTTGAAGCTGGGAGAGGTGAGGAACACCTGGAGACACTTGAAGCTGGGAGAGGTGAGGAACACCTGGAGACACTTGAAGCTGGGAGAGGTGAGGAACACCTGGAGACACTTGAAGCTGGGAGAGGTGAGGAACACCTGGAGACACTTGAAGCTGGGAGAGGTGAGGAACACCTGGAGACACTTGAAGCTGGGAGAGGGGAGGAACAAATCTGCCCCTAGAGCCTCTGGAAGGAACATGGCCCTGCTGATACCTCGATCTCAAGCTTCTAGTTTCCAGAACTGTGAGAGAATAAATTCCTATTGTTTTAAACCACCTAACTTGTGGGGATTTGTTATGGCAGCTATAGGAAACTAATAGGGGAGGTAAAGTGAGAGACAGGAGCTGCTATAGAAAGTGTCCTGAGCAGAGGTAACCGCCTTATAGTAGATCTAACTAAGGTGGGGTTGGGTTTATCAGACACGATCTTTTGGTGGTTCTGCAACTCTTCTCAGGATGGAGCAAAGGGCAGTGTTTGCATGATAGAAGTATCATGAAGGAGAAGCTGGTTGCCGGTGGTTGTGGAAAACGGCCTTCCCCAGGTGAGGCCTGCTGCCTGTGGAGCAAAGCTGGCTCTTACATGAAGGCCGCGCAGCTTGAGTTCTGAAACTTTGAGACATGGGGGGAACAGAGAACCCCACACTGTTTTTTTGTTGCATCTTAAAGACCATCTTCATAGACAGACAAGGAGAATGGGAAGCAATGAAATGAGTACGTACTCTTTGCAAATGCCAGGAAAGGAGATGTGGGGAGGTGACTAGGTGAATCTCGGGCTCATCACAGGCAGAGGGCTGCTTCAGCCAGTGGAGACACTATTTCTGATGAGATTTCTTTGTTGTGTAAGTTTAACCCCAAAACCCCTGATGTTGCCATTCAAGCCAGTCCTCACTAGCTGATAATGACTGTGAGTGGGCAAAAAGAGAAAGGCAAACTGACAAACACAGATTTACTTTTTCATCTTGCCCAGCCAAGTGGAGAAGGACGTGGCTATAACTGGTTTTGCCAAAACGATGGCCTGCTTGGAGGTCCAGTGGGATTCAGCTTTGATCTTGAGAGAGGCTGTGAGAGGTTTGTTTTTCACAGGGGCTTTAGCCTACAGTTAAGTGCAAACACCTGCTGAAGTACTGGTAATTAGTAGGTAATTAGTAGTTAATGTTCTTAGAATTTAAAAAGAAAGCTTACATAAGTAATTACTTACTATTTCTTATAATGTGGTGCTTTTCTTGAGATTTCATATCCCCAGAACATTTGCCAAGTTCCTAGGTTCCTCAACATACTAAATTGTTTATTAATTACACACGTTTATTGCTTTCAGAAAAAAAAAAAAAGAGAGAAAATACATTAAATGTTGGAAATAAGAATGAGTTATCTTTTAAATTACAGCAGAGAACTCGTTTGAAATTATAGAATGTGGGGCTGGTAGAGTATCTGGAAAGTGGCCTTGGCTTAGGAAAAAAGGGATGTGACTGGGAAGGAAGAGGTAGACAGAGAAAGAATGTTCAAGACCATTTAATAAAACACTAAGCGTTAAATACATTTCACAGAAGGGCTCTTTTCATGTCAGCAGACACACATCCCTGCCTTGGTTTGTCAGAACGACCGCCAGGACTCCCATTCATTGGGGTGAGCACTGCCAACAAAGCTAAGTGGTTCTAAAAATCTCAGGCTCTTGAGGTGACAGAAATGGAGGGACACTGGAACACATTAATTAGTGTGCTGTGACTGTATTTTCAAAAGATTTTTGCTTTAGAATTTTTAAAGCAGATTTCCAACCCCTAAACCCTGGAGACTCTCCATGCCAACTGGAAATGGGCATTTGTTCATTTACTTTGTTTAGAGGCCAGAGCTTTGAAAATTGCATTTGAAATCTGTTCCTTACTTTGAATCACCACAGAACCTTCGGCACAGCAATCTTATAACTTCAGTTTTCTTTTGTTTATTTTTCAATTACAGTTTATAGTCAATATTGTTCTGTATTAGTTTCAGATGTATAGCATAGTGGTTGACAATCATGTACTTTACAGAATGGTCCCCCTGATATTTCATGTACCCACCTGGCTCCATATATAGTTGTTACAATATTACTGACTATATTCCCTAAGCTGTACTTTACATATCTGTGGCTATACCTACCAATTTGTACTTCTTAATTCCTTCATTTCTTTCACCTAGTTCCCCAAGCCCCCTTCCCTCAAACAACCATCAGTCTGTTCTCTACATGAGTCTGTTTCAATTTTTTAAAAATATTTTATTCTTTAGAGTCCACATTAAAGTGAAATCATATGTCTTTCTCTGTCTGACATATTTCATTGAGCATGATACCCTCTAGGTCTTTCATGCCATCACAAAAAGTAAGATTTCATTCTTTTTATGGCTGAGTGATATTCCATTGTATATATGTACCATAACTTTCTTATCCGCTTGTCTGTTGATGGGCACTTGGGTTGCTTTTTCATATCTTGGCTATTATTAATAATAGTGCTGCATATGTTCTTTTGAATTAGTGTTCCTGGTTTCTTTGGATATAACTTTGATTTTCTTATCTTTAAAATGGGACTAACAGGTGTTCTCCTCTTCTCCCATTCTCTGCTACTACTTGCAAATGTACCTTATAAGAATGTCAACATGTATCACCTTTTAATACCACAGTGGGGGAAAAAGTCTAAAAATCATATATATATATATATATATATATATATATATATATATATATATATATTCATCACAGCCGTAACTAATAATATACATGAAAAAGAATAACTTGGCGATAAATATATATGCTTCAGTTATTGTTTATTCCACAGTGTGGCTTTATTACTTTTCAGCTGTTCACTGTCTGTCTCTGTAGAATTCCAAGTTAAAGAATCTTTTGAGAAATTATTAAAGCAGAATGTTTGAATAGAATAGAAGCAACTGAAAACTAAAATCAAGATTCTGGGGCTCAGTGAGGTCAAAGCCGAAGCTCCCTTACCACATGATGCTCAAACAGGCTTTTTCTTGTTTAGGGACCACTTGTAATAATTGTTCATGGGGGCAGAGGGAAAAAAGAAAAACCTAGGAGGAACTTAGGGAAAAATACACCTGGAGCTGGCAGACATTTTAGAACTCTTTGTTCTTTGAGTGTTTGAGAAGCTAATTCTAGACAAAAAAGAATCTTCCTTTTAAAAATACGATTAAGAAACATTTTAACCTTGCTCTTTTTTGAATATATTATTTTGAAAAACAATTGATAAGTTTAATTACTACTAATTATATCCATTTTATCTTGGGCATCTTCAGGGAACAGATAATCCTCTGACTTCTTCAGGAGCACTTTTGTTGTTGTGCTTCTCTCACTTTTTCTCCAGGTGAAAGTATATTCCTTCCTTAGCCATTTCCACATGTTTTATTTTTCCATTTTTTGTCATTATATGTGTGTGGCTATAGTATTTTTTATTACTGTCCTGTTTCCTATTACTTATTACCATTTGTATTATTCATTGTTTATTGTCTGTCTCATTCCCACTGGATAGTAAACTCCACCAAAATAGAGTCTTTGATTATCTTATGGAAAAACATATGCCCAGTCCTAGCCCAGAGTCTGGCATGTAGTAGGGATATTATAAATACTAGTTAAATAAAGAACCAAATGGACAAAATAGAATTTAATAATGTGGCTCAGCCCTGACTATATAACAAGGTTGTTTCAGGGGTCCTGTATTCAACGTCTGCTCTTAAACTGACCATGAACATTCAGGAGAAGGCTCATTATGGCTCTCAAGTCTGCCACCATCTCTCAACATTGTGAATCATTCTCAGGTCCACTGAGTTAACAGCAGCTTTTTACTGATACTGCACTTGCCTTAACCTACTCCACTATGTTGTGTCTCACTGTTTTTCAGTCTACTGAGGACATTTACTAGTGTCTCAGATGCTGACTGCCACCCCCACTTGCTGCCACTTATACATTTACTATAACTTTACATTGCTGACTTATCTGGAATCTTAACTTCCAAAGTATCTCTTTCTAATTTATTGATTAGTATGAAATATGAATCAGAATCAAAAGTCATTGTATATACATCTGTAAATAAATTAATCTATATCTATGGCTTATATCTGTATCATTAAGTGGATATCTCCCAGGTACAATAAATAGAATAATCTATACTGTATACAGAGCTCAAATTGATGAGAAAACCAATAGATAAATGAGCATTAGTCATTAATAAATAATTTGCCAAAGAGAAAATGGATTGGTTAGAAAATATATAGGAAAACATTTGATTTCATTGGTGATCAAATAAACGCAAATTAAAGTGATGAAAGATATTTTTGTTTATCAAATTAGCAAAGATGTAAAGATTTTCAGATGTTTTACCTTTTGACAATTTCTTGGTTTATCTGTGCTCATCCTTCATTTTTATATTCTTTTGTTGCTCCTTTTTAAATCAATAATTTTTCCCTTTCCCTTCTGTTCTCTTTGGAATTAATTTTTAGGAGCATTATAAATCTTCTTTTGGGAATTGTCTTTACTAAATGTATTTGTCCTTAATATTCCTTCCATCATTATTATTATTTTTTTTATTCTTTCTGGTTACACTTGATTTTTTAAATGATTACTTTTTGAATTCTCCTCCAGGATAATTTCAGGAGTAGGAAGGTAAATGACCAGAACATAAAATTAGCTTGAGGCTCTTTCTAACCTGTGACTTACTCTGTTTTAAAGTAAGGTGTGCCTTTTCCATTGTTGGTTTTTGGAATAAACTACTCTAGAATTGGGTACTAGACAAATGTCTAGAGATAGAGACAGGCAGCTGAATTTCAGTTTTTAAATAGATCACATGGCAAGAGATTTAGCACATTCAGTTGGGCCGGAGGATTCCACGCAGCACAAGCAGCAACAGCTCTTTCCCTTTGTCATGGGGCACAGGCCCTGAACCAATGCACAGTGGAGCCGTTTTCACTGGCAGGAGAGGGACAAACGTGCCTACCCGGTCTCCAACTTCTGCTAAACTTTAATAGCGCAAATCCAGGTTTCAAAGAAGTATCCTAAGCCTCTGGTGCTTTCGGGCTGTAGCTGTCTGTGGCTTTTACAGCGCTGAGATTGCCTGAGCTTACGACACTCTTGGGAGAGTGACTGGGACCTGAGGAGGTTGGCGCTGCGGCTAGCGCTGTTGACTCAAAGTCGTCTTGGAAGTTCACTGAAGCAGGGGCAAGATCTCTTCCCCACGGAGTGAGTGCCTTAGCGGATGATCGCAAACACTGATTGGGATCAGGACTGCACTGATGTGGACAATATAGATACAATCATGTTCAGATTTAGAGCAAAATGCTGCATCATGTTCCGGATCAAATTTATACAGCAGGTTTCATTTACGTCTTTTAACAGAGAACAATAGTCGCTCTTTCTGCCGCCTGTTCCCAGTGAAATAGTCCGTGTATAGACTTTCCCTTTTCAGCAGTTGTGTCTACAAATGCTATTCTCCAAACGACAGCTATTCTCAAAGCCACCAGGCGTGCGATTGCCCGAACAAAGAGGTGCATTAAAAGAGTCTTGACAATTTCAGCTCCTAGAAACACAGGGGTCACACAAATCTGCCAACTTGAAAGAAAACAAATCACTAGGGCAAGACATTTTATTTAGTTCTAAACAGCATCTAGCACATGGATAGCATTTGAAAGCATTAATACAGGCATAATGCAAATCAACATGGGCCTGCCAACCAGGAGCGGAAAGAAATTAGGCTAAACCCTAAAGAAATCAGACCATGAGTAAAAAGGAATTTCAATAAACTTATCCAACATTATTCACTAATATGTCAGTCAGTCATCCATGTATGTCTCCTACACCAGAGTGAGTTACAAAAGAAGTCAACACGTATAGGTAGAGTCTTAAAGTGTAATGAAGGAGACAGGACAAGCACAAATTAGCATAAACAAAAGGGGCAGGAACCATTACACCACAGGCAAAAACAATGTCAGCTCTACAGAGCTTGAGAGGAGAATGTGAGCTATTTATGAGATAGAAATCTTGCTAGAGGGTTGGAGGGGAGATTTCCGTATTGAAAGGAGCAAGGTATGCTCCTTTTACTAAAATACCACTAAAATATGCAGGAGATGCCACATACAACTGAGACACTGAATTAAAATGAAAAGATCCTATAGGTTCTGAAGTGATTCAGGGATTCAATAGGCTAGGCTAGTACGCTCCTGGGTCTGCTTAGACTCATTCATTCTTTCCTTCATCCCTTTACTAATTTAACAAAAATATTGATAGTTACTGTCTGTCAGAAATGATGTTAAATGTTGGAAGTATGCAGAAAAATGAAGCACTCTCCCAGTTCTCAAGAAACTTGGAGTCTAGGGGATAAGACAGACATGGGAAAGAAATAATCATAGAATAATGCTTAACTGCCCAAGCTGTTACAAGGTGAAAGGAGGGAGTGACACCCTTTACTTGGAGGGTTAGAAAAGCCTGGGTCTTCTTTTTCTTTTATTACTTCTGGCATCTTATGTCTTTGTTTTTATTCATTTATTTTTTCAGTTAAAATATTTTAATTAATTAACTATTATTCTATATTATAGTTGTCCCATTTCACCCTCATTGCTCTCCTCTGCCCTGCCCATCACATCTCATCTCCCACAATCAATCCCCGATCTATTGTCCTTGTCCATGGGTCATTTATACTAGTTCCTTGACTAAACTCTTTCCCTTTTTTCTCCCCTTCTTCCCTTCCCTACTCCCCTCTGGTCACTGTCATTCTGTTCCTTATTTCCATGCCTCTGGTTCTACTTTGCTTGTTTGTTTTGTTCATTAGATTCCTGTATTAGGTCAAATCATATAGTATCTGTCTTTCGCTACCTGGCTTATTTCACTAAATATAATACCCTTCAGTTCCATCCATACTGTTGCAAAAGGTAGGTGTTCCTTCGTCTGTTGCATAGTGTTCCATTATGTTAATGTGGGTCTTTAGGATGGGTGGGGTTTGTTAGCTAGATAAAGGGGAGTGAGAGGAGAGGATGTGAAGGTCTTGGCTGTGTCCAAGTAGTAGAAGTTCCCTGTGACTGCTCAGAGTCTAGGGGGTGAGAAAAATTAGATAGGCAAGATAAGGACAAACTATTAAGGACTTTGAAAGCAATTTGGCCTTGGTGTGTAAGCAATAGGGAGACCCTGGAGGTTTTAAAAGGGTAGGATATGAGCAGATCTGTGCCTTCCAAAGATAACTCAAGAAACTGACAAAAACCTCAGTGGACTATTCATGGATGACTGACTGCTGTATTAGTGAGAAATCTTAGATGATTGTATTAAACATCCTCTTTTACCCGTGGTCTGATTTCTATAGTGTTCAATCTAATTTCTTTTTTTTAATTGATTTATTATTGTTGTATTTCTTACAACTGTTTCATTTTCTCCCCATTGCTCTCCCCTCACCCATCTTTCCTAGTCAATCCCCACAGTCTAATTTCTTTCATCTCCTGGTCCACAGGCTCAACTGATTTGCATCATAGTTGTATTAATGCTTCTGAGTGCCATCAGGGTGCTAGGTACAGTTTAGGTTAATATGATGTCTTCCCTCATGATTGGTTTTCTTCATATTTGCCTGATTTGTGACTGCTGCTTCCCTGAAATGTCATCCATGACTGGAAGGCATGGGAAGGAAGCAGCTGAGGGTGCTCTTTTCTTTCTTGACATGTCCTAGGAGCCAAGTCTGCTTTGCAAGTCTCCTGACTTGGGTGCCCCAGTCTTCCTTTTCTTGGCCTCAGTGGGGAGAAGGCAGTGCTGCATTTGTGAAGAACTAATTGCCTGTGGTGGTTGTTCTATGTCCTGCAGAAAAAAGGAGGAAATTTGATGATGCATATGAGGGACACATGTGGTTATTCCTATAGTTACTGAATAATACAAATTGGGAAATACTAAAAAGAAACACTAATGTAATGCTTGCTACATGTTGGCTTCTTTTCTACATTATTTATATATATATATTAATTCATTTGATCCTTTACTGTAACATGATGAGATTGATACTATTATGATAAAGAAACTGGGGCACAGAGAGGTTTAAGTTATGGTGTGTGTAAGTCTGTGGTAAGAGTCAAGCCAAGACAGTTTGGATCTAAAGGCTATGCTTTTACCAACTTATCTGGACCCTAAAAGTCATAATTTCACTTTAAGTTAGAAATATGCATTACCACTAGAACATTCTTTACAACCTGATCACAACCAGATCACATACTTCCCCAAACAGTATATCCCAGCATTGAACAACCCGATTTATTGAAAAAAATTCCCCCTAAATGAAACAGTTATCTACTTTTCTGAAACACCAGGAAATCCATTGCGTTGCTTTCAGATCTCTGGAGCCATTCAGAGGTAGTCTAACCTTTTCTCAATATGATAGTCCTTCAAGTATGAAAGAAGCTATCCTGTTGCAAGCTCACGTAACTATTCATCCCCTTACTGAATTGGGCCTTCTCATCTGGATGGCCAACTGTTTCTTCTAAACCCCTCTGAGAACATCCTTGCCAGAATGAAAGATAATTTCCCCAGTGTGGTCTGTCCAGAAGAGAATATAGTAAAGACCATCATATTTCTTATTCAGGGAGTTTTTCTTCCTTTAATGGAATCTAAGACCCAGTTAGAATGCCAGGCTAGAGTAAATACCCCAAGGTAAGATGCAAATGAATGGAGTGAGGGATGCTGGCTGTTAGATGCAGGAAAGAGGTGGAATTTAAAGATCATGAAGAGAAATTTAAATATCATTGAGAATCAACTGGGGCCCACTGAAGTGTTCTGAGAAAGGGAGGGACACAATCAAAGTAACTCTGGGGTTCTTTGGGCAAGCTCACTGCCCTCACCTCATCAACATTCCAGCACTGGTAATGGGGAGGAGGCTTGGAGCATTTTGTGGGTTTTCTTTCCTGATAGATTTGATATACCCTATCATCAAGAGGGTAATAAATGAGTGATAATAAGACCAGGCTGGAAAGGTGTGTTGGCATTTGAGTTCAGGTATTGGGCTGGAAGTTAGGCATTGCATATTCTGTTACTGAATTTGCTGTGGTTTGGGTAGGTCAATTTACCTTCTCTATCTCCCCCATCACACTCACTTGTTTGTAAAGTACTTTGTACTCCTTAAATAAAAGATGTTATAAATCACTTGAAGATCTATTTTTGATCTGAATATTTTTATACTTAAAAAGGAGAAAGTCAATTTCAGGATTCATGAACTTCTGAAGATAAACAAATTCACAATTTTCAAGTAGAATCACACCCAAGACTTTTAAGCAGATAGAAAATATGGATAGTAATATTAAATAAGCAAGAGGAAGAGAAGAAAATAATGATGTTAGTGATGATAATGATGTTGACAATGATAAAGTGCTTATTGAACCAGATAACATGTACCAAACATTTGGATTAAACATTTTCTCATTTAATCCTCCCAACAAGTCTAATCAAGGTATATTTGTCTGCTTACTTCATAATGAAAAAAGTGAGGCTCAGAGAGGTAAATATCTTTCCCAAGGTAATAAAATTAGAAGTAGTGGATCTTAGATGTAAATCCAAAGCGCTAAGATTCTAATAATTAATTAAAAGTGCTGCCATAGTTTTCCAAACTTGCCTGATCCTATTAAAAATTCTAAGCTCCAGCTTTGTCTCCTAGAAATTTGAATTCTTTGGTCTGGGTGGGGCCTAGAAATATATTCCTTTTAGAAATACCCTAAGTTATATTTTTAATAAGACAAGTTGGGTTGTCATACTGTATAGCAAGGGCTGGGTTCCCATTAAAATTTTCTAGGCCTAGAAATCTCCTAAGTCACAAGGGTTCTATCCTCAGAGTATCTCATTAGACAACCTGTCCCCATCCAATGTAAACATTGGATCTCTTAAAATAGCTAAAAGAAAAGAAACAGCAGCAACAACAACAACAACAACATAACTTACATCTCTAAAAAGCTCCAATGACTTCATCAGGAAGTTGTTTACTTCAAAGACATATTTTTCTTAGGGAGATACAGAATGGAAAAAAGTAGGTTTAATGTTGTGAATATGCAGAACAGTTTACTCTTGTATTATTATTTATTAATTATTGTACTATTTTCCATATGAACAACTGTAAAGCTACTTTTGCCCCTTCCTGTGTATTTTCTCTCTGCCTTTCTCTTTGTATAAGAATCTTACTGTTTGAAGAAAAGCCCCCAAAAGGGAAACATGCCAACATAAGCAACCTTGTATAGTTAAGCATCTCTCATGTACCTAGCTTAGTAAGGTCAAATATGGGAGTCATTTGTAGAAGAATCAAACATGTTGGAAGAACCTGAGGAATGCCAAATTGTAGCAGCTGCTGGTGCCAGGAGGTCGTCAAAGACACTTTATACTGTTGAGTAACTGAACCATATATGCATATTTTATTTATCCATCCATTTATCATCTGTCCATCAATAATTGATTGCTCTACCCACTACTTATATATGTAGAGGGGACAGTAGCAAGCAATGAATGCTCGAAGTGATAGGTGAGAATGGATTGACAAATCATGATCAAAGGATCAGGAAGAGAGAACAGGGTTTGAAAAGGAGGATGCTGAGGAATGATGGCGGCTCCCACATTGGCTTGCAGGTGCACATATTGGTGCTACATGCATACATTTCTGACTAGAGCTCTAGACATGCTGTTCCAGTTTTAAACAGGCACCATGGTGGAGGCCAGAATGGCCTGGCAGGTGTGAGCATCTTGCCAGGCAATGCCAAAGTGCTTTAGGTATTGAACACAGCAATGAAAGCGACCATAACCCAGCAAAGGATGCCATCACAGCTATAATATTTAGCGTCTTTGGATCGCTAATGAAAAATTTACCTGTCCTAGCAATTAAAATGGAATCCCACAACTTCTGAACTCAAGAGTGTAGAAGCTTAATTCTAAGGTGCTTTGTTTTGTTTTAGCCTAAGAGCTTCATTTCCCTTCCTTCACTCCTGGAAGTCCTGGTAACTGGTATTCATCATTTTGCAGAAAATCAGAAAGCATGTGCCAAAGTGCAGTTACTAAATCACCCATGTTCCTTACATCTGTAATTAATTCCCTTAGTAGGCTTATTTTTTAACCTTAAATTAATCCCTTCTTTAGCCAACTAACATTCATTGTGGGAGAGAGAAAAGAGGCAAAACACATTGTTTTCACTCTTGAAGGCCTAACAATCAAATGCTTTATGTGCAGGTACTTGATGCACATTAAAAAGACATAAGCATACAAAAAGAAAATTAAACAAGTAAAAAATCAATATAGCTGCATGAAAGTAACTAATTCAATCGATACGTATTTATTTGCTTGTATTCAGAGGGAATGAAGAACTACAAGACATTGGATCTACATCAGCCTTTCAGGTAGCAGCCTCTGTAAAGAAGGAAACTTGAACAGAATTCTGGGCAAAGCAGGGACAGGACCCCTGATACCAGGTGGCTGGGCTGGCAGTATCTGTGTGTGTGCATGTATGTGTGTGTGTATGTGTGTAAGTGTGGGTTGTGAGAGGGCAGGGTGTTGGGCCAGGGTAGGTTTAAAAATGTGCCATAGAGATTTCAGACCTAGTGGCTATTAAAATTTTTCACATGAGTAGGGGCGGGAGGTTGTGATTTATTTAAGCTTAACTTATTTTTGTAGACAATCAACTAAGTATGTGTATACAAGCCTTGAGTAAGCATATCTAATTTACCCTCATGATCTTTAAAATGCATCATTTCATTCCTTACAAAGTGCAGTTTTTTCCATCCTCTATATACCCTTGCTGTATTCTTTAGGTGAGCATGCCATGCTTCCCCTCTTTCCCAAATGGTTGGGAAGATTTTTGTGGAATGTTTACATAATGCCTGTATTGCAGCTACGGGCTTTCTACCCTAGTGACCTGTGTCCATTACCTGTTCTCCTGAGATTTCACAGCCTGAATGAAATGAGTGCCTCTTTCAGGATGGTGCTTTGAGGGTAAGTTTTCCTTTATCAGCTCCATGTCCTTCACTGGCCAGCACTGCTCCTTCTGCATAGCAGTTACTTCTAGTGCACAGATGGCCAATTTTACTTACCTTTCCTGATGTCACAGAATGGGAAAAATGTGAGGACTTCATGTTCTTATCTTGAGCAAATCATAGGTAGGTTCATTCTACTTATGTAAACAGAGGTACATGAGTCTCCTTTGAAGGTTTGAAGATGGATATGTACATTGTGCTTTGAAATACAAAGTTTGACTGACTCTATCTTAACAATGGCAGTCTCATAAGTTGTTATTATCAGTCCTGCAATTTTTAAAACATTACATAGAGCCTTTGCTGTTTGGTTCCCACTGACTTCCAGCTATTGTACATTCACATAATGAAAGCAGTTTGTCCACATGAATAAAACATAAATAAGGTGTATGTATAAGTACCTCTTAAGAAAAAAAATAGAGAAGGTAAAGCATATATATATATATATATATATATATATATATATATACATATATATGAAACAGAGAGGCAAAGGGACCAATTTTCTGGTTAACAACAGGGTCTCACCTGAGTGTCTGAAATCATTTCCCCTAGATCATATTCAGGTGGCATTGTCCCCACATGCCTAGGCAGAAGCAAAGCTACCCATACAAAAAGTGGGATCGCCTAGATGCTATTTTTTCCTATGATGGGTTTTTCACTTTTTGCCCTTTGCCATTGATTTTAAAGGAAAACCTGGCTGTAGGGATCTTGGGACTACCTCTTTAAGCCCCCTGAGTAGGTGTGGGAAGCTGGAGCTGGCTTTCCTCCATCCTTAACAACTCTCAACTCTTGCTGAAATTAATGTGGCTCAAACAGGGGCCAGGGCTGCCAGTTGTCCAAAGGCAAATCATTGGTTTTTAAGAAAAATCCCCGTTTTAATGATTCACAGTTGAAATTTGGACTTAAACTCAGCTCCACCAACAAGCCAAACAATGAGCAGTTGGAGAGGTTGGGCTTGAGGCTGCCAATGTGCAAGTCATGGAGAGCTGAATGTCCACAGGCTTCAAAGGCTTTTGGTGCCATGGCACTAGAACTCGAGGAACCAGTGAGGAAACAATGACAACAGATGACATTGTGGGTAGCCTGTGGGTGTGGTGATGCTCAATTTCTCCTGCTCTTGCTTTGGAAGATCCAGGTGTTATTTCTACCTCAATGTGCTTTTAGAGCCTGTACTAGACAACATGCATGCTGCCCAGTGCCGAGCAGGTGGCACTGACACGTGAAACACAGCTCCTGTCCCCAGGAGCTTAATAATTGACCCGGGAAAACAAGGCCCACACATGTAAGAAGAAACACAAAATTGAAATGCAAGATTCTCAGGCCTGGCTGTATCAGAACCCCTTGGTAAGCCTAATAAACGGACATATACATGTACAAGTACACACAAGGTCACACACATAGAAGCACCAGCGACAGCATAAATAATGACAACCATAAAAATATTCTCTGGCTCCACCCCAGACCTCCTACTGAATCAGAATCTCTGGAGATGGGACTGGAAAATTTGTAGGTTTAAGTAAACAGTTTGATTCCTATTCATAGCCAGAGATGAGAACCACTGACCCAGGTGGCAGACATGGGTAACTCAGGCTTAGGAAGAAGACATGGATGGCCACTGGGAGGGAATGCTTCCCAGGGGAGACGGGAGGAGACATGTGTACCTGCTCAGCCCTGCGGTGCCCTGGAACTGGACTAATGTGGAGCTCTCAGCTTATGTCATCCCTGAAGCCACCTGGCTGGATCAGATGTAAATGAAAGCTGGGGCAGGAGCACGTGTAGCTGAGGCTATAATGAAAAAGCAGAGCTCTTAACCTTGGACAGAACTGTATATTTAGAGGGCCTAAGCTTTATCGCAGGAGGACATTGGGCGGATGCATGTTGCTATCCCCTCCTGACTCCCTTACTTAAACCCTTAAGTAGTAACCATGTCCTGGGGGAGAGGGCTTCCCTCTCCGCATGACAGAACATAGCTGATTTCCCCCCAATTAGGCTTAATGCTAACGTTTGTGGGGCTTGGGCAAGAGAAGATATGGAGGTCCATAGTCATAAATGTAAATACTGAACATGAATAGAATATGCTCTACCCACTTACTGTGCCAAGTATTCTTCCTAGTGACTTGGTATATTGGCGTCACTTGGTATATTGGCCATGAAGTTCTGTGCTGGGACATGGTTGGGCAGGGAAAGCTCACCCCAAGTTTGCTGCATTTCCCCTTTTTTCCCCTCCGCCAACCCTGTCCTGCACCACCAGGGGTTTTGTGCAGACCCCTTAGAGCACACACCCAAGCTCCATTTACAAGATCTGCAAACACTGGCTTCTTGGCTCCCCAGGGCTCATGGGAGTTCACACTGGCAACCCTGTATGTGGAGAAGAGTAAAGCATATGAATTAATTGCGTAATTATTATTGGAATGCACCTTCTTAAAGCCTCTAGTTTCTCATCTGCCAAATAGAAGATGAAAATACAAGCTTTAATGCTTTGTTACTTATGTTTTCCTCTTATAAAGGAGAAGGCCAGTATAATAGTATTGTTTAATCTTGACTACAAACCTTAGGAGCCTGAAAGCACCTTATAGGTCTTCAAATTCTGTGATTGTTACCTAGATGCCTGCAGATTTCAGGACAGTATGTTTTGTTTACCTACAGCTTACATTTTTGTTTCCAGTTCAAGCCGCATTTAAAATTCAGAGGTTTAACATACAAATCAGGCTTTGAAAAACCCTGAGGCCTCACACTGCCATGGCCCAGCCTCCCTTGGTGCTGGAAGCCCTTTGATTTTCAGGCATAGTGCACGTGGCCTACCCTCACTCAGTCCTCCTTTCCCAGGTTGTCTAGAAGTCTGGCTTCCATCACCCAAGATAGGATTTTGGGTTCCTGTCCACATCTAGGACTTTGCCTCCTTTCTTACCTTCAATTCACTGACTCTCTCTCATTTCCTGCAACACACTCACCATTCATGCACTTTCCTGCCTCTGGCCTTTGCTTAGCACTTTCCTCTGTCAGCTGTGCTCTCCACTTCCACCCCAGTTAGCTAATTTTTATTAGTCTTTTTGAATTCAGCTCACCAAAAGGAGACTTTTCCTCAGCTATCAATCTGGGCCTGGTTACCTAGTTATTCTCATAGCATTCTGGTTTTTCTTTCATTATAATGAAAAAGAGATGACAAATAAGTTGTTTAATCTTTCTTGCTGAAATGGAAGTTCTCAGAAGGTAAGAGACCAGATCTAGTGTGGTACATATGCACCGTAAACAATTAAAAGATATTTTTTGAATGAATGCACTCTTGTATTGAACTGATGAGGAACAGATGCCCAGAGGGTAAAGGAACACAGGTAGGTGCATAGGGAGCCTGGGATATAACCTACCTGACAGCTAAATGGAGGCAGGGGAGCCCTGTTTGAGTGGCAGGTCTAGCTCTTAGGAGCCTTTACAAATCAAGTGCTATTTCTCTGAATCCCCTCTCTTAGGATTAGATATCTCTTCTTATAATCCCACCCCAGCTGCTTTGTTTTTTCTCAGACATCCAGCTTTCTTTGGGCCCCATTTTTGCTTTTCTCCCTGAGCGGTAACAGACAGGGCCACAAGTTAACTGTATTCAATGCAGGACCAGAGTTCAGCTCCCCAGGATCTCAGTTCCTCCTCCTGCACCTCCCTGCCACCTTGGGTGACCTGAAGAAAGTTCAGCTGGCCTAGCAAGGCACTGTGTGCCTAACAGAGCCAGCATGGAATTCTAAACAGTGACTTTCCCACTTCAAGTATTATTTTATTTGGGGAAACCCAAAACATCTGAAATGCCTTGGAGAGGATAGTAATAGTTTGCATCTATTTCTGTAGTAATTTTCTTCATTGTACAGCTTTTACAAAAGTATTTGTGACTCCACAAATACTATTATGAAGAATTCATTTTAACATTGTCTCATACTGATGAGAGGGCAAGAAACATACAGGTATAGAGAACATCTATGTTTGAGAAGAGATAGCAACTCTTTAAAATGTTTAGATATAATTATGAAAAAGGAGAAGCTAGATTTCTAACTCATATTGTGGCTCAAAATGAAATTTAAGATTGTGCAAAATTTGAATGAAACAAGGAAAATAAACAACTCTATACACCCAGAAGTTGTAAGGGAAACATAAATTTGAAATAAAATTAAGAAAAAATTATATAGACACAAAGTATTATTAGCATAGGTTGTTAGATATTAATAAAGGAAGGGAGTAAAGGGAATGAGACATTAAGAAGCCTAATAAACTAGATGGCTGAATTGGAAATTGAGCCTGCTAGCTTCACTAGGAAGCTACAGCTTCACATACTCTCTAGCAACTATTTACTATGCATGCCTAGTAGAAGATGAAATGGAGACTATAAAGCGGTGGTCCCTACCCTTTGAGGTAGGCTCAGTAGAAGTCAAGATGGCAACCATGGTGGCCTGTCATTCTATCTTAGGAAAAGGATGGAAATGGATAAGGGACACAGGACCCTGGAAGATCTAGGGAATGGATTGGTTAGAGGGAGGATCCAGCACCAGCCCATCAAGAACTGGGAAGTTAATTGGTTAGTTTGAAAGGCTTGGGTCCTTCCCAAGCCCAAGACAACATAATCTGAGTTAACAAAGAAGCTCTCTCCCTCTCAGTAATACATGCTCATCCATTCATTCGTGCATTCTCTCCATAGCAGTCATGTGGCCTGAGCAATCACTCAGGGCCCAAAGCAGACAGTGGGTGCCTGGGTACAGCAGCACCAGCCAGAGCACAGCTGGGAACGAACTACACTAGTGGATGGACACAGACGAATACTGGGCTGGTTTGAGCTTAATGTGGACCGGACCAATGGTACAGAACTTTTGGACCTTGGCTTTTGTATTGGGTTTGATGAAGACAAGAGTAGAACTTTTCCATGGCAAGATGAGCAAAGATGAGACACTGAAGTAAATCTGGGACAGTCCTTTGTGTCTGCTCCAGATTCTTCAATAAATCTTACCACAAAACCTCAGCCTCCCAAGCATAGGTACCCTGAAATGCTTTTCCTGTGACCCCATGAAAAGGCCCCATTTCCTCTGGTAACAATATTATAAGCAAGATGAAAAGATAACAGATGGTGAAGTTTTTGCAGAACATATGACAAAAGATGAATTTTCTTAATTCGTAAGGCAATTTAAAGTCATTCAGAAGATTCATTGGATTAACTTTGCCTGTTAGATGAAAAGATTCAGCCCACAGGAAGAAGCTCAGAAAGGGGGAGAAGGTGTCAAATAAGGCTGCATTTTTAACCCCTGCAAAAAAAAACAGAAAGCCAACCAGAGCAGCCTAGAAAAAAAAGCAACAGGTAGTTCACATAGAAGAAAAGACAGATAGCAACACATATACAAAATATATAAATAAATAGAAATTAGAGACTGAAATATACTTTTGAAAAATACAAACATTTTAACAATGCCTGGCATTCAATAGGGTGTGGAAAAACTACACTCTATTTTGGTGAGTGTGAAAAATGGTACAGTCTTTGGGAAAACAATTTGGCAATTGATGTGTATATAATAACAATTTAAAATTCATATACTTTTACCAAAACTTCTACTACATCTAAAAACTTCCTTGCCAGGCACACTCATAACCAGGCACAGAAATGCCTAGAAAAATATTCATTCCAGAAGTATTTATAACAGCAAAAATTTGAAAAAGCTATATGTTTATCTTTGGAGGATTACTTATATACATAGATTATGTAGCCTATACTTTAAGCTAGTAAATAAATACCATGTAGCTGTTAAAAATCATGATATATGTGTTGACTTGAAAAGATATTCATAATATGGTAAATGGAAAAAATAAATCAATACATTTATGGTATGCTTTGGCTCTATAAAGAAAAAAATAGACACAAATGTTTGAATATACATAGGAAATATATGGAAGTCCATATACCAAATGAGCTTCCTCCTAAGTATGCTATTAATGAAAGGAACAAGAATTTTTACTTTTATAATGCTATAATATAATATATAAGTTTATGTTCTATTTATTTTATTTTATTATTTTTTAATCCTTACCTGACAGCATGATTATTGATTTTAGAGAGGGGAGAAGAGAAGGAGAGAGAGAGGTAGAGAAATGAGGATGTGACAGAGAAACATTGATTGGCTCTCTCTTGCATGTGCCCCAACTAGGGATCGAACCTGAAACCTAGGCGCATGCCTTGACTGGAAATTGAACCTGCAGCCTTTTGTTTCATGGGATGATGCTTCAACCAACCAATCCACATTGGCCAGGGCTAAGTGTGTATTTTATTTTTAAGTCATGATTTTATCCTTTATCTTCCCAAAATAGCCAGTGAAAACAAACAAAACTTTAACAAAACCTAAAAACAAATTTAGGTTATAAGCTATTAAAGAGCAGTGATACTGTGCTATCCATTCAACAATTTAATTCAACATTTTTTTTGGATAAACACTAATTCTCAGGAAATATTCTGAGAATTTTGCATAACAAAAAGAGAAATAAGCCACCATGGGAGCTTACTGCTCAGTAGCTGCTTATTTTTCTAATCAATACTAATATTATTAATACAATGTTGAGGTAGTGCACCAAACACTGTGATAATGCAAAGGGAGAAATAATGAACTCCACTTAAGAAAATCAGTTTTACATAGGAAATGCTTGCAATGAATCTTAAGAATATCAGTTCTTGGACTTGATTTTATGCTACTTGCACTCTAGTAACTTGGCCTAATACTGTTTCATGGAGACTGATTGAAGATGACATGCGACTCCTGGGTCTAAGACAAAGGACTTCTTGATCCAATGCAGAGTACTCAGCATGATTATCAGCATATGGGTCAATTTCCCTGGCCTCCCAAGTCCATTGGGGCAACACCATGGATCCAGATGAGTTTGTGTTGCACCTGAGGAACACCAAGATGGGGACATCTGCTGTTTTATAACAACCAATAAACAAATCTGCTTACTGTACCAGAGGGAGACATGTCCTTATCCCTGAAGGTTGCTCACTGCCATCACAAACATGAGAAATGGCTCAGGTGAAAAATGGGCAGGGCCTTGCATTATTGGCATACTCAATAAGATGTGTAGGAGCTCAAGAATCCCTGGAGGAGTATTCCCAATTAGGAGTAGGCAGGGAGAAGCCCACCAAAGGCAGTGGCCATGTGAGACAAGCCTCACAGGAGAAAGAGCAGAAGTTGGGAAGCAAGTAGCATGGGAAGAGATGAACCTGAGTAGGTAGCAAGGACTAATTCTGACATTCTCAGAAGACTCAACTTTGCTCTATACAAATGGGATGGGTTTTATTTTTATTAGTTTGAAATATACAATATTGCTGCTTTTATAGGTTAGAAATGGTTGAATGGTGTTAATTTCATGTTGTTCAGCTTAATCAACTTTTCTAAGATGAATGGAAGATGAATGGGAATAAGGAAAGGGTGAGACTTCATCTTTTTACCTCCACGTTTAGCATAATGATGCCTGGTGAATATTTTAGTGACTCAATCAAGTTTATTGAATGAATGAATAAATAGTGTATGAAAGAATTAATTAAAATAAGAATTTTTTAAATGGAGGATTATTTTCTTAAACATTTAGGGATGTTGTGGTAGGTTTTCAATTCTCTTGAGGATGTGTCAAATAGAAACTATAAATATTGGGCTCTGCCCCTCATTAGAGGCACAGCTCCTAAAACCCCTGTAATATCTTAAGCGATAAGAGAATTAGGAGCACCTTTTGCTCTAATATTTGGTCTTTGACCCTGTTCCTGACATAGACCTTCTAAATCCTTTGGAATTTCCAGGGAAATAAGAGCATTTTTTGTTTTAATAAGATGACCCTTGGTGGGCTCCTAGAGAGCTTCAAGATGAGAGCTGGCTACCAGATAGATCAAGTCTCGATTAGAAGCTTGGATATTTAAGTCTCCATCCCTTATTCTCTGAGAAGTAGGGAAAAGCTGGAGATTGAATTAATGGTTAATCATGCCTGTGTGATGAGGCCTCTATAAAAAATTTCCCAACTATGGGGTTTGGAGAGCTTTTGTGTTGGTGAACATACCCATATATGTGGTGGGTGGTACCCCCAACTCCTCAGGGACAGAAGCTCCTGTGCTTGTGACTCTTTTAGACCTCATCTCTTTATCTGGCTGTTTATCTGTATCCTTAATCATATTTTAAAATATATTATAAACTTTAAATGTAGATAAATGTTTCCCTTAGTCCTATGAGTTGTTCTAGCAAATGATCAGATGGGAACTTCTGATTTGTAGGCAAATTGGACAAAAGTTATGGGTAACTTGGGGACCAACTACTTGTGATTTGATCTGTAGTGGGGGCAGGGTCCTGGGACTGAGTCCTTTATTTACCAGGTCTGCACTAACTCTGGTTAGTATCAGGGTTTCATTGAATTGCAGGACACCCAGCTGGTGTCCAGAGAATTGCTTCATGTGTGGAAAACCCACCCATCTGGTGTCACAAGTGTTGTGAGTGGTGGTAAGTGTGAAGGAGAAACACAAAATAATTTTTCTAGTTCATGGTTCTTGAAGTGATCAAGATAAAATGGAGATTATAGAGAGTTGGTCTACCATAATGGCTAAGGTCAAAAACTGGGACAAAACAGTCTTAAGTTTAAACCTCAGCTACTTCTAGCAATGCAGTCTTTCAGTGCCACAGTATCTTCCCCTGTAAAATGAGGATGATAGTTTACTCACCCACCTCTACCTTCTGCCTTGGGGTTATGAGAATACCATGAAACAGATTATGAAATGCAGTTAGGACAATGCTTAGGATTATTATTGTTCTGTCATTACCAATGAAGATGGGGCCAGGATTGATTGTATTTGTTCATGAAACAAAGGCTGTCCCAAAAGACCTAGTAGAAGGCCATGGTAATGAGGTGACAATCTTGAATCACTTAGAGTGACCATAGGTCAGAAAATAAAGTGTTACAACTTGCTTATGTGTGTATGGGTATTGCTCAGTTCTGAGAAGAGCCAAATGGTCTCAGTCAGATGAAACTGAGGAGACCAGGATGATCAAAGAGGAAGGAAAGGAGGAGTTGGAGGTAAATAGAGTTACCAAGCTCTACATGTGCACAGATGCCATCTGTTCCTGAAGTTTCCCTTGGGTCTTTCTGGGTGGTCAGTAAACCTGGTGTCATGGCATGGCTTTCCTGGACTCTCAGGGCAACTACTCTAAGTCCAAGAGCCCATATTTCTCACATCCCAAGACCATGCTGTAATTTTATTTCTCATGTTCTGAACCAAATGACATTGATCTTTTAAGGTCACACATGGTCAATCAAGGTGAAATAGAAGTTTAAGCATGTGCAACTACCAATTCAGATCATTCTGGTTGCAGCAGTTTTCACTGCCTGAATTCTGTAGTGGGGCTGCTCAGATGTCACCCAGCTTTCACTTGGCTTTGTCTGTGGCGTATGGGGTATTTTTTTCTTGCTGATTGATTACATACTCTCATTTTATGGTTTCTTTTATGATTATTACTTAATATTTGCATTTGACAGTAAGCTTCAGCACTTCAGATCATCTCCCTCAACCCAACATATTATTCAATTTGTGTCTTTTCAGGGTGACTATATGTTTACGCTTTGCTGACCACATACTTAACCCTTTCAGTTAATGCCCCATCTTCCCTGGTCATTTTTATTGTTATTTCCCAATTCACTTCACACACTTCCCAGTGTTTATCTGAAGGTTTAGTTGAAAATACTTCTTTTTATGTGCATAATAATTTGTGAATACGTACATTCAAAACTTGTGTTTTGGGGAAGGAGGCTGAGGATAAAACCGGACTGTTCCAAAGACGAAGCACCAACAAATTTGATGAGCATAATGTTGCTTTTCCTGCAGTTGGTGCCTCAGGAGGAAGGGCAGCAAATTGTTACTCTTTCACTGTAGATTCCTTTACAAGGAGATGAAAATGGAGGGCTTAGTGTTGAGTAAAAACAAAGAACATAACCTAAGGCAAGCCACGAAGAGGCAATTTCAGAACCAAAGAAAGTCTAGCAGGGGCCAAAAGAGTTGATTTCTAAGGCTTAGCACTGTTATTGGCCTCTTGTGATGTTAATGGCATGCTTAAAAGCCAGTACGAAGAAAGGGGGTAATGTCACTTTAACCAAAGGAGTAAGGCTCCCAGGCTTAGTGCTGGCCAAGTGTAAAGCAGAAAGCCTTGCAAAAACTAATTGAAGCCCCTGCGAAATATTTCAATTTTTTTATTGATTGAAAGCAATTATCCCTTAATTGCATATTTAAATGAGGTATTAGGAGGTTTAACTAAGCAATGCCTCTTAATTGCTGCTGCACACTAGGTGTCACAGATTGTGTTTATTTCATATGTTAATTAAAGAGAAAGGGGTATTTTATTTTATTGACTACAAGGTTCTCTAAGGCTGTGTTGTTTAGGACAAAGTATGTCTCAGGTGTTTATCGCACGCTGGGCATTAATATCATCATTAGGAGAGGTTAAAGTTTTTTAATGAAGAGGTGTGTCTCCATTTATGTGTTTCCAACCACATAGGCATCTCTTCAATGGGGGAGGGAGAAAAGCCCCAAATCCCACAGAAGCCATTATCTTTATGAAAGAAATATTGAGCCCCTTCCTCAAAAATAATAAAGCAGAGGGCAAGTTGTGATACAAACAGAAAAAAACACCAAATTATTAAAGAATTAGGATTGTTATAGTATGCTCTAATCTCTAATGGCCTGTGGGTGCTTGGTGTTATAAGCAGCAGTGGTCCATGTACTCATTTGCAAGTTGCTGCATGATTTTTGATAATGAAATGTATAATTGCATGTTGACAATAGAACAGGTAGAGATCTTTTTTAAAAATCCACATTCCTCCTTGAAAAAAATGTTTGAAATTCTTAGTGAGAATGGTGTTTGTAAACCTGAGCATTTGAATGAGGTTTAGTATCATATGGTACTGAGGCTGGAAGAAAGGGTTAAGCATCACTTTCTAGCTTGCCGTCCTTGTTCATAGTGTAATGCAATGATTATTATTTTAAAAAGTAAAATTGTTATTTATAGCTCTCTTAGGCTGACCCATCTGCTTCCTCAGAAGACAAAGAGAGTGCAGTGTGTCAAATAAAAGTTGGGGGGAAGGTGGTGGTGGTGGTGAAAGGGCTCTACCTTAGGTACCCCTTGAATTTTGAAAAATCTATTAAAAATAAGAGTAAAACTTCATAGAAAATAATAGCAAAAATATCATTCAACTGAATTTTGTCTTAGAACAGCAGATTCAGGAAGGAATATGTAGTATTTCTATTGCCTATTTATTTATTTTCTTCATTTATATGACAAATATTAATTTTTTAATATGTGGTTTAAAGTGGGAGTATAATGATAGACAGGAAACACAGAGGACAGGGACATTAAACAAATAGCTACTATTTGTTTCAAACAGTGAAAGGTCAGTGCAAGATACAATAAAGCATCTTATTGGAAAGGTTGACCTCCTCAGAAAGCATGGATGAGTAAAAACAAGTGACATTCTTAGGTTTAGGCTGAAGCTTAAAGGATTTGAGGGCTGCGGGTGGCCTATTTGGACATCCTACTCCAGTGCAGACATTTCTGAGCAAAGTTATTCTTTTCAAAATACCCGAATGACAATAAGAGTAGTTATCGAGGTTCATATAGATGTTAATGATTTTCTTTAATCTGTAAAAATAATGTAAAAACATAAAATAAAAATAAATCTATTAAAATCATTTGATGTCTATCTGAATTTAACCAGAGGTTATTTTCTACATTTTCTATAGCCAATAGTCTTTAGATGAGATTTATACCTTTCTCTCATAGTTTGTGAACAAATAAGTTTTGAGCAGTTGAAAACATTCAAGCAGTTGAAGAGGAGAAAATTCTGGAGGAGAAAATTCCTGTCTTGCTTTTAAGAAAAATGTTTGGACTGGTTAAGTGCTTTGTATTATAAAGGATAGTTCCAATTTATGGGCTCATGAGCTTATGAGTGGAATTTGCTTCATCCTTATCTTTATGTTACAGCAATGGCACCCATATATGATAAGTCTTCACTGGCAGAATTTTGAGAAAGTAATTCCAATGCAGTGAATATAAAAAAGTGCTATTGAGAAAAAATATTTTTTCTTCCCTGGAATAGAAACCATTATTTAAACTGTTAGGTGCCCAAGGGTTCTATTCACACAAAATCCATCCCTGCAGTCAAAACATATCCTTCTCCAATGATTGTGTGTGTATGTATTTTGGTGACCAAGACCATTGCTTCTCCAAATATTCATTTTTTAAAAAATCAAATAATCATTTGTTTCTGTGCAGGTCTTAGTAGGGTCATAGATTCTCAAATAAAAATAACTAATGATTTTGGCAATTTTGAAGTGGACCATTTTGCACTCAGACTAATTTTGGGTTGAGAAGCTGAAAGTGACTTTATGCAGATTTTGACCCCCAAATGAATGCTACATATTCACAACAAATAAACTGAAGCCTGGAAGAGAACCACTGAGCTTACATAATATATCGGACTCTTTGCTTTGTTAAAAAATGGGCATGAGTGGTTTGGTTAAAAAAATAATAATGAAAAAAAGGGCCAAAGAGACAGGGAACATAATTCCCATACTTTTTCCCAACTGAAAGGAATTTTCTGTTAGATGGTAAGAGATGGATCAATATCAAGTTTTCTAAACTTCAGCTTTGGTCATGGACGTAGGGTTTAAACTTAATGAAATTAAATCTTTATTACCAAGTTTAAGCTTTTGCAATTTGGGGTCTTTTTATATAAAAATGCACCCATAGCTTACTTTTGCAGTTTACAAAAACATTGTGTGATTTTGTTAGTATATGCCTGGGGAGCCTCCTGGTGCTTTGAAAGAAGCTGCAGGTGAGGAGCCCTGAAGGTAAGGTTCCTGCTTTGATGGCAAATCTACCTCTGTTCTGCTTATCTCTGTACACACATTTCTCTTGTTGCACAAAAGTCTCCTAACATGTTTGGTGTAGAGTGGCTTGTATTTTTAGCACCTGAATGTTAGGAGAAGTGTCCTAGAGAAATAAAATGAAGGTGCCAAAGTGTATGCGATGGGAAATTAGAGTGATAAAATATAGAATAGAAACTTTTTACTATTGGTAAAGAATTTAATTCTAACTTTGGAATGACAATAACCTTAATGATGTAATTAATACTCACTAGCTCAAATCCTGATGATGAACAAATTTTACACTTTAAAGTGCTTTTTGATATTCAGAAGAAAAAAGATATTTTACATATGTTGTACTTTATATACTCCATTTTCAAAGCATTTCAGATATTGTCAATCAGTACCTTTTTTTGGGGGGGAGGGGGTCAATTTTGGAAACTGGGTAACCCCAAACTAAGTATAGGTTTGATTGGCTGCACAACATATGACATTAAGCATTTTCTTAGTTGAGAGGGCTGGAAACTGATTCTTGGCTGGGCACAGAAGTAGGAAGATGGTGGTAAATTTATAGGACAGAACCAACCATTAACCCACATCTAGGCAATTTGGAAAAGAGGTTGTAGTATGGGTGGTCCCTGGTGATGTTCAGTCAATAAGGATGCTTCATTTTCATATGCTATAGTCATGAAGACCATGTATAGGTAACCAATTTGCTTTATAATTAAGAACCTCCAATCAAAAGGGCAAGGGCATGGCTAATTTATGAGGCCAGTTTTCCATCTAAATCTTGCATAACCCAGTGAATGAATGCATTTATTCATACACTGGGAATACAGTGGTGAGCAAAGCTAATAAGGTTCTACCTTTATGGATCAAATGTAAAAACTAAAACGTATTGAGTTATAAGCTGTGATAAATGACATGAAGAAAAAGTGCTGAGTGTTATGAGAGTATTTAACAAGGAAATCTAACTGAATCCGGGAGCAGGGGTAAGATTTTTGTGATTTTAGAGGGCTTTTTCAGTTGCATTTTTTAGTGTCTTTTCCCATGAGCCATCAAAAAAAAAAAAAAAAAAAAAAGGTAGCAGATTAGAAATCCCCATGTTTCTGCTCATACAATGGCCCCAAGAGTACAGGCACACTTAGAGAGCTAAGCTTGAAATGTCCTGGGAATTCAGGCTTTTATAGAGATTTTGAGGTTTAGCTCCATCAGAACTACCTTAGGTTAGCTGTCTGGGAGCTCTGCAAGAGTTAGGAGACTGGCAGTTAGAGAAATTGACCCCAAGGGACCAGGTGCTGTTCTGGAAGTCCGGTGCTTCCAGGCTGAAAGCAGGTGTGCAGAAAATGCTAGTTAGAGAAATACATCCCCACTATGCTTTTGCCCCTCAGATTAGTTTCAGCTAGCAATTGGTGCCACAGTCTGGACAGTCTGAATGAGTTTTATTTTTTGTTTTTGTTTTTTTCCTCTGTGGACATTAGCTCTCTGAAAGCAAGCTCTGAAAATTAGAAGCAGAAAAACCCTGGCTGCTGAAAGTGAATTGCTTTGGGGCCTTGAGCTGTTCACACTCACTTAAGCAGGTTTCTTCCGTTTTGAACCTCTGTCATCTTCAGTATGTTGGCATTTGTCCCCAAAAGGGCAAGATGGCTGCTGCAGGGCCAGGCGCTATGGTCTCTTGCAGCAGCAGCAGCTGAAGGCTGGTGAAAGGCGTTGCATTAGAATGTGAGTTTCTTGAGGGCAGGACTTTGAAGGTCTGCTCATCACTGTGTCCTCTGTGTCTTAAACAGTGCTTGATTCACAATGTGTGCTTATTTTTTCTTTGTAGAATAAATAACTGATAAATTGATTACTTTTTGGTTTGGTATTATTTCATTTTGGATCAAAACTGCTGAAACTCAAAGATCTATAGCCCTTCCTAGCCAAGAGCAGTATGGTGACTTTAAGATGTAGGCAATGTCCAGCTCTGGGATGAAGGCTTCCCTTAGCTATATAATGAGGCCTTTATCACTCACTATACACACTGCTTCCTGAGGCTTTTAAGAATGATTATTCAATTAAGAAAATATTATATAAGCAAAGGAAATATTGGTATTTATCAATAATTAACAACAATAATATGCTGAATTGAAATTAAAAGTGAGTGATGACCCTGGTGGTGTGGCTCAGTGGATTGAGTGCTGGCTTGTGAACCCAAGGGTTGCTGGTTTGATTCCCAATCAGGGCACAAACCTAGGTTGCAAGCCAAGCCTTCAGCCAGGTCTCCAGCTGAAGGCACTTGAAAGACAGCCATACATTGATGTTTCTCTCCCTTTCTCCCTCCCTCTCCCTCTCTCTAAAAATAATGAATAAAATCTTTAAAAGAAAAGTGAGTGATAAGGAACAAGGAGTCTTAGGAAATGTTAATCAAATGCCTTGCTTAATTAATCAAATTAGCATTGGTGGTTAAAAATATACAGACCCTATTTTAAGAGACCAACTGATTTTTTAAAAATGTTGCCGAGGATAGAGTTTGGGGTTGGGATTGAGTAAATTTTATTGAAGTTTTCAAGTTTATAGTTACATTTCTTCTTTCTTTTTCTTTCTTTATTTCTTTTCCTTTCCTTTCCTTTTTTTTTTTTTTTTTTTTTTTTTTTTTTTTTTTTTGGACTTAAAATGTCTCTACATTTTCCCTACCCCCAGTTCCTGTGGTAACTACCATTCTATCTTCTATTCTACAAGTTCAGTTTTCTAAAATTCTATATATTAATAATATCATCCATTTGCCTTTTCTGTGCAACTTATTGCACTTAGCAAAATGCCCTCAAGATCCCTACATGTTTCACAAATGGCAGGATGTCCTTTCTTATGCTAAGTAATATTCTATTATATACATCACATCTTCTTTATATATTTATCTGTTGACAGATACTTTGGTTGTTTTCATGTCTTGGCTATTGTGAAAATGATGGAGTGCAGATCTCTTCAATATCCTGTTTTCATTTGCTTTGGATATATTGAGAGCCCACCTATTGTTTTCCTTAGTGGCTATACTAAATTACATTCCCATAATAGTGCACTCGAGTTCTCTTTTTCCTTCACACCCTCACCAACATTTGTCATCTCTTGTTATTTTGAAGGTAGCCATTCTAACAGGTTTGAAGCAATATCTCATTGTGGTTTTGACTTGTATTTCCCTAATGATTTGTCATGTTGAGCATCTTTTCATGTACCTGTTGACCATTTGTATATCCATTATTTTGAAAATGGATTGATAGAAAACATAGTTAGCTATACTTAAGTCAAACAAAATATGCTTTGAGCCAAAAATAATAACAAGGCATAAAAGGTCAACTCATTAAGAAAAAAAAAAAACAATTATAAATATATATGCATCTAATATTGGAACACCTAAAGATATTAAGCAAATACAAGCATATCTCAAGAGAAAAATAGACGGAATTTTAATAACTCATTTTCAGCAATGGATATCTCATCCAGACAGAAAATCAACATGGGAACATTGACCTTAAACTGTACTTTAGACCAAATGGACTTAACAGACATATATAGGACATTCCATCCTACATAAGCAGTATACACTTCTAAAGCATGCATGGAACATTCTCCTGTTCAGATCATGTGGTTGGCCACAAAATAAGATTGAAATCATACCACATATCTTTTCTGACCATAATGGTACAAAATTATAAATCAACAAGAGAAAAAAAAAAAAAAAAACCCAGAAAGATCTACAATATGTAGAATGAAAGAACACATTCCTGAACAACTAATGGGTCAAAGAAGAAATCAAAATGGCAATTAAAAAAATATCTTGATACAGTTAGAGTTCTACATGGACTGGTTGCTTAGCTTTTACACTGTGATTTTTCTGCATTTTTTGAGCACTGGAATGTTCTTTGCTAACAAAATTGGCTGTCTTTCATGTCTCATCCACTGAAAATAAATATTGATATTTAATTTATATTAATAAATTATTGTATTAACATGAATCAAATAACTGCCTTTTAAAAACTGTTAAATTAGGGAAATGCCAATTAAAACAACAATTACACTTCACATCCACCAAGATGACTGAAAGGCAGATAATACAATGCATTAGAGAGAATGTGAAAGTACTAGAGTCTTAAGATATTCCTGCTAGTGGCAATGTAAAATGGTACAGCCACTTTGGAAAACTATTTAAAACTTAAAAAAAAAAAAAAAGAAGTTCAATAGGCACCGTATCACCCAGAATTCTATTCCTAGGTTCAAAAGAAATGCAAACATATGTCCACACAAAAATTAACATGAATATTCATAGCAGCATCATTCACAATAGCTAAAAAGTAGCAATAACCTAAATGCCCATCAGTTGATGAATGGATAAACCAAATTTGCTATATTCATACAATGGAATATTATTGAGCAAAACATGGAGTAACACGTATTGATGCATACTACAACATGGGTGAACCTTGAAAACATTATGCTGAGTGAAAGGAACAACTACCAAAGACCACATATTGCATGATTTCATTTATATAAAACATTCAGAATAGTCAAATCCATAGAGATGGAAAGTAGATTAGCAGTTACCAGAGGCTACCATTACCAAGGGAGAATGGAGACAGACTACTGATGGGTGTGGGTTTCTCTTTTCAAGTATTGGAAATGTTCTAAAATAAGTTAGTGGTAATGGTTGCATAACTTTGAATACGCTAAAAAGCATTAAATTATACACTTTGAAGAAATGAATTTTATGGTACGTGAATTTTATCTCAATAAAGGTGTTATAAAAAAGAGACTGAAAATTCTCATGTTAATAGAGTTCAAACTGGTCTTAAATTGAGAATAAAGGTATCTGGGCAACTTTTATCTTCACTTTTTCCTCAGCACCTCATTCCTTAGCTCTGCTGTTTACACCTTAAGCTCACAGGGAGAAAAAAGATGAGAAATCTAAGGAAGAAAGAGAAAATATGAAAGTCTTCTGGATAATTCCTCCCTGTTTTAAGAAAAAGTGGCTGAACCACACAAAAGCCAGAAAGAATTAAAGATACCTTTCCACTGTATTCATAATCTGAGTATGATGGCTTCCTTTGGCACAGAGCAAATATCAGAATAAACAAAGCAAAATAAAATAAAAATGAGCAAACCACTAATATTTAACATATGTAATATTACTGTTTACATAGAATTTATAAATAAATACACTATGTCAAGGGTCCACCTTTACAAGTGTTTTTTTTCATAATGTGTGCAACTTAAGTCATTAAAAAGTTTGGAGACGCTATCTTGGTTGATGGCACTAGAGGAAACAGTAGCCTTTCAAGATTAAGGGCAGAGAGTTGCCCAGACAGCCTGAATTCAAACCTAGTCCATGCTCTTTAAGTTACCTGTTTATTTAAGTGTATCAGTGTCCAAGAGAAAAAGTCCAATAGAGGGATTTAATTGGGGGGAACTAAGCACCAAAGTGTTGGAAGGACTAAAATGCCCAAAAAATAGTGAGACCACCCCAAGATTTACAACTCCAGCAAACTGCAACTTCTGTTCAGGCCAGCAGGACAAAAAGAGGAGAGGGTATATACAGATGGATAATCAGGATCTACTGTGAGTGAGGACTCGGAAAGGGAAGGGTTGCTCAGCAAGAATTGGAACCACTGAGAAGCCGCCCTGGGAGTAGAGTGTACTAGTGTATGGGGAGGAAGGTGACTTGTCCCTTGCTGCTGCCCTCTAGTGTCCTGCCAGTGCCAACTGTTTGCTGAACCCACCTGGAAGCCCCTGGCGGAGTTGTCTGGGATGCCTACCTTATAGGGATTAGACTCTCTACAAAACAAAGCTGAGCTACAGAAGGGTGAAGAATGAACACATGGTTTCCTTCTCTAAGAGAAGAGTAACAAACAATGTGAACTTCATAGTACTGTTGTGGAGACCAAGTGAGACAGTGGGAAACCCTTAGAGCAGCCTGGAAGTACTCAACAAGTGTTAGCTTATAATTTGCAATTTGAAGTTACATGAAGACACTGCATACTTGAAATCAACATTTTTTGGGATTCTAAAATATTTATTGTAAGAAATGTTAGTGACATAATTAAACTAGTTTAATTGATTTATAATACTGATGTTGAAAGATAAACACTGATATTACAGGTTGTGTCATAATGGAAAAACAAAACAAAATTTAAAAATGGATAACCAAGACTTAGACAAGTAAGTGGCATAGTGCAGACTAGGGAATCCAGAGATCTGGATATTCATCCTAAGTCATTGGAAACTACCTGTTTGACCTTGGACTTGAAGTCTTAGGGGCTTCATTGGTGAAATAAGCAGTTTAGACTAGATGACCTTTCATTTTTTTCCAATGTTGCTATCATATGACTAATTAAAATTCACCATAAAGACACCTTGTACTTGTACTTTCTTCTTTTTCATCTCATTTAATTTTTATAACACCCACTGAGCTAGGAAGGGCAAACACCATTCTTCTTATTGCACAGATCGGGGTCCCAAGGGTTGAGAGGAGAAAGTGATTTGTTTTGATTGTAAAACCACTCAGTGGTGGAAGAACTAGACTCCAAGCCTTCTGACAGGAACTTGGAGCATGTCTTTCTGCTAGACCTCTTCTAGCACCAAGTGTTTAAAATAGTTGTAGAAGTTGAAGAAGAATGAACTATGCTCAAATGGAGCTCTTACTATTTTTTGCCCATGTGACCACTTAGATAGTTTATCTACATATATGTGAGAACACAGAATGTTGCACTCTGAGAATATAACTTGGATGCAAATATCACTATTTAGTCCATATTGAGTACATATCACTATTATTGTTGGTAAATGTACTTCCCAGATGGAATAGTGCAGTGCACAGAAGGCCATTATTCAATTGGTTGATGAGAACAACTACTTTTCCAGTTTTTTTCTTCTATCACTATTGTTCAATTAAAGGAAGATTTAGGCCCTGGCTGGTGGCATAGTGGATAAGGCACTGGCCTACGAACCCAAAGGTCGCTGGTTTAATTCCCAGCCAGGTTGCAAGCCAGCTCTCCAGCCAGGTCCTTAGCTGGATGCAGGTAAAAGGCAACTATATGTTGATGTCCCTCTCCCTCTCTGTCTCTTTCCTTTCCCCTCTCCCTAAAAATAATAAATAAAATCTTTAAGACATTTAAAATAAAATTGTCACCAAAAAAAGAATTTCATTGTGAAATTGTTCAGATTGCTTTTTTGTCATGAAAAAATTAGAAAATAGGCTTCTTTATACCTACATACCATCTTTACAACTATAAATATACAAGCAACCTCATATTAAAAGACTATACAATAATGTATCAATTGTATCAAACTTAAAGTAGTTAGAATCAATTTAATCCATGTCCAACCCTCTAAACACAAATTGTTTGTCCTATAACAAATAATTTAGATTCTAAAGTGGAAAGGATTTGTCTATTAACTGTCTCCAGATTGATGTTAATTATTATGATTATCAGCAAGGAGCGATCAATGCACAGCATTTAATCCTGTGCAATAGGCGCTGTATGCTGCACCCAGGCCAAACTTGCCCTTTGCCTTGTTAACCTGAAGCTTTTACTCACCAGGAAGTTACGGAAGTCAGAACTGTTGAGCTTAATTTACACCCTTGGACTTTTCTTCTTTTCAGGATATTTCTTTAAGAGAGATTGGCTTTTTTAGCAGTAGGTTAAAAAAAATTATTTCATACTTATTTCTACTGAATGCAATTGATATTACTTTATACCATGCATCCTATATAATAAGATATAATTACTTGATTTGACTACATTAAACATATTTAAGTTCCAATTTTATATGACTCATCATTAACATTTTAATGCAAATGTAAAGGTAATATCATCTTGCTGTTCTTAATACTCCACATAGTGGAAAGCCTCAATTTTTCCTTTAATTTTTTTTTCTTCTGTCTCCTTGCCTTCGTTCATTTTCCTACTCATCCTGGAATTATCAGTAATGTGTTCTAGCTATTTCTCTTCTGGGTCTGGTTTTCTTTATTCTTATTTCTGATTTCTTATTGTTGAACTGAAAGTGGAGAATATGGATACTCAGGTACTCTCTGTACAGTTAGGAATGTTTCTGTTGTTAAGTCCATACCATAGCCCGGGCCATAGTGTCAGCTATTAAATCCTGGCAAATTAAGAGATCTCTGGCATAGGAAGGGAGGAAAATATTGTGGAAAATAACCAGGAAGTGATGTGTGTCCAGCAAAGCAGGTTAAAAAATACACCTGCCTCTAGAAAATTACTGCTAGGCAAATGGCACAAGAATAAAAACCTGAAGTCGCACGAAAATAAGGAAGCACAAACTCATTCAAAGCAAAGGGAAAATCTAGTCCAACTGCTTCCCACTCTTTCCTTGTTTATCCCCTTCATCTTGGTAGGAGTTTTTGCCCCGTTTAGTTCATGGGAGCAAAACAAGCCCTCATCTTTTTGTCGAGAGTGTTTGGTTTATCTTTTGGCTTTGTAGGTGCCTCCTAAAGTAGAGAATTTTCTCTGAACCATGAATGAAGAAGGTTTGACCTGTGATTTGGAAAAGAAATATAGCTCCCAAATACCAGAGTTATTTTAGGAGAGAGGGAATATTGAAAATAAACCATGTGGAGGATGCTGAGCTTTGGGAAAGGAGCTCCTATAATGATGAAGACTTCTGGTTTGTGGTTGCAGTTGCAACTGATGGAGCCCATGTAGCTATTGGGGATCCCCACTTGGTCTAGGGGATCCCTACTGACTCCCAAAACTGCTCAAAAAAGATGTGGTGAGAGTGGGGATTGGGAGCTGAGAAGAAGTTGAATCTAATCAGGAGGTCTCTGATCAGGTTCAAGATGTACGTTTTTACGACAATCCAAATAGTTACTTTGCGAGACTACTGTGGTAGGAAGTCTAGGATATTTATGCTCCATCATTGGCACTGTCAAGTGGTCCATCTGTGGGATTATTTTATGGTGGGGTCAGTGAGTAGCTCTGGATGGAAGCTAAGTTGGGAGAGTGGAGGGCAACGTTCTCTGCCGGCTGCTTTTCCGTCCACTGTCCTCTCTTCTCTTAGTTACCCAGAACCTGGAGCATGTCCTTCTGCTGTTGGCTGACTCATCCTCCCCTTTCTCTTCTCCAATGAACCACTGTCCTTCTCTCCCCGCACTGTTAGATTTTATAACTTCACTTTTTCTTTATTCATTCTATGCTTTGTGTTATTGTTTATTAATTTATTAATTGTTTCCAGACTTCAGCTTTATTGTTATTAACTATTGTGCATTTTAATGGTATTTAGTTCCCTCATTGCTGGCATTTATTGCTTCACTATCAATTCCCAATTCCCAGCTGTTGTTTTGAACCAGCATTGTATATTATTATGTCTGTTCATTGCTTCTTTTCTGTCACAGCTGAATGCTTTTCTACCTCTCACTCTGCAGACTTCCCTACTGTTTTCTCTCTCAGAGCCTCTCGGAATACTTTGTTGTTCTTCTCTCCATTCACTGCCCTTCCAATAAAATGTGCCAGATCCTTCTATTTCCTTTCACTGTTTCTATAATGCTTTCTCTGCTGCCTTGGAGGCATTTTATGGTGCTCTACTTACTCCCTAGAGTACAAGGGTCCTACTCCTTGTCTCTCTCTAACCTTTCTGGTTCAATCCCAGTTTTCACCACGATGTTCTCATCAACATTTAGCAACACCCCCAACTCGAGGGCTGCCGTTCCAGCCCTCTTCCTGCTCTGGACTTAGGCTTCTCCTCTGGTTTTCATCTTGGTGATTCCTGTTGCTTCCACATTTTCTAAACTTAATTGATCTTTGACAAAGTGGCTCACCTAACCTAGGTACTTTTAAATACAAACCATTCCTTCTCCCCAAACAAAAATCAACCCACAGATATGTTACTCTAGAATTACATACTAATTTTTATTATTTACTGTATATCATACTTATGTTTAAGGAAGTATGGTAACAGACTTAAGGTATAATATCTCCTTTAATCTGAGCAAAGACAGTAGTAGTTTTGAGGTGGAGCTATTGCTCCTATTTCATGGATGGGGAAACTGAGGCTGAGGGGATGAAATGCTTTTCTTTCTTTTCTTTCTTTTTAAAAAAAATTATTTATTATTTCCAGAGAGAGAAGAAGGGAGAGAGGCAGAGACAGAGAGAAACACCAATGTATGGTTGCCTTTCACCTGCCTCCAGCTGGCTGGAGACCTGGCTTGCAGTCTGGTTGTGTGCCCTGACTGGGAATTGAACCAGCGACCTTTGGGTTCACAGGCCAGCACCTATCCACTGTGCCATTAGCCAGGGCTTGAAATTCTTTTCTTCTCTGACATATTAGTGTGTGGTGGTCTGGGATGCCCATCAGGTCTGACTCCAGAACACAAGCTCTCAAGCACCAGACTCTGCCAAGCCCACTGGCGACAGTGACAGTGGGCTGACAGTGTCAGTAGTACCGACAGACTAAAGGCAGCCTCTTTATTTCCTTGGCCCTCATCATTAGCAACTCCCCTGTCCTACAGCAGTTTAGCTGGTGTGTTCTCTCTTTACACCGTTCTGTTAAGAATATTCCATCTGTTCTATCCCCTCCATGGGGAGGAGAGCTGTCTGGCAGCAGACAATAGGTGCAGATGCAGGCAGCAGGTGGCCCGGGGATCTGTCACTGAGCAGCAGGAAGTCACAGGACTGGTGAGCAGGCAAATCTTTGAATGGACTTGGAGATACAAGGACCCACTTGCAAGGGTGCTGGGGCATCAGGCTTGGAGCTAAAAGAGAAAGTCGGGCAGTGGAGAAGTTGTTATGTAGTTCCTGGAACTGGGCATGTGATGGGTTGGTACACTAAAATCACAGCAGAGCCCAAGAATGTGAGCCAATCCAAGGTCAAGCTGATCTCAGGTAAAGCTGCTGCAACCTGGGGTCCAGGGCAGGTGAGACTATTGGAGGCAGTGACCTTGTGATGCGATAAGGCTTTGGAGTGTGGTACTGGGAAGGGAAAAGCAGGTACGGATGTGAGAGATGCTATAAAGGAAGTTGGACAGTACATGGTGAATAAGAGTACCTTGTATCATTCTAAAACATTTTTGCTCAGAGCCAAATATGTTTTTTACTTTTGTGTTTATTTCCTGTCATTGGGCCAAACACTCAGATTGGTTTATCTGAAGTGTTAGAGGCGGTGTTTTGGATCAAGATATATTCTTGTTTGGAGGTATGCAATTAGTTGTCAGTAGCTAGGTAGCTTCTATAGAATGATGTTGCATTAATAGGTTAAATAACCAATAGCTCAAATGCCTATTTGCAGAAAACATTTTGTTTTATGATGTGCTAGGAATCATTTTTCCAGTAGTAGTCAAAAAGTACATTGCATGATTCATGTTTCTTATGGTTCCCGTGTGAACAAAAGCAGGCTGGAGTTAGAGGTATAGTCTGTGGCCTGAGACCATTCCTAGCCATCCACCTAGATAAGGTATTTTTTCTGCGTCAGCAATTTTCAACCTACTTAATTTCATGGCACACATAAGCTACTAAAATTCTGCAATACACCAAAAAATACATTTTTTCCTGATTTGACCAAAAATAGGTATAATTTTGATTGATCCATTGGAAAGATATTGTGTTGGCAGTTGTCATCTTAAAATTTGACAATCTAAAGGAAAAGAGGTCAGTGTCCCTGATTAAATAGCCAGGTATTGCATGTTTCCAAAATTCCTGTGTCACAATGGTTTAAAATTGGTGTTCTAGCTGATTGACTCCAGTACTTTGTTTCTAACCTGATAGAAGTAAGTAGGAAATGCTGACAGAAAATTATTGCTGTTGGGCCTCTCAGAAGCTGGTGGAGCCTTCCCATGTCTGTCTGTAATCAGTGGGGCTGCCTTCCTTTTGATAGAATTGTACACATTCTCTCCTTCAACCCATGCAGTCTGCAGCCATTGGCTGACTGGCATGTGGGTTCACAAAACCCTAGATGGTGCTGATTTTGTAGGGCAATTTCTGCTGCAAAGTTCTCTGTGGGATCCGAGTCCCTCATGCCCTCTCTTGGAGAGTGCTCTGTAGATCAACCATGACAGTCAAATCCTTGTTTTTGGCTTGTTTTTGGCTTCTTTGACTTCAGACATGCAGGTATAGAGAAGAGAAAAGGCAGAGATGGGAGAGTTGCTCATTAAACTCTCTGGAAATCAAGACTTGTCCAAGGTGGTGCTGAAGTCACACAAATCTGGTTTAAAGCCACTGCCATTTGATCTGGATTAAAATTCATTTACTTTTTATTCCATGAGCTGAAGTTTGGAACAGCCTAGATAAATGTGATTAAATATCAAGAGGGCTACTAATAAGATCAGAATAACAGCTGTCATTATTGAAAAGCTAATGTTTGTAGGTGCCAGGCTGTGTGCTAGGCAATTTATCACCATAATTCCTTTAACTTCTAAAATAACCTGCTAGGTGAATGTGATGGGGACAGCTGCTGTCCATCAAAATGCCCAGCATGCTTGTATAGTCAGAGGATTGAAGTGAGGCATTCAGTGAAGGACCATATTGCCCATCCCCTCCAGCTAGGTGGAGTCCACTACTGAGGTATGTCTCGTAGACTCTTCTTTTTCTGTAATGAGGAAGACAAGAACAATACCCTAGGGAGTCACAGAGAAAATAGCTGGAGATAATCTCAATTTCTGAAAAAGCACAGAGAGCAGAGCTGACCCCCAGTTTGGGTGACCACATAAGATGAAGACATTTCTATCTGGTTTGAACCATTCTGGGATCTCTTTATTATTCTCTAAGTCATGTAGTAAATATTATTAGGTCAGTAAATAAGAAACTGAGGTGCAGAGGAGATGTATATATTTCTACCAAAGCAATAAGGACAGAGCTAAGATTTTAATCCAGATGTTTCTGCCCTGAAGTCCATTTGAGAGTTTGTCAGGTGGTTTCAGGACACTAAGAAATGGAGCCCAGAAAGACTGATGATAATGGACAATGGCCAGAAAACACTTGGGTGGAGGTGACATCATAGGGAGATGCTGAGAAGCCTGGAGAGAGGGTGCTGTGATCCCCATTGCTCAAGGAGGGGCAGCTCTAATCCCCCAAGCAGCTCCTGATATTTAAATGAAACTACTCTGTCTATTAATGATCTGAGTTACAAAACTCTGCTTCCTAGAGTGTCTTTCAGAGAAGTACCTGGTGGTCAGGACACTGATTGTTCCTTCTGTCCAATTTGAATTACTAGCTGTGTGTATTTTCTAGGTACTGGTCTGGTCGGCAGGTGCTAGGAATTTATAATCGTGAGATGCCATGGTATGCTATAGATCAAAATATTTTTACTTGTTTGACTGTAATCTATGGGGAAGGGGTGAAATGGCCAATTGATTATAACGTAGAATATAAAAAGATCAAAGTCCTACAGCACATAGCAACGGTGCTGTCCACAGAAAAGGAGCAGGAGCTCACGGGAAAATGTTCATGTAATATATGAGGCATTAAAAATTCTGTTACATTATTCTTGCCACCAAGATTGTAATGAAAATGGGAAACGGCACCAACTTAACCCATTCTCATTACAATCGTTAGATTGTAATCTCATGTTCTCCCCTCCAGAGAATGCTAAATGAGATTTTAAACAAAAGAGAGGACAGAGAAGTATGGAGAATAAAGGAGCAAATAGAAATTGGAAAGTTAAAAAGAGTGATGCATGATAGACTTCCCTGTGTTCATTTGAGGCTTTTTCTTTACTTTAGAAACGAGAATAGACAACAGAGCATTGCAAAGACCAAGTTTAAGTCTATGTGGAAAATCCATACCATAACCCACACATGGTAAGTGTTCAAAACAAAAGGGAAAATGTCAAGCATAAATTTGCTCTTATCCTTTGATAACTTAGTTTAGATTAGAAGGTAAAAATGAAATTACCAAAAAAAGTTAAGAAAAGAAAAAATACCCAAAAGACCACAACAACAGCAAATCCTAGAGGAAGAATCATGTAAATGTCATTGTGTCACATAGTTTCATTATGAGCTCTCTTTTCATTTTTGCCGCATTAGGTGAGTGAGCATCCTTAAATCATGTAATTATACTTGTTTCCTTTGTTTTCACATTGTGTACTGAAATGCAGGCTCTGAAAATAACATGCAAATGTATAGTATGCAGGGAAAATACCATAAGAGATACATCTCCCAGGATTTATAGAAAATCATGGTATACTGGCTAGATTGGTGAATTTTCAGAGAAAGCCATTCATTTTGATCAGTGAATATTTATTGAGCACTTATTAGTTCCAAAGTATTATGATTGTTACTATGAAGGGTCCACTCTAAATCCATTCATAACTTAATGGAAAAATATATTTATAGATTATCTACTGCGGGCCAGACACACTAGCTGGGGAAAGAGTGTTGAATCAGAGAGATAAGATCCATGTTGTGTCTAGTTGAGAGGTAAAGTGAAGCATTGCACAAATAAATAAATAAATGTATAATTGCAACTTGTGATAAGAAATGGAGATGAAAACAAGATAGTAAGAGAAGGCCAAAGAAGGAGATCTAATTAGAAGAGGTGGGAAGGAATGGCTGTCTCCAAGGAAGTGGCATTCAAGGAGGACTTTGAGCAAGCCAAGTAAAAAGTGGAAGTAAATGTGTTCCTGGTGGAGAAGAACGACCAACTACTGTCCTCCGTTAGCCTAGTGGAGGAGATAGGTGGGTGTACCATAAGCAAGGCCTAATGAGAGAAAGGAAGCCCATTGTAGGTGGTGGAGAATGAGTCACTGCTGTCAATGCCACCTGAATGGGGGTGGGGTGGGGAGAGAGAGAGAGAGAGAGAAAGAGAGACCCTAGCCTCTCCTTTCTTTCCTCCAAGCTTCAGCAAGTCCCTCCCATTGGTCAAACCTTGCTGGTAGCCAGTTGCCAATAGGAACCAAGCAAATGTACTTTGCAGAGGGGAGGAGAGGTGGAAAGTGGATCTGAGCAGCAAAGGCCAAAATACTAATCAATACATAACATGCAAGCCAGTGATAGCTACTATAGAAAGTAGGAAAAGAGGGTAGAGAATGGCAAGGTGGTGGCAGGGTGTGAATTTGTATAGAATGGTCAGAGAACATCACTCTGATGAGTAGCAGGTCTAAAAGGAACTAAGTGAATGAAGTGAGGTGGGGAGCCAAGCTTCTACCTGGAGGAAAGTTTTCTGGGCAGAGAGAAGCTAATGCAATGACCAGGAGATGAGAGCATGCTTTGCACGTTGGGGGAATAGTAGGGTCACAGTGTGACCGAAGCCTTGTGAGCAATGGGAAAAGAGGACAAAATTAGAAAAACACACAAAAGTGTGGGGCTTGGAAGATCACATGGGGACCTTTGAGCCATGGCCAATTTTGTTTTTCAACTGAGTGAAATGGAAAAGTCACTGGAGGTTTTGAGCTAGGACTAACTTGACTTGATTCAAGTTTAATTTATTTATTGTAAAATTATATTTTATTGATTATGCTATTATAGTTATCTTGATTTTCCCCCCTTACCACTCTCCCCCCAGCACCCCATGCCCTCAGCCAACCCCCGCAACCAATGTTCATGTCCATGGGTCATGTGTATAAGTTCAAGTTTTCAAAGGATCAGCTTAGCTGTGTTGTAGAGAGGAAAGGGGAAGCAGGAAGAACAATTAGGAGCAGTGGTGTGCTGGCACATGTTAACCAACTGGCTCTCCAAAGAACAAACTAGTAAATAAATGTATAATTACAAGTTCTCCTAAGAGATAGAAAGGAAAATAACACAGTAATAAGAGAAAGATAAAGGGGAGGTCTAATTAGGATAGTTGGGAGGGAAAGGCCTCTCTATGGAGGTGACCAAATGTGAGCCAGGTACACATCAAAGACCATCAAAGACCATCACATCTGTTTCCCTGGGTTCAAGCAGGATCTGTCATCAAGTCCAGATGTTGGAGAAAAACACTTAAAAAAATAAACAAGCCACTATTAGGGAAAATATTTTCTTCTGTTTCCTTTGGTAACGTACTCCACTGTTCAGCATGTTCTCATAGGATTTATCTTTGCGTCTAACTTGAATCCATCCAAGTGTACTTGATGTCTTTTCTTTTATTCTGAGTGGAGAATGGAGAGTAGTTCATGGAGCTCTAAATTTGGTCTCATTAAGTTATTCACACACTGGTGCTTGGGGTTGAAATTCGGTGTAGCTGAACTGCTCTCCCTGACATGTTAGTTATGATGACTGATCCCTTATTCTGGTGAAGTTAAGGTGAATATTGACAAATTTGAATGATGCTGCGTATCACCTGAGCTGTTGCACAGGCCTGTTCGAAATTACTTATAGCCTCTGGATACCAGCACTAAATAAGATGCAGAATGAGCCACAAAGGGACCTGCCCTGAGGGTTTTGCAATTCCCATTGTCGAAGCCCAAGGATTCCTGAAGCAAGTGGAAGGAAATAAGAAGAAAAAGCATCTGAAACACTTCACTGAACGTGTTCTGAGTTTATGTGTTGTATTGTTTTGACAGTTTTTAAAATAAATATGTTGCATAGATATGATAATAGAGAAATAAGGTGGAAATTGAACAGGTACATAAATACAAAAATGTCAAACTATGCATATGTAGTGTTTATACACACACACACACACACACACACACACACAATTATATAATTATATCAAAGCAATATTGCATTTCAGGAACACCTCTGCTCTATTTACTATTTTCAGGTAAAGAATTTGGTTTTAAATGAGAGAGGCTTTGAAGGGATAATGAATAAATCTAGGAAGAAAATGTTAATGTTGAAAGCATGAGGTGGTAATTCATAAGAAGAGAGAAAAGAGATTGCCAAAAGGTCTAGGCTAGTCATACATATGTGTAATACTGGTAAATCAAGGGTGATGCTTGGCCAGAGAAAGGAAAAGGAAAACCAAAAAAGGGAACAGCCTTGGGAAAAGATGGAGGTTATGATTAGAGAAACAATGATGCTTAGTCCTGCATGGCTTTCTACAGGAATATTTTGTAGATGGCAGTTGGCTTGTGCCCATTTGACAGGTCAAAATGTAAGTTCATTGTTTATTAACAATCTCATTGCCTTATCCTTTGGCTCCTGTGCCATATATGTAGAATGTATATGTATATTTGAATGCTGATTTCCTAGTAATAAAAAGTGGTACAGAAACTGGCAAATACTCCAGAATAATATTCATGAGGAACTATAATATAGTATAGGGAAATTTGCTAACAGTCTTTAGAATTATCTGAAAGGGTTTTATGCAAAGAGTGGTGATTACATTTTATTATGTAAATATATGTATATACTCTAATTGATGACACACATAAAGAAAACAAATGTATTATGAAGACACATTATTGGCACAAAGGATAGTTCAATATTGAAGTACACTATTAGGCAAGGCCATAGAAAGAGTTTCTGGAGTGTTTTAGGTATGATTTTTTAAAAGATTTTTATTTTATTATTTTTAGAGAGAGAGAGAGAGAGAGAGAGACATCAGTGTACGGTTGCCTTTCACCTGCCTACAGCTGCAGACCTGGCTGGAAACCTGGCTGCAACCTGGTTATGTGCCCTGACTGGGAATCAAACCAGTGACCTTTGGGTTTGCAGGCTGGCACCTTATCCACTGTGCCACCAGCCAGGGCTTACATATAATTTTAAATCTGATGAAAATAAAGTAGATGTCTATATGAAGGCAGGTATTTTACTACTCAGACATGAGTATTTTTGACCTTGACAAGAAACAAGACTTCAGATTCCATCAAAGTTATTCCCACCTCATCAGTATATTTTTGCTTGAAAATCACCAAGCCTTCATTTTATTTTTACAAACAAAGCAGCTTTTTGAAAATGTAAATCTCCATTTGCATGCACATGTATTTCTCTCCATATGCCAAGCCCATTCCAATGCCAGCATGGTTGGTAGTTAGCATGTGCCCTAATTATGCATCTCCTACTAACTCTTTATCCCTTAGGTCTCAGATCAACTGTCACTTCCTCAGGGAAGTATTTCCCTTAATTAGATGCCTCCTGCCCCCATCCTGACTATACTCTCAGAAAACCCATGCTTTTTAAAATAACTACTATTATATATTTATTTTTTGTGTTTGTTTGTTTATTATCTGTCTCCCTCATAGACTATGACCTACATTGGGTTAGCAGACATGTCTATTATGTCCCTGCCATATACTTGGCACTTAAGAATGGGGCCTGACTCATAATAAGTATTTAAGAAATATTTGTCGAATAGTTGACTATAATCATTTAAAAAGTGTTAATATTAATAAGAATAATTGGTGTTATAAGAAAGACCAAAGATAGATCTGTTGACTCAAGCCCTAGAACCCTTATACAGAAGACCCAGAACTCTCACGTACTACAAGTATTTTCCAAAAAGAAAACAAAACTATAAAACTTTTCTAAAATTATAAAATTATTTATAGGGCTGTGCTCAGAAGCAGTGGGAGGGCTGAACACACATCTTAAGCCAGTGAATTTTTCTCAGATCAGCTTCTTTCTTTTTCTTTCTGTTTGGTTGGCTAAGGTTCTGATATGTCAAACTCAATCTGATCCAGTCATTTACAATGCCTTTTCCCTACTCATGTTTTCTAGTCATTTATTGCCTAAAATGAATTGTTATTTGTTATTTTATTTGGGCATCTCAAAGTGGTTCCTCTTACTAGCACTTGAAGTTTCTTAATGTAGCCATTTTATGCTATCTTATGACCCTATGGTTCACCATTCACTGGGTGAAGAATAACCTTAGCCTTGGCTTGGTGACTTCTTTCTCTTCCAGCTGTTGAGTCACTGGAGCTCCTCTGCTTTCCTCCACTATTTACAGTGTGGGGTAAAAGTAGATTTACAGCTATGACTACACAAAACACTTTAGTTTGTGTTATGATTGAGCAATTATTGTATTATTTTCCATTTGAACAACTGCGAACCTACTTTTGCCCCACCCTGTGTTTAGCTGAGGAGGCCGTGCTCAAGCATGGTGCTAGGTGAAAATCCCCAAAGATGTTATGACTCTGAGGGCCAAGGTTGACAGGTTCTGTGTGAGGGTTGAAGAACAGGGGGACCACACCTCAGACCTCATGCTTCTGAAAACACCTTAGAAACCTCTTCATATTTTCCTGTGGTTCTGGTTAGAACATGACACACAGACAGAAAACATGAGTGGTGTGCGTGAGAGAGAGATACAGGGGTAAAATAAGACTGGAGGTGAAGAGGCACTTTGTTGTCACAAACTTAAATTATCTTTAGACAACTTCATGAATGAATTTCTCTTAAGTCTTTATTATAGGACCTGCCATATAGGTTGCTACTTAATAACTCTTATTATCAAAAGAGTAAGTGACAACGGATCTATGATTATGAATATATCATAGACAAAAACCACCAAGTCTGGAAAAGATGTTGTAAATAGGCAAAGCTGGATCTCACTCTGTTAAACATAGTAAGATTTATTCTCAGAGGGATTAAAGGACCTGGCCATAGTCAAAATAAGTCATGTGCATAATTGAGATTAAATAATAGGGCTGGAAGTTTTAGGAGGGATATAGAAATCATTTGACAAATTTGACCAATACAAGTTGGAGGGTTCTGAACTAATAGACTCTCTTATTCTGAAGCATCCCTCTGCCCACACTTGTGGAAAATTTGTTCTGAATTATTTAGAAATTGTCTCAACATCCATTTCACATGTTTGCGCAGACATATCTGTAAGAGTTATATAAGCAGTATTATTTTCATAATTATTAGTATCATTAGCTGCTTCATTTCTTACCATTTTCTTTGTGGTTCATGTAGAGTCTTCTGAGGGCTGTTAAAAAACTTGAATAAAATAAGAATTGTATTCGTAGATATTTATTTTTATTGTATTATTTAGAACTTTATCCTGGGGAATCCTGCAAATTCCCAGTTCAATAATCCACAAAAACCTGAAATTCTCACCCTGCTCCTCTGTAATCTCTAATAGCAGTAAGATGGAGTGAAGACTCTTATTACTAAAACTTCATTACTCATAAAAAATATTCATGAACACACTTATGCTGTGGTGTATGATAAATGATTATAGCAGAACTACACTTTTAAGAGGAATTGAAGCAAAGACATATGATGAGGGGGAAATCCAAAAAATCCCTGGAATCATCTTCTAGAGGGTGGACCCCTTGTAGTACAGGCTTCCCCAGCTAAGTGAGTGTTCTAGGAACCCATCTCTATCAGTGCACCAACTGGCGTTGTTGTGAGAGGCTGCATTCCACTTCAGTTAATTTTTTAAAGACCCTTTCGATGCATTTGCCTATTTCATGATAGGTGAGTTACAAGCACACCTGTCCATACCTTGCTGAGTGTTTAGCAGTTTTTGACCAAAAATGGTATGACCCAGGTGCCCTACCCTCTGTATTCACCTAATCTCACCCCGAGCAACTTTTTGTTTATTTATTTGTTTCTCTGGATGGAAAAGGTCTTCAAAGGGAAATATTTTGCTGATGTGGAAAAGGTGAAACAAAAAACGATAGAGGCCCTATTAGGCATCAAAATGGATAAGTTCAAAAACTGCTTTGAGCAGTAGAAAGAAAGTCTTGATAGGTGTATTGCATCAAATTTAGAGTACTTTGAAGGTGACTGAAGTTTAAACATGTAAAAATAAATACGTAATTTTTCATAAATAACTTGCAGGATTTTTGAGTTGCCCCTGGAACTCCTATGTTTGAAGACTATACAGGAAATGAGTTCCTCATTAATGCAGCAATTTGCTAAGGATTGCCCTAGTGAATGGGAATTAGCAAAGTGTTGGTATGCTCATATTCATCTTTTGAGAGGCTATCCTATATTGAAAATATCATGCCTTTTGAATGATACTTATTGGAAATATCTCATTCTTAAGGTCATTTTCAAAAGAAAACCTCTGGAGTTCCATTTTCAAAGGTTTCACTTTGGGTCTTCCTGTAGGGGCTAGATGATTTTAGAGTTTATAAGAGTTTTTGAGTCCTTGGATTTTTTGCCTTCTTTTACTATCATGAAGAGTGGTGATGACCTTTATAAAGTTATGTCAGGCTTGTGCTCTGTAGACTAAGATTTTGCTTATGGGTTCACATAATTATATACAGGGTGAGGAAAAAGCAGGTTTACAGTTGCGAGTATGCCAAACAAAGTTTATTCTTTTATTCTTAATTATTGTATTATTTTCCATATGAAAAACTTTTGCCCTACATGTGTTTTATTTAATATTTACTCAAACTAAATGGAGTGGGCAAACACTTGTACAACAGAAAAAAATTAACAATATTAAAAAGAATATTGTAAAGCTTCAAGTTAGGTCAATTAAAATGATGATGCATTTCTAGAAAATGTTACCCATCTATTCATTCATTCATTCATTCATTCAACAAATATCCATTGAATATTTGCCACGTAGCAAGAACTGTGTAAGGCAGTGTATAATACAGACCAGGTTCCTGCCCTCAGGGAATTTATAGTTTAGCAGGTATAAAGATTAGCTTCTACTATATGAATTTTGTTTGACTGTTACTGACTTATGAGTTAATTTCATGTGTTTCAACCTAATACAAAGTGTATTATGGGAGCACATAGCAACAAACCTAACATAGTTTTGGGATCAGCCAATGGCTCCTTGAGGAAATGACATATGGGCCAGTTGAATGACTAGAACTAAACTAGATGAAGTAGGAAATGTACTGGCAGTGGTGATCAAATGCATTAAAGCTCCTCCTACTGAAAGCCTGGCTGTGCTGGGGACACCAGTATTGAGCACAATAGAGAAGAGGAAAGAGAGGACTGTGGGGAGGCAAAAAGGGCCAGATGGTGGAGGGACTTGTAAGTCATGTTGTTTAAACTGAATTTTAAAGCCGGGGAAGAGTTTTAAGTGGAAAGCAAGCTGATCAGATTTGGGCCCTTGGAAATCATCGTTGCTGAAAAATAAAAAGGAATGAGAGAGGGGCAAGTCTGGAGGAGGATTGACTAGCGACTCAGAGATGGTGTTGGCTAGTCAAGACTGGTTACAGTGAAGATGGAGAGAAAGGATACTTGGGAGACAGAATTGACAGCTCTTGGAGATAAGGAAAAATCATGATTTTCTGGTTTAATGGTGGTATCGCTTATGAAGATAGAGAACACTGAAGAAGAAGTAGATAATGGGCATTGCTGAGATGTTGAATTACAGGTTTGTGCATACTGAATTGCTGTCAATGCTTGGTGGTTCTTGGCAGATATTTAAGTAGAGAATCCTAGTAGTAGTCAGTTATGTAAGTTAGGAGCTCAGAAAAAAGTGAGGTTTGAATAGGAATTGAAGATTTAAGAGTCAGTTATAACTAGATGGCAATTGAAGTTAGGAGAGCAAATTAGACTTCCCAGTATATAAAAATGTGAAAAAAGAAGAAACAGATGGAGGAAAAGTAGTCTATAATGAGAGGCAGAGGGGAAGGAGAGAAATGGGGGTAGGGCAAAGGCAGGAATTTGATATTGAATACAGGAGAAATTCAGTGGTTTGAAAATTAATGAATGGTCATTTGATTTTAAAGCTTCTGAGAGTTTAAGAAAATAAGGACTAATATTAATGGTAAAATTAATTTGAAATATGATTCATTTATAAAGTAAAATTTACTTGCAAAATTAAAATAAAATGTGTGACTAATTCAGAGAAAAGACATTTCCTAGAATCCAGTCTTGATTACAGGTCAACAAAAACATTATGACCAACTTAATTTATTCAAATTAAAAATTTCTTTTCCATTTGGTCCTGATTAGTCCTTAAATACTGAGTCATGTAATGAGCTGAGTAACAGTGATTCATGTAATGAGAAATCAATGTTGTCTTCAGTTTGGTATGTTAGAGAGTAACCATATGATGTCTTCTTTGCCTGGGACAAGTCCATATGCTTGTAATCCTATTGTATTTATCTCCTAAATTCTAAAAATGCCCTGACTTAGACAATAAGTGAAATGGTTTTTCAAAACATAGATGTAGCACTTTTATGTATTTCCAAAATTCAGCTCTCACTGCTTAGATAAAAAGGTGTTCAATTCACACTCATCTGATTTTGCTATGTGCTCTCTGGCTAATTATAAGAAAATCAGATGAGACACATATATAGATTTTTAAAATGAAAACAGTAATAAGAAATGAATAAAGGAAAAGACTATTTTTCTGCTTTGAATAAATAATGTTCAATTAGAAATAATCAATATTTATTGAGCACCTATTATAGGTTAGGCACCATGTTCAGATTCTTAAGTTTCTTGCTCATATAAGCACTTATTTTTAGTACTTTGATTCTGCCTGTAATACTTGTCTTAATTTTTATTGGCCTTTATGTTATTTAGATTTTCTTTCCCTCCCCCTCCTTTAATTATTAGAAATATAACCTTTCTTCTTATATATGTGCATCATTATTCTACTTAGATTCTATTTGCACTACATAGCAGAAGACAAATTGGTGTCTGGTCTATGATATATAATGAAGATCTTGACATCTATAAAGAAGGATCTTCTAGAATAGAGGAAGGGGCACTTTCCTTAGGAAGTGGTTATAGTATTTTTTCTTGCAGCATGTCAGGAGCCATGAGGGAACCAAGAAAACTGGTGGAGAAGTTAGGGGGAAGCCAGCAGAATCACAAAAGAGTGAGGGCAGATTTGTACTTCCCAGCACCCTTCTCTTCCCTGTCCACCCATCCACAGAGGCCAAGACCCAAGGGATAGCTGGCAGGCCCATGATAGATAGGCACAGAAAGAAAACCAAAGGCTTTATTTACAATTTGGGAAGAGACAAGAGCTTTAATAATAGAGGGAAGTGGCAGTGTGTCAGGCAAAGGAAGGACTTTATGAGAATTTGGTCTAGAACCAAGGCAAAGATAAATAATGAAAAGGTTGAAGAATGGCAGCTGTTAGTCCAATGGTCTCAGGCCAGCTGGAGTGGGAGGAACTGGACAAGACTCTGTCCAAACCTGGGAGGCCAATGGCACAGATTTCAGGCTTTTCAAATCTTGCCCCATCAGTAAAACTGTTTGACCATGCTCTGCTACATATGTGTACTTACTCATTTGTAAGTCTATATCTGTGCCACAGTAATAATATAGCATATAAAACATAAAGCATACACATATATAGACTTTAAATAAATGAGTAAATTGCAGGTAAAAAGAAGTTCTAATATTTTCTTCTTGTATCCCAGTTAGTTATCTTGGAGACAGCCACTATTTTAGGAGGACAAGAGAGGCCAGATCAGAAGAGGGGCCAGGAAAATGCCCTGAGCAGCCCTCTTGTTTTCAGGAGAATTCCTACTGGGTTAGGCCCTTGACTAGTGATTTCCAATTCCTGCTGAATCTTATCAGGCTGGCCAGCTGATTTTAGTATGCTCTTTCCTGTTGACAATCTGTAGGAGTTATCAAAGATGGGTTAGTTAATGGGGAGGGCAAAATTGCAAGTAGAGTGTGTTGAGATAAGAATGGAAGGCAAAGACTTGGAGTGAGTGTATCGATGATTCACAGACCAGAAAAGAATTCAGCAGATCTTTGTATTCTCCTAAGAAAAAGTTTCATGAAATAGCAAAATATCTTCCTTTTCTACTTGTTGGAGTGAGTGGTGAGAAGAGTGGGGTGGTCATGCTTCTTTTGTTCTATAAAATAATAAAGAGCTATAAGGAATCTGTTAAGTTTACTGAACAAGCAAATAACCTTTTGTAACCTCCTGTCATTGGTGTCTAAGATCCAGTCTGTGCCCACTTGATTGAACAGAGGAGTATGGACAACCAGGTAAAAGTTTTCCTCCTTTAGATTTCAAATTTACCTCTTTCATGTCCTTTTAAAAGAAAAAATGAATTTCAGCTCCAGCTTTGGTTGGATAGTGTTTTTTTTTCTCTCTAGGTTTAATCTTGCACCTTTTGCCACCTACTTGTCTTCATTTTATTATTTATTCAAATGTATGCTTGTTCACTCCATTCATTTATTTATTTATTCACTTTATTCATCACCCAACCTTTATATTCTAGGAACTGAGGATATCCACAAGTGTCTAAGTAGGTAGGAAGTTGTATCTTTCTAAGTGTTAAACTTAAAGAGTTTTCTAGAATTTTCCATTAACCAACTTGACTTTCTCTCTATTGGATTTTGAATTTAAAACTTACATAAAAACAAATTTGCACCAAATTGTTTAAAATATTTATTACTGTTGTTCTCATTTTGGACCTCAGGTGCAAAGGGCTGAGTTAATCTCTTCCATGCAAGACCCCTTTTTGTTTTATTTATTTTTCACCCATTCCCCTGCCCCTCTTTGCAGCAGGCACTCATTCTAATATGTTTAACATACGTCCTTGAATGTGTGAATATGAGTATTGTAAACCATGCTGTGTGGCTTGTGTTTTTCATTTATATAAATGGTGTTATATGATACTTTGTTCTTTTTTAATATTGTTCTTTCAGTCCTGTGTTGTTGCTTTTTTTGGTACATATTTTTTGTTTGTTTGTTTGTTTCCATATGTGTATCTAGTTCGTTGCTTCTAAAGAGAGCAAATTAACTTGGCTCCAGGAGTATAGGATACAGCCTTTGATCTGGTGGTGATTCTTTTCATGTCTATCTGAAAGGAGGTGTCAGAAGTGGATCGGGATCAAGGTGGATCTGCAGGACTGGTCTGGAAATGTGTTTTTTCACAGTATCATAGGAAACACATTTCAAGAATACATTCCTAGAAGGAACTGAGGAGTAGTGAAGGGGTATTTTGGAGGGGTGTGCAGGGTGACAGGATTTTTGGGGGTGCCTATGAAGAGGCGGTGGCCTCATCCATAACTAGGTGACTCAACTGTCTCACTGTGGAAGACATGCATCTTCTGGGGCCAAAGACTGATGCTTGTCCTCACCAAGCCCAAGAGGAGGCTCAGAGATACTGTGCCATTGCCCCAGCATTGGTATCTGAAGCACCAGTGTCCAGCTTAATTTCTGTTCCCATCTGGGCCCCCTCCCGGGATCAGAGCTTTGGCCTGTGTCGCTGCCACACCCAGCTGTAGGCTCATGTTGCTGCTACAGGGGAGAGCATGCCTGGGCCTGAATTAGGCTTTGATTATATCTCTTTGGATTTGGGGAGGGGTAAACTTCCTTTCAAACTAACCAATCCTCTTCTTAATTCTTGTGCTAACCAATCTTCTTCTTAATTCTTGTGCTGGACCCTCCTGTTATCTAATCTCTTTCCTGGATCTTCCAAGATTTTGTGCCCTTATCCTATCCAGTCCTTTCCTCAGATTTTCCCAGACTAGACTTCTCCCCTGTGTAGTCTCCATGTTGACTCCTGCTGCACATGCCCAGTAATCTGAGGGAACCCACCAGTTGTTCCCTGACAAGACTGGAAAGCTTGTCCTTCCTGCCTTTGATGAAGGATGTGGGTTGTCCCTTGGAGTGCCTGTGAAGCTGTAACTTCCTAGTTAATCCAGCTTAATTAGATGTTTGGCTCCTTTCTTTTCCGTTAATATCTAAATAGCTACCTACTATAAGAGAGGATCAGAAGCAGTTCACATTCACTTGGAATGGGAAGCAGTATTCATTCACAATCCATACATGACAAATGTTAATTTCATCCCTTTATCATAATATAGTTGTAAGAGACCTGAATTGTCTGGACATCTTATAGGACATACTTTTTATTAAGTCAATCATATTATGCTAATTTGGATATATGCAGTGAGAAGTAGTATCTTGAAAGCCACAGTAAGACAGGTGCTCAAAAGGGTATATGATGAACAATATAAAGATTTAGGAACTAACAATAATAGTGATAGCCCTGGCTGGTGGCACAGTGGGTAGGTACCAGCCTGTGAACCCAGAGGTTGCTGGTTCCATTCCCAGCCAGGGCATATAGCCAGGTTACAAGCCAGGTCTCCAGCCAGGTCTATAGCTGGAGGCAGGTGAAAGGCAACCCACACATTGATGTTTCTCTCCCTCTCTGCCTCACTCTCTCTAAAAATAATAATTAAAATTTTAAAACAAAACTAAACAAAACAAACAAAAAACCAATAATAGTGACACTTCAGAAATCATATGGTCTAGAACATACCAATACTTTCTGTTCCAAAGTAACAACAACAATTAATGCATCTCACACTTCCTATCACAAAGAAAGAAGTATAGTGGTCTTTCTTCAGGCTTTGATAAAAGTATATTCTACATGAAAGATAGTCTGTTTTGCATGAGGTTCAGAACAGAAAAAAAACTTTGCAGCAGGTCCAGAATGTTAGGCTAGCAGTCATGCTAATTAGGATATACAGCTCAGCATCTCCTGTAACATCAGAGAAATCTGATGTGGCAAAAGATACTCTGTGGATTTTACGGCAAGCCCTAGAGCTCTGGAACAAGGGCATGCCATCTTTTGTGAATAATTATGTGCCACTTAAAAATTGGCTCCTGGCCAACTACTGGGTACTGGTAGAGATGAAGCACCTGACCATGAGTCATCAAGTGACCATGTGGTTAGAACTTCTCATTATGTGATAAATTCTGTCAGACCCATGAAATCATAAAGTTGGAGAAGTCCAACAGCTATCTGTTGTGAAATAAAAATGGTGCATTTGGGATCTAGCCCAAGTAGGACCAGAAGGCAGATTAAGTTGCACAAGCTGGTGGCCCAGAGTGCCGTGTCATTCACACTGATACACTGGTTACACTCTTTGGTTACACTCATGATCAGCTAATAAAGGAAGAAAAAGGCCAAGCTTTATTTGCAGATTGGTTGGCTTAGTATGTGCATAAGCAGTGGTGGCTTTTATAACATGTCTGAAAATCATTTAACGTTCTATGACATTCCTTGAACCATATCAGAAGTTGAAGACTAACTCTCTTACCCTTGAAAACAGGATGGCCTTAGTAAGTCATTTTTAACCAATTGAAAAAGGCAGAAATGCCACTGAATAATTTTCAAAGCTAGGCCATAAGAGGTGTATTTTCCCCCTGGAATTTTCTTCTTTTTGAGATGCTTTCACTTGGAACCTGGCCACCATAATTTGAGAAAGCTAAATAGTCATATTAAAAGACCATGTGTCAGTCTCCCAGCCATAGCAGCAGTTGAGGTTCCAGCCAACAGACAGCACCCACAGGCAGACACATGAGTATGAGGCCTTCTCATGATTCAGTTCCCAAGCTTTCAGCTGTTTCATTTGTTCTCAACAAGCCCTGCTCAAATTTCAGATATGTGAGAGAAACAACTGTTGTTATTATTTTAAGCCACTACATTTTGGGCTACATAGCAATAGATAACAGAACAGAAGCTGCAATGCAGCTCAACCATGGATGATCTTACAATATAGTCATGAAGAAAAATACTAACATGCTACATTTTGGGTGATGTACCTGGTCCTCTCCTTTATGTAGAAACAGAAGTGGCCCAAAATTTGGTTATATAGGGACTTATGTGCAATAGCAAATGACTTGGCCAGTATATCAGGGACCTGAAAGAGAATGATTGGAGGATTGGGAACAAGATCTGGCATGTGGTTTACATGTGGGAATGAGCATGCAGTATGAAAGTCTGATAATATGCTAATGCCCCGCAGAAAGCATCGACCATAAAAGAAATGCTAAATGATCAAGTTGATGGAATAATTTGACCAGGTGATGTGAAGTAGCCTCTGTCCTTGGCTCTCCCAGTGGTAGCACAATGGACACATGAATGAAATAGACATGGTAACAAGGATGGAAGCTATTCATGGGTCCAATGATCTAGATTTCTACACATTAAGGCTGTCATCACTGAAAGTTTGAGCTCCCAGCAACAGAAACCAACACTAAGTCCCCTCTGCAATTTGACACCATCTCTTGAGGAGACACTTGATAGCAGATTGAGTATCTTGAACTTCTATACCCTGAGAGAGACATCAACTCTTTTCACTAGAAGAGAATAATATTCTTTTGTCATAGCCTTTGCCAGCACCACTATCTGTGGTGCTATATTATTGCCTAAACTTCATGATGGTTTGCAGAGTGTTTGATCCACCAACATAGGATCCCACACAACTTCACACAAGACCAACGAACTCTGATTTAATAGGAGGCAGGGCTTCTTACAGAATAAAGTGAGGAAGAAGCTATTTGGCATCCAGACAATTTATTTGTGTAGGTCTTTCTATTATAAATGTACTGTATACTCATAACTGCCACAGAAAGACATGACCAGGAGTTTGTACCCCTTATCAATCAGGTAAGTTACCAAACCAGGCAAGTCTAACTGAAAGTAAGGGGAATCTAGAATGGATGCTAGAGAAGGGAAAAGTGACAGTCTTAGACAAGCTGTCATTGAGGTCATCTCACTAACAAGGTCATATTTAAGATGAATAGAGCTGTGGGTATCTCACTAACCTTCGAAGTTTCTCACAGAAAAAGAGGCCCACCAGAGTGCTGGAGTTGTTGCATGCAGAACTTGCAAAAATAACCCAATACAAGTGGCACAAACAGAGGGCCATAATGGATGCCATAGTACATCACCTAATCCTGCTTCAAGGCTGAAGATTCTTATTCTCCAAGTTTCTGGGAGTTCTGCTGGTCAATAGCCCTTTTTAGGAATTGCCTTTGCTGAAGAGAATCACCTTGCCCAAAGTCATTGGCCTCAGACCAATCTTCATTCAGTAATTGGTAAACATAGGGATATACATAAAGTCTAGCCTTTTTGCTCCAATTCAAGACAATTACAGAGGGCCATCTATTCTAGTTATATTACTGCATATCGATTCACACCAAAAACTTAGTGGTTTGAAGAACAAGAATCACTATTATTCTTCAAGGTCTCCATGGCCCAGGAACTTGGGAGGGAAGTTGTGGCTTAGGGTCTCTCACAGGATTTGTATCAGATAGTGGCTAGAGCTGAAACATCAGGGCTAAGGTTGGCTGGACTCTCTCTTTCTCTCTCTCCATGCAATTTCAGTGCCTCATGGCCTCACCATTTGCTTTCCTACATATGGGCTTTTGCATAGCATGGTGATCTCAGACTGGTTGGATAGCTTATATAGCAGCTGAATTCTGCAAGAACAAGTATTCAAGCTTGCAACCTGAAAGCTGCATTCTGTCTTATGACCTAACCTATGAAACCATGTAGTGTCACTTATTATTCTCTACTGAGTGATATGGTAAAAAGAAAAAAGAAAAAAAGAAAAAAAAACAAAAACAAAAACAAACAAACAAAAAAAAAACCCTGATTTCAAGGAGAGAGAATACATAGATCCTTTTTTTTTCCATTGGAGGAGTATTATGGTCACATTTTAAGAAGAGATGACACAACAGATATTACAACAGACATGTTTAGAAAATAGAACTTGCCACACCATTCCAGCTTTGGAGCTCCCATTAGTTGGCTATATGGACTGAATTGTGTCTCCCACAATTTATATGTTGAACTTTTCACTTCCAATGGGGTCGCAAATGAAATCATAAGTCTTGTGTCCTAATTCTATAAGACTGGTGACCTTAAAAGAGGAGAAAGAGAGAGAAAGGGAGGTCTCTCTATTGGCATGTAGTCAGAGAAAAGGCCACATGAAGACATGACAAGAAGATAGTTATTTGTAAGCCTGGAAGAGGGCTCTCACCAGAAATCAGTCTTGCTGGGCCTTGATCTGAGACTTCTAGCCTTCAGAACTATGAAACAAAAATTTCTGTTGGTTAGGCTACCCAGTCTGTGGTACTTAGTTATGACAGCCCTAGCAGCCCAAGACAGGTAGGCTGAATCCTTTGTTGAGATTCAGCACAGACTAAACTCTCTCTACCCATTCTTTCTTTCTTCCCGCCATCCACAGGTATTGATCTTGTGAGCATTTACTCATACCTTTCTTCATTATAATATTCATCTACTTGTCTGCCTACTAGAAAACCTAACCTGCAACAATCTGATAGCCATTTAGATTTCCTCTGCACCAAGTTGCATGATAAGATACTTGGTTCCTTTTTCTACTGTGTTTCCTATTTTTCTTATTAATTTCCAGAAGTTCATAGCATATGCTAAATATTAATCTTATCTCAGCTTTAGAAGCACAAGCTCTTCTCCAAATTGTCTTTGACCACTAACTTTGTTTGCAAAGTTCCTTATTTATAGACATTTAGACATTTTATGCTTTGGACATCTATTTTAAGAAGTTTCTCTCCACCCCCAAGTTTCAATTATATTCTGTACATTTTCTTTTAACTATTATTTTTATAGTTTTATCTTTCTTATTTAGATCTTTATTCCATTTGGCATCCATTTTGGATATGGTGTATGTGGTAATACCTCAAGGCTATTTTCCTCTGTAGGAAGCATAATTTATTCCCATACTATTCTCTAAGCATTATGTCATTTTTCCCTGAGATATTTTATCTCCTATTGATCAATTTTTCTTTTACTTCCATATTGTTTTTCATTTTTTCTTTTAAAGAAAATACACTAGTATTTTCTGGGCTTTTGTTCACATGACTTCTTTTTTTAAAAAAATTTAATTTTATTGTTGTTGTATTACATCCATCCTATTTCCCCTCTCCTCTTTTCCCTTCCCCACCTACCCCTCCCCTTCAAAGTCATTCCCACTTGTTTTCCATGTCCATGGTTCTTCCATGCTAGTTTCTTGATGTTTTTCTTATGAAAGCTTTTTCCCTTGATTCTCTTCTCCAAACTTGACTACTTCTTTACAGTTATTCTTCATTTTGGAGTAAACTTGTAGATCCTAAAAATACTCTGCTGGGAATTTTTATTAGAATTGCATTGCATATGCAATTGGATAGAACTAATATATTTGTTGTTAAGTTATTCCATTAATGAGCATGGTATAACCTCTCACTATTTCAGATTAGTAAAACATTTTTCATTCATGGTAGAACTGAGACTCCTTATCTAGTGATGCTTCCATATTCCTTGCTGTTCATTTATCCAAGCAAACTAAGGTGACTTAAGCAGATTAGGAATCCATATTGTTCATCTGATACTTGTTCTGGAAATGATAAATAAATAAATAAATACTCTCCAACAGTTATAATAGTCCTTCCTCATATTCAGTTTCTTTTTCTGCAGTTTTAGTTACTTGCTGTCATGGAATCTGAAAATATAAAGCGGAAGATTGCAAAAATAAATAATTACTAAATTTTAAATTGTTCTTCCCTCTGAGAAGTGTGATGAAATCTTGTGTTCACCTGCTCCATGCTGCCCAGGATGTGACTCATTCCTTTGTCCAGTGTATCTATGCTGTATATGCTGCCCACCCATTAGTCACTTTGTAATAATCTCAGTTATGAGGTAGGTTACCAGAAAGAGAGAGTGACCACATAACTTCTATTATGGTACATCATTATAATTGTTTTATTACTAGTTATTGTTGTTAGTCTGCTACTGTGACTGCTTTATAAATCTAACTTTATCATAGGTATGTATGTATATATAGGAAAAAACAGTGCATATAGCATTTGCTATTGTCTGGAGTTTTGGGCATCCACTAGGCATCCTGGGATGTATTCCCCATGGGTAAGTGTATCTGAAACCTATTATGTTATTAAGAAAAGAAAAGCAATTGATAAGTTGGCAAAAAACATGAGCAGCTTTTTGATAAAGAAATACAATTGTTTTAAATATAGAAAAAGATACTTGGGTATTTAACCTCATCCATAATTAGAGACATGGAAATTAGAAAAACAATGATAGGCTACTATTTTACTCACCAAATTGATAAAATTTTATAAGTTTGATAATAATTTGTATTAATAGGATATAAGAAAGCAAGAGCATTCTATATTGTTGGTAAGAGTCCAAATTTATACAAACACTTTGAAGGGAATTTTCTCAATGTATTTCAAAGTTTAAAATACACATAACAGTTGAACTTACAGCTCTACTGGTGGAAATTTATCTTTCAAGTGTACTTATATGTCTGTGAAAAGTTGTATAAAGTAGGCTATTCTTCACAACATTACCAATGGTAACCAAAAGTTGGAACAAACTAAGTGTTCATCAGCAAGTATAGTTAAAATTACTCCTCCATATGTACAATAACATAACACCATTCAGCCTTTGAGAATAATTATGTATAATCCCTTCTAGTGACATGGAGTAATCTTGAAGACTAAGTGGAAAAAGTACAATGCAACATATGTATAAAATATACCTCAACTGTGCAAAGCAGAAAGGGTGCATTAATATACATGTGCACATTCTCATAGACTATCTCTGGAGTGATAATTAAGAAGCAGATTATAGTGGTTGCCTCTGGGAAGGACAGCTGGGAACTGAGGGTTGAGGTGGGAGGAAGACTTTCTTTACATCCCTTTGAACTGTTTGACTAATTTTTTTAATGATATGTACATATTAGTTTTAAAGTAAATTAAAGCTATTCTACAACTTAGTTTCACCTTCTCACATATATTGCAGAATATTATTTTATATTAAGGGCATCTTGCTGTATTTAGATTTGACCTAAAGACTTTATTCTCTTGGTTTATTGTATCATTTTACATTTTTTCCTGCACACTCAAAGAAGTTATTAGAAAAAAAATTTTTAGTAAAAATTGGAGATAAAAAACAGCATAATATTAAAGTCTGTAGCAATAGTAATTTAATTAAAGTGAAATGGGGATGGAATAATATTTCATTGCATTTGAAAAATGTTAAAGTGAAATCTGGAGAATTTGAATAAGTATGTTATGGGTCTAACTTGTGTCTCCCTAAAATTCATGCATAGAAGTCCTATACCCTGAAATCTGACTGTGATTATATTTTTAGTTAAGGTCATTAACTTAAAATGTGATCATTAATCCAACCTAATCTAACTGGTATCTTTGTTAGAAGAGGTGCTTAAGACATAGGCAGGTACAAAGGGAACCATGCAAGGACATATTAAGAAGGTGGCCAACTACAACCTAAGCAGAGAGACCTCAGAAGAAACTAACTTTGTGGCACCTCGATTTAGGACTTCTAATCTCCAGAATGATGAGAAAATAAATTCCTGTTGTTTCAGCCATCAGTCTATTATATTTTGTCATGGCAGCTCTAGCTAACTAATACAACATGATAATAACTCAAAGCAATCTATGTAATGAAAAAAATCAGTGATACCAAATACTTTATAAATGAAGCTATCTAGCCTATTTGTAATGTAATGTTTATAAATGGACTGATCTGGAGCTTTTACTGAGATCAGGAGATCACCTCCAGTAATTAACATTTTAAATTTGAGTGAGATGATAGCAGTGAGGTCATTGTTGGTGTAACCAGGTAGAAATGAATGTTATGGATGTGGGTGTGTTCTCTAAATCCTAGTTTGCTGGAAAGTGGGGGAAACCTCACTGATCTTGCATGTAATGCTTGAAGACAGATAGCAGAAGGGGCTAATTTACACATTAGGCAGATGACTGAGCACAGGTGGAAAGCTTTTTCTTCTGTAAGACATTACGAAAAACATGAAAAAATAAAGTATTTGTAGCCAACCCTAAAAACAGGAATGAGAACTCCCTGTAGACTAGAAACACAAAGGCATCCTAAAAAGATGACAGTAAAAGGGCAGCCCTCACTGTTGAGTCAAATGGAGTGCTGCTGCTACAAGGCTGGGGTTGATGTCAGCATTCAGAGGTCCCTGCTGCAGAAAGGTCAGCAGATCTTTCAAAGAATTATCAGAACTATCACAGGCCAGGATACATATTGGAGAATTCTTCCACATACAAGTGCAGCAGATCCTTGTGGCCACCTCTGTGTTCAGCTGCAGCGGCCTTGTTCAGTTTCATATATGTCTGGACATTCTGACATTAGCGTATTATACCTCAGAGCCTTCTCCAAAACTAACGGAACCCCTTTGGCCAATAGGCAAACATGGCCCAAAGTGTGAGGCAGTCAGCACTCCCAGAGACAGCTCTCAGCTACTAATAGGGGATGGGAGTTCTTCCGCAAACACTTCTGAGAGGATTCTGTATACTTCTCAGAGGTCCTGGGTAAATTGGGCCACCTCTAATGGTTCCCTTATATTGGCTTTTCCTGCTTACCTAGCTCAGTCTCCTCACTTCTTGGCTCATGTTTCTTGGGATTTCTTTTAAATAAACCAGAGACACCACTTTTCCAGATTTTGTTTTGAGTAAACCTAAACTAAGTCGATAACCAAGAATTACCCTTTATCTGAGGATGGCCTTAAACAATGAAAGAGAGACTACTAATATCACAAATGGAAAAATTTTATACCCAAAGAATAGGAATATAAATCATCCAAAAATGATTTTAAGAATATGTGATATCATCAGAGGGATAAAGGAGGTTTTTGCAAATGAGATATAGGAATAGGAGATTGTTAAAGTATAAGAGATACTTAGGAAACAAGATCTGGCAGTTACAACTTCTTAGAAATGGAAAACGTGATTGTTGAATTAAAAATTTCATTAAGTGGGTTGAGTAGTATACCTGACAAGTGATTCCATGAGTTTAAGTGAGGGAGGTATTGTCTCTAAATGTAGCCCAAAGACATTAAAAGATGAGAAGTATAAAAATTCAGAGATGTAAAAGGAAGACCTGAGAGTTTTGCCATTCATTGAATAGGACAGGAAAATTAGGATTAAGTTAATATAAAGGAGTAAATGTAGGACAGGAAAACTGGAATTAGGATAACACAAAGGAGTCAACATGGGAAGACATAATTGTAAGGATTTTCATATCTGAGGAAAGACTTCTGATTGAGAGTCCATTGTATGCCATGCACAATGAAAAATAAACAAGAAAAAGCATGCACGCATGAATGAATATTTCAGGGGCATCATTTTGAGCAGCTGGTTTGATTCACTATAGTATTATTTATGTACTTATGGTTAAGTGGTTTTGAATATACAAGATTTTGTTTTTATTCTTGAGAAAAGGCTCTGTAAGATAGCCAACAGAGAAAAATTAAAATGAATGTTTAAGTGCTGACCAGGTAAATTAAAGTTTTAAAGGCAATCTGATTAATTCTGGCCACCAAAGTCCTCACGTTATCTTCTTTGTTGAAGGATTGGGCAATACATTTTTCTGTTTATTAAGGGATCTGATTCTCTATATGAAGGTAAAGCAACTTTCTGAAGGATTGCTGTTGGTCATCTGGCTGATTACTTAAACAATGTAAAGATTAATGAAGCCAGCTGCATGGAGCAGACTAATCGTTGAAATCCACACTGTTGGTAATACAATTTGCTTCCTACATCAATGTCATTTTTCCTCCTCAGTCTATGAAATGGAGAGTGATGGTCTATACAACTGACGTTCAATGGCTCATCTTCAGGTGCCAATTATTTACATGGTGGCAGTGCCTACATGATACGAAAGCAATTGTTCCCTCCAGTTACAAAGAGAAAGCAAACACACTGGTTAGCTTATGTAGATAAAACATTTGTGTGTGTTGCATTTTTTCACCCTTCGATTGGTTGATTTGATGTTGTGCGGTAGCAGCCTGTACTTGGCATTGAGGTGCTATTGTAGCTATTGTGCCTGCTTTGCAGGCTGCCTTCCCTTTATGTGGAGGGACCTAATTTTCTTTACTGGTCTTTAGACACCCGGCAGCATTGTTTCTGTCTCATAGCTAAGTAGTGAAGAAGAGCAAATCCATATGCTCCCCACAGTCTAATCCTCTCTTGCCATGTTAAGCGTCTCCTGCCTGAATGTGGAGGAAATCATTCCATGAACTCTGTAGAGCTGAGCGACCAGTGGTAGTGCACACGCTTTACCATATCTTAAGGGAAGCAGCAGTTTGTTGGTGATGTTTGATGGCTTTCTTTATCTTAACACAAGCATCTCTGGGGCACACTATAGTCTTTTAAGATATCCCTATTTAACTACACTCCTTACTTTTAGCTGCTTGGGCTCAGCTAACCAAATGGTGGCAGAGATGTGTATAGGCAATCTTAAATCATTCTGATTTTCCCAAGTCCCTCTGCAGTTTTTGGATGGAACATATGGCAATGTTATGTCTATTTGAAAAAGCCTTTGCATCATATGTTTATACAACTGCTCACTATCCCAAGACAAAAATTCTTTTCCTGTTATTGCCCATTTGCTGACTAAAGAAATTATCCTCTTTATGTATTCTGGTACTTTACCTTGATATCTTACATGTTTAATTATGTAGCCCTCAGTCCATAATCTATATCTTCATCATCTAAGGCCATTTTGCTTCTGTGAATCCAGAGCTTAATGATATGCTGGGAGATAAAAAAAGATATTTAAAAAATTCTTCTACTATAACTCTAAGATTTTTTTTTAATCACATATTTACAAGTAACAGAGTCAATAAGGAAAGGCCAGTAAATTCTCAGATGTTTCTTATACATTCCTCAATTATGTTGTATTCCTAAAAATGAGAATTCCTTAAACTTTTCATACCAAATAATTCAATTTAGACTTCACAGATTATACACAAGATAATGGGATATAGTTCTACTTACCCTACAAATTCAGTCACCCCAAATGCTGCAGAGTGGAGCATTGTGATCATTTGACCCATGCCAGCACCAATCTCCATAAAAAAGAAGGTAAGAAGAGCCTTGGGAAATCCAATTGGACCCAATTTTTAGACAGTAAAACTGGCTGCAGAAGAACAATAGTAAGGATGAACAATCATGGGGATGTCAGAATCTAAGACAGGTCATGGAATAGGCTACGAGGCCTGTTGGAGATCTTTTTTTATAAATGAGATTTGCAACTTGCCCCCCCTCACACTAACTTAAAGCCATTTAACTATTTCCAGAAATAGTTTTTTCTTCTTGGAGTTGCTCTGTGCCATATGCTTTTCATCATGTCACAGATGAACCAATGATTTTAACCTGAATGATTTCCTGTTCCCATGGCATAAACTTGCCTCTATTGCACTAATGGAACCAACTGTCAATTTAGGTCCATGATTTTCATGAGAGCTTATCAGGAGAGTTAGAGTAGGGGCAATGCAACATTTAAATATTTTAAGGTTGAAATTCAACAATTACGTGGCCATTCAGCACATTACAAATGTCTAGCTGAAGACTCAAAGTGTGTTTGAAATGTGCAGGTTGAACTGGTTGACCTGGGGACTTCTTGAAAGAAGTTGTGTTACATTAGCTAATGCAGTACAAAGTCTAACCTGAACTGGGCATCATGTTTTGCATATAAACCAAAGGTATCGAATTTGTGGCTTTTGCTAGCTTTGCAGAAAAGGCTTTTTAAAAATACATTTCTTAATAGTGCAAAACTAGCAAAAGCCACAAATGGAATGGGCTTGCTTTTCATGGAAAACCTTTTGCATCCTGGAGCTATGGTAAGCTTCTACAGTACTTTGCGGTTTGCAGCTCCAGTCTCAGAATAGGTCTGTTATTATCTTAGCTCCTTGAGAAGCTGAACAAGTTCCACACAGACCACCAGAGTGGTCTATGGGATACTGCCCATCTCATTGGCAAACTAATGTCTGTTGCTCCATCAGTTTTCAGCTTCATAAAGGTAGTACCAAGAATCTTAGTTAGGAAAGCAATTTGTTGGTCCCAGATGAGTAGGTGGTGGGAATATCAGACATCAATATGTCTGAAGATGGATTCTATGGTAAAACAAAATGGATCAGTCAACCTGAAAGAGAGAAAATGGCAGCTATTAGAGGCCATGGCCACAATATTTGAAAATTCATGCAACACCAATTACACTTGGCCAAAAGTACATAAAATATAAAGCAATATGAGGCAACTTATCTTTCATATATCTATCTACTTTCTTCCTTACAGTCTATTTATTTATCTACGTATCAGGTAAAGAAATGAAAGGGTTCTAGATTATCTAAAGAGGAAAGCTAGAGATAAAAAACAAAACAAAACAAAACAAAAGTTTCCTTCTATTCTATGCTATCAAAAGCCATAGACTAAAATTTAGGAAGTTACCTTTAACCTAACCATTAGTATTCACTTATGTCTCCTGGTTTGAGAATCCTATCTTTCTACCTTTTGTTACTAGTGTCTGTTTCAATGTTCATTAGGAGAACTGACACAATGAATGAATAGGGAAGAAAGAGAGAAAGAAAACAGGTGAGTTAGTTCTGTTCCTTTCTTTACCTTATATATTGATGAAAACTAAAATGTGGGAAGGCCTGAGACTTTAGTTAGCAAATGGCCTTTGATTATCTGTGAAATTATTGATTGGTGTATGTCTATACAATTGATTGAAAATTATCTATGCGATCAACATATAGGCATTTGTTACATTCTAGTCTCAGTGTACTATTTAATCAAAGGATGACTCGCTCAAGTATTGTAAAATTGTACCCCTGAGAAGTGGTAACAAGGAAATACTCATGCTTAAAGAGGATATGGTAAGAGGCCATCAGAGAAAACCCTAAAGAAGTGATTACTGGGCTGGGATCTGTTGGAAGAGCAGACACTAAATGAATAAAGCTGAGGGTGGAAGAATGTTCCAGGCAGAAGAAATAGCATGTGCTATGGTGTTGTAGTATGTGGGAGCTTGGTGCCCTTAAGCAAAATGGAGTAAAATCAGCACTTCCAGGAAGTGGTTATGCTCCTGGAAAAATCGTTGTACTGTTACAAAGTGCATATATATTTTTTCTCCTCAGACATATTGACTAATTTAATCTTCATGTAAAAAAAAAAAATAGTAATAGAAAGAAGTTAAAAAAAAGGCTGTTTGGTTCACATGACCTTATCATATTAAAGCAAAGACCTAATCTAGAAAATTCAGTATCCTCTGTCGTTTCATCTCCCATTTCCTGTCATTAGGAATGGCCACCAAATAAACACCCAAACCTTAGAGTTTCAGTGTACAATTAGCCCAATTCAATACAAAATAGTATATTTTACTTGGAAATGGGACTGATGTTTCCCAATCAATGCCCTTTTAGCATTTAAAAATAAGGAAACTTTCCATCCCTTGCAAATTGTGGAAGATGCAATCCCAAAGTTACTTTTGTGAGGATTAGCGCTAGATCTAACTTTTATTCTAGACCCTGCATATACAAATTAAGGAAAACGTGAGGTGGCACAGCACCCTGTAAATAAACTGATACTCCATACCGAGAAATATGCGAGGTTGGGGCAGCAGAACTGTCACCATTTGTATCCAGTGTCAAATCATGCTGTGTAAGGAGGCTGTCTTCATCAGAACTCCAATGGCCTCTTCCTGGGTGACACTTCTGGGAGAATCTCATGTGCGTGTCTCCTGAAAGTTTTCCAAATGGGAGCCACCCTTTTGTGATTATCAGCCAAAGCTGCTTTAATTGTGGGAGTTTTAATGGTGGGATTACTGCTTACTTTAGCATCTATCACTACCAACAAAGAGCATCTCCGAGAACGACTGATTATTTATATCAAAGGAAGGAGGTTGTCCTTTTTCTGAACATGCTGCCTGGTTTGTATGCTGACTAGGTGGAAAATGTCTGACAGCGGATATTAAGCTTTGCTTTTGTTTTTTCCTCTCCCAAAGCTTGTAGAATGGATGGTTCTCCCTGCTGGAATAAGTTTTTGAGCACAAAATTCATTTTAATAGCAGTTTTTGCTTATTAAACAAACCATTGTGTTTTCCCCCGTTTACTTCAGGAACCAGAATCACAGAAGTACAAAACAAATCAGCCTAATTTTGCGGTGAACTTTCCTTTTGACATCTTTCTATTTTTCAAAGAGAACAAATGTGCTGTTACTTGACGGCTCTCTTTCAGACTGGAGAAGTGGAGAGCTATTTTTGCTCCTTAAATCAGGAGCTATGGCTTTTTACAAAAGCAGCCCCACAGGACGTCAAGACTGTGTTTGGAAACATATGTGATAAAAAAAGAAAAGAAACAAACCATAAAAATGAATCCGGATCACCTTGTAATTGGGCAGAGAGGGCTTCCCGCTGCTCTATGTGTTTTTTTGTTGTTGTTTTTTTTTTTTTAAAGCCGTTGCTTCTGCATTTCCCACCTTTTGCTGTAAGAATTGTACACAAAATCTCCAACTGCCAAGCATATCACAGCTGAGAGTCGGACCCCCTGTTTGGAAGAGACCCTCCTCTTCTCCATATTCTCTTTTATTAATGTTATGTAAAGAAATTAGAGATTCACAAAGAATTCAGGTAGTTGCAGTGAAAATACTAGTCTTATACAAAGAACCCTGAGCAGGTCTTACAGCATGCCAGCATCCACATGGGGATGACATTAGACAGCTCAATAAAGTTTAATTGTTTCACTGCTGTGCTTCCAGGCAAGCACTTGGCATGCCAATGGAGGATAAGTGCCTTGTAAAGAAAGTACATTATTATTATTTTACTTAGTATATTGCTAAATAGCTGTTAACTTCCCAGGCAACAGAGGAGCAGGCAAGACTGGGGTGCGGTGTGTCATGGGAATGAGTTCCCTATCTCATCCCAAAATCCACTCATGACTCGGAGGTGATAATTTTGATAACTTCAATAAATGTTCTTCCTCTTCAGTTTTTCCTCCTCTGAAGTAGGGTCAAAAAATAATTGCTGCCCTGACTGGTGACACAGTGGATGAAGTGCCAGCCTGTGAACCCAAAGGTTGCTGGTTTGATTCCCAGCCAGGGCACATAACCAGGTTGCAAGCCAGGTCTCCAGCCAGGTCTGTAGCTGAAGGCCAGTGAAAGGCAACCATACATTGATGTCTCTCTCCTTCTCTGCCTTTCTCCCTTCCCCTCTCTCTAAAATAATACATAAAATCTTTTAAAAAATTGATACACCTACCTTCCAGGACTCAGCACAGCAGGAATCATTGAATATGCATGTGGTTATTAGCCAAAAAATAATATTTATTGACTGGTCACTTTTTTAATGGCTCTGATTTTAAAACAATATAAAGATTTATATATATATATATATATATATAAATATAAATATAAATATATATATATAAATCTATATATAAATATAAATATAAATATATATATATATAAATCTTTATATTAAATATATATATATATTTAAATATATATATATATATATATATATATATATATATACACAGAGAGAGAGAGAGAGAGAGCATGATTAATTTTTAAGGTGTTTGCCAATCTTTGAGCTATATTTCAAGAACAATTTTGACTGAAGCCTAACATTTCAGGTGTGCAGGCACAGTTATTAGCATGAAAATCTGTGAGGGTTTTAGAATTAGACTCCTCAGGAGTAAATATTATGTGAGTTCAGTTAGAACAGATGATAGCTGATTATGCTAGGATGGTTTCTCTAGTTAGAATTTCTTGTCACTTGTATTCTAGATAATAGGTCAAGAAGTTACATGGAAATTCTCCTTAATTTTCTTATTTTGAAAAATTTGTGTACAAAAGCTTGCACAAGGATAAGGACTTTAAGAAAACTAGACAGGCATAGAACTATGAGAAAATACAGAAACTTATGCATATGTAATATATTCCTTCTACTAAAATAAATACATTAATAAAGTTTTATTCTTTTTATGAAACTAATAGTTCTTTCCTGAGTATAAACTTAAAGAATGTACATTTTACATTAGGTGTTCCATGTATATTTTACAAGAAATGAGAAATAAGATGCAAAGTTATGGGGCAGGAAGATTATATTCTACTTTTTAAAGTATGGTTTTAAATTTACTACATTAAAAAAAAACCCCACCTTCTTGTAATGCTAGTGAATTACTATTTTCATCCATATGTTTATGGCATGTAAACTTCCCTGTATGGATGGATAGACAGGAACGTTATTCTTGAAATTTGTTGACAACATGGGTGCAATTTTTCACTTCACCTATTCTCAGGGAATTCTGCAAAGCTATAAATTCAATGTTCACTGGCTAGAATGTTTTTAGAAAAAAAAGAAAACCCAACTTTAACATAGTGAACTACTTGATTCCAAAGATGTCTTAGTGGCATGCTGGAAAATGAATGCACTTTGGCTGCCCCATGGAAGACAGATCTGCTTGATGATGGTGGAAACAGAACCGGCTACACAAGAATTCAGCCTCTGCATCATCGGCCAGGCCTTATCTACTGCCTTATAATTTTGTACGCATGTATGTGCAGTGGATAAGAAAAGACTATAGAATGTGATGGAAAAGGATATTCTGGACAGAAAGAAATAGAGATGGTTAGATTGGGGGCAAAAGGGAGAACTAGATGGAAAAGGGTCTGAAGGCCCTCATCTATATGTTCATTAAAGGGGTTTCCCAGGCCTTGTTCACCAGCTACTTGTCATGAGTAGCAGAGGGAGACACACCTCACCTGCTAACTCAGCAGCCCTAGACCTGGTCTGAAAATATTTCCAGGTGTTTCAATATCACAAACACTATGTTAGCACAGGAAGAAAAAACGTCCTTGGAATCCTTTGTGTCCTTTCTACTGGGAAGGAAAGCCTTTGAAGCTGTTCATATTCCAAGGACCTGAAAGGCCCAAATAAAGGCCAGGCTGGAAAAGGCCCATACGGCCTAAAGGAAAGAAGCCTATTAACACCTTTCTGTATCCATGTCCCAGTCCTGGAAAGCTGGTATCACCTTTACCTGTCAATCAATATATAACTTCTTCACCCATTCACCTTCCCCCTGCATGCCAACTACATACAGTATGTCCCCAGAACAAAGGACTTAGGCTGGCTGGCCACCACCCTGGCCTTTGGCCACGCTTGCTTTTGCTCTCTCATTCACTAATAAACTTTACTTAGATGCTAATAGATTTACTGATCTGTAATTCTTCACATGCATCAGCAAGAAGAACCAGGGTTTCTCAGATAACAATAAAACCTATTTTTTCTTCATTTACTTTCCCTCTGGACTTAATGTTTGATTAATACTGATTTCAGCTCCTACAACATATCCTCACCATGTTGGATACTCTCTGTTCTTTTCTCCTTCCTTCTTACATGCTCTTGGTTGTTTCTAAGATAATTTGCCGCAAAAGATTCTTGGCCCCAGGGCTCTTTACAATGATCTGTGTTTGCTCTTCTAATGATTAGATTGTTTCCTTTTCCAACCAATAGCCCATAGTTGCTTTCATTTGCTATAAATACAGGATGAAAGAAACACAAGAATTCTGCCCTGGAGTTCAGAGTTCAGCTGAAGATATCCTACAGCTTGTTACACTGAGTCCTGTAACTGAAATGTCCCTGGGGTACCTGGAGGACTGGATGACTGAGGACCTGGAAGGCTTGGGAAGGCTTCCTAGAGAAGAAAGCACTTGAGTTGAATTTTTTTGTTTTGTTTTGATTTTCTGTAACTTAAAAAAAAAAAGTTTTTTTATTCATTATTTTCAGAGAGAAGGGAGGAAGGAAGAAAAAAAGGGAGAAAAACATCAATGTATGGTTGCCTTTATCCTGCCTCCAGCCAAGGACCTAGCTGGAGACCTGGCTTGCAACCTGGTTACGTTCTCTGACTGGGGAATTGAACCGGTAACCTTTGGGTTCACAGGCTGGGGCCAATCCACTGAGCCACAAGAGCCAGGGCTCTTTTTTGTTTTTGTTTTTTAATCGAGTTTATTAGGGTGATAAGTTTCAAGGTCTTACTTGACAATCAAATGCCACAACTCACACCTCTTTCTTTCTGGGATTCTGGCTGTTAAGGTTTACAAACACAAAAATGAAGCCATAGGGACCATTGTCATTTTAACTTACAAGTCCCTAGTAGATAATGATGTTGAAGTATTTTCATGTGTTTATTTGCCAACTGTATATCTTCTCTGGCAAAGTGTCTAAGTATTTTGCCCATTTCATAATTGAATTGTTTGTTTGTTTTTACATTTGTTTTATAGAGTTTTTTATATAGTCTAGATATGAGCCCTTTGTCAGATAAGTGATTTGCAAATAGTTTCTCTTAATTTGTGGTTTGTCTTTTCATCCTCTTAATAGGATATTTCACAGAACAAAAGTTTTTAATTTCCATGAAGTCTAATTTATAAAGCTATTATGAATTCTGCCATTGGTGTCATGCCTAAGAGCTTGTGGCCTAACCCTGGTTCATAAAGTTTTTCTTTCTCTGTTTTCTTCTAAAAGTTTTATAGTTCTGTGCTTTGCATTTAGGTCTGTAAAATTTTGTGAATGAATTTTATATAAGGTGTGGATCTTTGGTCAAGGTTCTTTCTTTCTCTTTTCCACCTATGATAGTGAAAATAGCTTAAAATCATTTATTGAAAAAGATTATCCTTCTTCCATGAAGTTGCTTTTACGTCTTTGTCAAACTTAGCTGGCTATGCTTTAGCTCTATTTTAAAATTCCCTTCTGTTCTATATATCTGTGTTTTAATTTCTCTGCAAATATCACACTATCTTGATAATTGTAGCTATATAGTATATCTCAAACAAGGTAATGTGATTTCTTCCAGCTTATTCTACTTGTTCTAAATTGTTTTGCATATTCTAGTTCCTTTGATCCTTACAATAAATTTTAGAATTACCTTGTCTATGTCTAAAAAGAATCTTCCAAGAATTTTCATAATGGCATCAATTAGTTGCCTTCTAATTTGTGGATATATGGTTCTATCTATTTATTTAGATATTCTTTTATTTTACTAGCATTTTATGGTTTCAATACACAGGTCCTGTACATGTTTGTTAGTTTTATATATAATTGTTTTATTTTTCTTGGAGTGATTGCAAATATAAGGTATTTTTAATTTCGGGTTCCTAACATCTAGAAATATGACTTTTTATGCAATCTTTCTAAACTGACATTAATTCTACAAAAGGTTTGTTTGTTTGTTTTCTTCAGATTCCTTGGGAATTTTCATGATGTATGCAAATAGTGACAGTTTTAGTTCTTTATTTTTTATGAATTTTATTACACTGGCTGAGATATCCATTATCCTGTTGAAGAGGAGTAATGAAAAAAGATGTATTAGCTTGTTCTCCATCTTAGAGGAGAGCATTCAGTTATTCTCCATTAAGTATGTTGTTAGCTGTAGAATACTTTGTTTTGGTAGATATTCTTTATCAATTTGATAAAGTTCCCAAACTATTTCTAGTTTGCTAGGGGAGTTTATGATGAATTTTATATTTGAATTATGTCAAGGGTCCTGAATTCATCCTAAATTTGACAAGGCTGGCAATGATAGTGATCAGTATGCTATATGTTCCTAATAAGGGAGAGGAGAAAATTGCCTTGTCCTCACCTCAAGCCAAGTGAGGAGGACTTCAAGAGAACTGTTTGGAGACCCTGATAGCTAGACCACCGTGGAATTTGTAAGATATAGCAGCTGGAATGCCTAGGAATGTCAAAGTCAAGCTGATAAAATCTATAGGTTACAAAGCAAAGAAATAAGACTTCCAACCTTTCAAAACTCTAGGGTATTTTCTATAGGTCAGGGGAAAGTATAAAGTATAAAGTAGTCCTCTTACAGGACTATCCTAATAAGGATGGCAACTTTCCAATGGAAGTGTGATATATATGTCAGAGGTGGAGGGAAATCATAAGCATCACACAGAAATAAGTATTGTCTGTGTCAAGAGAACAAGTAGTAGACCCACAGTGATAATGGAAGGTTCCACAGAACTAACCAACCAAACAAATAAATAAAAATACCCATCAAAAAATACCACACTTCAAAGGTAAGACTGTTAATTCCCCTTAACCATATTCTGTCCACTGCTCCAGTTCTGTGGAGTCAGAAACACCATAATGAAAGGGGAACCAGTGGAAAAGCAACATGGGTAAATGGGGAGATGGTGAAATCATCTATGCCCCTTCTCCCAATTTAAGTTCTTTGGCCTGCATCAGACCTGAGCTAGGGGAAGAGTAATGCTATAAACTGGATTGGGGATTGGAGTTTTGAAATTAGGCTTGATTGGGTATTTTATTATTTGAAAATTGAGATTATTTTATATTTAAGAGTCATGGAAAAGCTATATGACTAGTCCAAGATTTCAACAATATTGGAAGGAAAGGGGTTGGTTGAATGTATTTGTAGGAGTGGTGCAACAAAAGAATAAAATTGATTTTTGTTTACATTTTAGTGAGGATCAAGCTACTTTGGTAAACCAGTGATATCACTTTTGGAGTTCATCCAAACTCACTCCATTTAGAATTAGTTCAATCTAAAATAATTCCTTGGTGGTATGGCAATGCACAATTTATTTCTGAATAATTCCGGTCAAACTAATTTGATAAGTACATGTGCACACACACACATACACACACACACACACACATGCACACACACACAGTGCTGTCAGCAAGATTATAGAATAGAAAGTCCTAGCCCTCTTTCCCCCATAGAAACACCAATTGAAAAACTATAAATGGACCGAAACATAGTTATAAGATTTCTAGAATCTAGTTGACAAGTTATAGTACCCTGGATGAATTAAAAGCTGAGCATAGTTACATTGGAACATGTAAGAAGAACAATTTCATTTTACCCATGTCATTCCCTCCCCAAAGCAAGCATGTCAGTAATGTGAAAAAACATATCATTTCATGACTTCTTCCTTGGGGTAAAGAGCAGTAAAGAGTACAACATTTATCCAATGTTCAGTCTTTTCAAAAGATTGCCCAAGGAACCAGTATCTGTCTTTCCTGCCCTATATGCTGACATGGAGTTGACACACTTTGGCTGCCTGGAGCAAGGGAGAGTGGGGAGGCTTACTGCTGTAGAACCAAAGAACTTGCAGTAACACAGTCAGTCAAACACCATAGGTAACAAGAGATTATGAGCTTCTGAATTGAAAGTGGCAAACCTCTCTAATAGAGAAACTGTAGACACAGACCCAGGGATGAAGCATCATCCCCCAAAATAGCTTTAGAGATCCCCAGAATCTGTAGCTAGGCCAATTGATGAGGCTCTTTCCCTGCAGGAAACCAGTTCATAAAGACTGGTAAAAGTGACTGTTTTTCATATATTTGGATCACAACACAAAGTTATGAGTCACATGAAGAAACAAGGAAACATGGCCAAAAAAAAACAAGACAGAAAGGGGGCAAAATAAATTTGCATAAACTAGGCCTAAAGACATGGAGGTATATGAATTACTTGACAAAAATGGAAAATAAATGCTCTACAAGCTAAGAAAATGATGCATGAACAAAATGAGAATATTAGTTAAGATACAGGCAGTGTACAGTAAAAAAGAACTGAAAAATTTGGAGCTGAATAATACTTGAACTCAATTGAAAAAAAATTTACTACAGGGGTTTAAGAACAAATTAATTAAGCAGAAGAAAGAATCAGTGACCCCAAAGACATTCCATTTGAAGTTATCCAGCCAGAAGAACAAAAAGAAAAAAGAAAAAGAAAAAAAGAATGAAAAAGAGTAAAGAAAGCCTGAAGAACTTATGGGACACACCAACACACCCAATATACACAGTATGGGAGTCCTAGAAGGAGAAGAAAAAGTTAAAGAAACAGGAAGCTTTTTTAAAGAAATAATGATGGGAAACTCTCAAAATCTAGAGAAGAAAATGAACATTATGTTCACAAAGCCCAATGGGCCACAACTAAGATGTACCCAAAGAATCCATAGTGAAACATATTATAGTCTATTGTCTAAAGATAAAAAGAATTTTGAGAGCAGCAGGAGATATGTGACTTATCGTATACAAGGGAATCATTATGAGACTATTATCATATTTCTCAACAGAAATATTGCAAGGCAGATTTTAAAAATAAAGCAGAAATATTTCTGAGATAAACAAAAGCTGAGGGAGTTTATCATCTCTAGATGCCTTACAAGAAATGCTGAAGGAAGACCTTCAAAGTAAAATTAAAGGACAGTAAACAACAATACAAAAACATATAAAAGTATAAAGCTTGCTAGTAAAAGTAAACATATAGACAAATATAGAACACTGCATATACTGTAATAACAGTATTATAGTGTTGGTGATGTGTAGATTACTTCTAATTTTATATAAAGTTAAAAGACAAAAATATTTAAAATAACTAAAAATGTTAACAGATACAGTATAAAAAAGTAATTTCAAATATCAACATAAAGTGTATCTGGAGGGAAGTCAAAGTGTAGACTATTTGTATGCATTTTAAGTCAATTTGTTGACTTCAATCAGCCTAAAATAGATTGTTGTAACTGAAAGATGTTCTATGTAACCATCATGATAACTACAAAGAAAGTACCCATAGAAGATATACAAAAGAAAATGAGAAAGCCATTAAAACATGTCTACAAAAACCACACCTAAACAAAACAAAACAAAATACAAAGGAAGAGAGCAGAAAAAATGAAGCAATTGTAATGCAACAACAATAAATTAATAAAAAAAGGAAGAGAGCAGAGTGTGGCTATACTCGTATGAGACAAATTAGACTTTAAGTCAAAAACTGTAGAAAGAAAAAGATAAGAACATTATTTAAGGATAAGTACAATTCACTAAGAAGGTAAACAATTATAAATATATATGTACTTCATGATAGAGTACCCAAATATATGAAGTAAACATTGACAGAGCTGCAGGAAGAAATAGAGAACACTACAATGATAGTAAGGGATTTTATACTCTACTTTCAATAATAGCTGGAACCTATAGATAGAAAATCAATAAGGAAACAAAAGACAAGGATCAGTGAGGGCTAAATAACACATTCTTGAACAAATATAGGCCAAAAGTAATTGAAAGGGAAATTAGAAAATATCTTGAAATAAACAAAAACCCCTACCACATACGAAAACTTATGCAGCAAAAGCCTTTTTAAGAGGTAAATTTATACCTATCAGTGATTATATTAAAAAAAGAAAAAGTTCAAATAAAAACCTAGCAGTCACCATTAGAAAAAGAAGTCCAAATTTAACAAATCAATATAATTTTAATTAAAATACAAACAAAATAGAGGATAGAATTCTTTTAAAGATAGGATTGACAGATCTCTAGCTAGACTAAGAAAAAGAGAATACTCAAATAACAAAAACCAGAAATGAAAAGAAGACATTATAACTGATGCCTCGTATGAAAGGATCATATGAAAGGATCACTAGAATAAGTGAATAAATTCCTGGAAACATACAATCTACCGGGACTAAGTCATGAAGAAATAGAAAATCTGAATAGATCTATGAATAAGAAGATTAAATCACTAATGAAAAACCTCTCAATTAAGAAAAGTCCAGAATCAGATGGCTTTATTGGTGACTTCTACCAAACATTTAAAGAATTAATGTGAACTTTCTCAAACCCTTCCAAACTATTAAGAAGAGAACACCTCCAAAATCATTTTATGAAGCAAGCATTACCTGGATACCAAAGTTAAAGACACCACACGAAAAGAAAATTACAGGCCAATATCACTGATTAATACAGATACAAAAAATCTCAACAAAATATAGAGTTCTATAGCACATTTTAAGAAGCATGCACAATGACCAAATGGGCTTTGTCCCTAGGATGCAAAGATGGTTCAAGGTATGAAGACCAGTCAGTTTAAAACAAGATGTAAATTGGTACAACCACTATGAAAAACAGTAAGGCAGTTAAGTTCCTCAAAAAATTAAAATATTAATAGAACTACTATACAATCCAATGGTCCCACTTTGGAGTATATATCTAAAAGAACTACATGGTTCCACTTCTGTGAGATATTTAAGTAGTCAGATTTATGGAGTCAGAAAGTAGAATGGTGGAAAGAGGGGAAATGGGGAGATTGATGTTTAATGACTATAAAGTTTCACTCATGAAAAATGAAAACATTCTAGAGATCTGCTGTACAACATTGTGCTTAAAGGATTTCACACTTAAAAATTTGTCAGAAGGGTAGATAATAATATTTTTTTCTTTTTTACTACAATAGAAATAAGCACAAATGATGTAATTTAGATTTTCTTGTCTACCCCTCCCACTTCTGTAGGTGGCACACTTAAGAAATGCAGTTCCTGGATTCAGGTTCCTCTGAATTCCAATCTCAAATAAGAATTACAGAATGTTGGGCAAATAACCTTTTCTGATGCTGAGCATTTTCTTGTAAAATCATAAAATGGTACTTGCTAATGTAGTTAGTTCTAAATAATAGCTGGTTTACTCCTTTATCTTGTTATTGAGTCATGTACAAAATATTTGGTAGGCAACATTTCATTGCATATATTGCATGGTTCTCTGTTTTAACCTTTATTCTTTCTTGAATCTATAGTTTCTTGGTGTGTGCATAAATTTATTCTTTTTTTATTTTAAGATTTTATTTATTATTTTTAGAGATAGGGAGAGGGAGAGAAGCAGAGAGGGAGAGAGACATCAATGTATGGTTGCCTTTCACCTGCCTGTAGCCACAGATCTGGCTGGAGACCTGGCTTGCAACCCAGTTATGTACCCTGGCTGCGAATCAAACCAGTTACCTTTGGGTTTGCTGGCCAGTGCCTTATCCACTGTGCCACCAGACAGGGCTAAATTTATTCTTATATGTTTTTTTTTCCATCTATCTTATTACTTTTGTAGATACACTAGTCTGTTTATGAGTTCACTGATTATCATTAAATTATTTATAAAGCACCTATTACATTTAATGGTTGTTTAAGAGAGACAGGAAAGGACTTACAATTTACCAATGGAGAAGAATATATTAATATTATTCACTAATATACTAATATGTTAACTTTATTATTTATTGTTGACATGTTAATATTAAAACTTCTAGTAATCAGTCAGGTTCATCAAAGAGATTAACAGAAAGTGGTTCAGGGGGTTAAGGGGGAAAGATGGACCATGAGGGAGAATGCATCAAGAGAATTTGGAATTTGAGGGCAGCTGGTAGATCAGTGTACCTCATGGCATGGGACATATACAGTACTGCAGTGTGGGCTGATGGTTCAGGTGGCACATGCTGTGCCTCAGGTTCCGTGTGAACATGGTTTCAGAAAGCATTGAGTCCCCCTCTCACATAGGCAGGGTGGAGTGGCGTCAAGAAAACTCCAATGAAAATGCCTAGCTTTGAATCCTGCCTCGGTTGGGTTGTACAGTTTGACCTTGACCCAATTACTTAACCTCTTTGTGCCTCCTTTTCCTCATCTGTAAAATGGGTAAAACAATAGTATTCTTTCACAGGATCATTATGAGAATCAGATGAGTCAGTGGTTGGAAGTTACTTAGAACAAGTCTGATACTTGGTGAATACTGTGTATTTATTAGTTAAATGAAAAATAAATAAATAAATAATCACATTGGTTGGAAGTTATTTTATTCTCAATTCTCTTTCTGTCATTATGGTGAAGCCTAGAAGAAAGTCTCTCACTGGTGCTGAAATGACTTTAAGACCTCTCTAGTTCCCCCAGAACAAAAGGAAAATATTATAGGCTGTGCCAGAAAATGGGATTGAGGCAATAGCACTTATTAACTGGATTTATTACCATAGTAATTCTTTTTATAAGTATTGTCTATTTGTTTCAAGTAATTCTGCTTTCCATTTATGTTAGTTACACATATTTTCCTTTAATATTAATTTTACTAAAACGTTTGAATCAATTTAATGAAAGTTGATCATTTATACTTAAGTGAAGTAAATTAAATAGATAACAACAACAACAAAAAGAATCGGTTTCTTAAACTGAAGTTTGGGAAGCTTTGAATGAGCATAGACAGGAAACTAGTAATTCAGGTGGAAAGAAGAACGTTCCGTTCTTCACCATTCTGCCTTTTATGTGGTTTTCATCAACGCTGGACTCAAGCTCCTCCTTTATCCATCTGGACAAAGTGCATGGTTTTGTCTGCCTTCCAAAATCACCACTCGCCTTGGGTAAGGAATGCTGTCAAATAGCAGTGGGCAGGGAGTGTAAGCACTTTGCATTGTTGCTTGAGAGGACCTCTCCTGTCTGCGGAGAAGTGTACGGTCCAGCTATCTGAGGAGTTCCACTAATTGCCTCATTAGGCAATCTCCACACAGAAACAGTATTTAAGTACATCAGTGTAACTCCTGGGTATATGTAGGATTTAATAGCAGAGGAAGCCAAATGACCTGAAATGGAAAATTTATTTTTTTAATAAACATTCTTAAATTCTCATTAAAAACAGACAGTGGATGATTTGTGATTTTCAGCATGATGATAGTCTTTCTGAAGTTGTAAATGCTTCGGAGCCATTTAGAAAAGTTTAAAAATATTTTCTGTAAATTATTATGAATTTTTCAAGTATGGGATATTTAATAAGAGCTTTATTTCATTCAAAGTTAGGTGTAAAGCATGTGACAATATTAAAACACAAAACAGTATATAAATTTACATGTAATGCATGCAGTCATAAAGGACAATTGCCTTTTTAATATTTAAGACTTTTAATAATTAATGTTAAAATATCCCCAACAAGGGTTACTAAAATCCACATTTGGTTTTTGAGTTGTCTAATGTAAATATTGTCCCCAGGTCAGGGGACAAAAGGAGCAGAAACATTGACAGAACCACAGAGAAGCAATCAGCTACCACCCCTTTGTATTTCCCAACTAACCATATGCAGAAAGGGTGACTGAAGGACAAAAGCCTCTGCAGCACCCTAAAACTCAGCTGTTGTGATATTGGGTCTTTACTCACTTCCACCTTGTTGCATCTACCTGGTCCTCAGCATCTAATTACATCACACCTAGATTAGTACAGCACTCTCCAAATTGGCCTCTTGACATCAGTCTCTCTCCTTCCCTGCCATCAGCTCAACTTGCTCTCAGTAGACATTCAACTTCCTAAAATCCTGTCCTCACCTGTTCTTCTTCCTCTAGAAACCTTTCCTGGTCACTCATTGCCTTAGGAAGGAGTCCTACATCCTCAGCTTTACTTTCTTTGTGTGCAATAATAATTTGGCTTCAGCTGCTTTTCCAGCAATTTCGTCCTCTTTCCCTCACAACAAATTCTCTATGCCAGCAAGATTATCATGGGTTCTCATCTCCACCCTCCCACACCCCAATGTGCCTCAAACATTCTGTTTCCTGAGGCCTTGGTTGGGCTGATTTCCTACCTATCCAACCTCCTTCACTCACCCACATTCTGCCATTTGTTAAGTCACAGCCCGTGTTCTGCTCTGACCCCTGCCTCCAAGAGCAAAACCATACCTTTCTCTCACCTGCATTTCTCTCTGAAATCCTTTCTTCCTGTGCCATAAATGACTATGTACATTTTTATGTTTGTTTATTGTCAAATCATTTACATCATATTTGAAGCTACGAAGGGCATGGACCATCTCCTAGTATTTGTTGTGCTTTGTAAGTAAGAGGTGCTTGACAAATCAGTTGGTTAATCTCTTATATACTCTGTTGATTTGGTTTAGTAGAATGATCAGTTATTATTTTGGACAACTATTAGAAGCTTCTGAAATTTTAAAGAGGTTTCTGGAAAATATATGGTCTATAAGAACTAGATTTTTAACTTTCTCTTAGTTTTGAGCTTCCATGGTGATAGTACAGCATGATGAAAACAGGGGTAGTCAATAAATGTTGAAAGAAAGGATCAATGAATGAGTAAGTAAAGCATTTAGTGTTTGGTTTTTGGTCTGCTCCTTATACCACATTGTACATAAGACATCTCTATTCTATGCCTGTGAAACTTGATCATAAAATGATCTAGTCTTCTTTCTTATGCTTATTGTTTGTGGTTATAGCAATCCTCAGCTCCAGGACCACATCTGTATTTACAGAAAGATCTTTGATTAGTAAAACATGTTAAATCTATCTCTACCACAATTGCAGACTAACCAGTAAAAATTCTGTATGATCATATTGCTGGGATTATAACCATCTATCACAAATTTGTATTAAGGTCAGCAAAATTCAATTTCCTTTTTTGGATAAGATCGGCTCTTTGATTTAATTTCAAGATACACGTATGCTTACTGCTAGCAGAAAAGTAAATTCATAGATACTTTCAGAATATTAAGTTGGCCATATAAAATAATTAACTTTAAAAAGTTGAATCCAGCCCTGGCTGGTGGCACAGTGGATAAGGTGCTGTCTGTGAACCCAGAGGTCGCTGGTTTGATTGCCAGGCCAGGGCACATAATGAGGTTACAAGCCAGGTCTCCAGCCAGCTCTGTAGATAGAGGCAGGTAAAAAAGGCAACCATACATTAATGTCTCTCTCCCTCTCCACCTGCATCTCTCCCTTCCCCTCTCTTCAAAAATAAAATAAAATCTTTTTAAAAAGTTGAATTTTTAAATTTCATAATTCTATTTAATGTAATTTAAAATGAATTATGATTTAATTGTAATTAAGAAAATATTTATCTTAGCATTATTTTTAAATACAAATAATTAGAAGAAACATAAATGTCTGATCATACATTGGACAAATTGGGTAAATAATATTAGATGTCCCCTCACAATGGAACATGTACACTTATTAAAAATAATACTTAGCATTTTACATAATAATTAATAAAGTGGAAAGAGAATCATGAAAACCTATATTGTTAAATGAAAAGAGTGACAAAATGGCATCCAGATGATGATTTTTTAAAAATTGAATGAAGATTCAATTTCAATAAATAAATAAAATATTTTATTCATCATTTTTAGAGAGAAGGGATGGGTAGGGAGGAAGAAAGGGAGAGAAACAGCAATGTATGGTTGCTCTTCACTGGCCTCCAGCTGGGGACCAGGCTGAAAACCCAGCTTGCAACTTGGGTATGTGCCCTGACAGGGAATCAAACCAGCGACACTAGGGTTTGCAGGCCAGTGCTCAGTTCACTGAGCCACACCAGCCAGGGCTTGATGATTTATTTTAATAAAGTTAATTATATATAATAATAATGCATAGAACCCCAAAAGTTTGAGAATAATTATGCCTGGTAGGTGGAATTATGTGAGAATTTTCTTCTTTTTTGAATTTACCTGTATATTAAAAAATTTTTGAATAGCTATGAAAGTTTATGTATGTGAAAACATAAAAGAATATGGTTATTTATTTAATATCTTATTATTGAGCAATGTTTAATTTATATTTTGGCTTACCATGTTATAAAATATCACATTTATTACTAAGTAAAATATGTTCTGAGACAATGATAATTACTACTATGGTTACGACTAAAATCTATTAAAGAAATTCAAGTTTTTATCTATCTTATGTGGGTCTAGACAGTCAAATTTAGGAGATAAAAAGTAAATAAGCCAGTCAGTGAAATACAAATACCATATGATCTCACCCATTACAGGACAATAATGAACAAAACAAACAAACAAGCAAACAGAACCAGATATATGAATACAATGAATAGACCTTCAGTAGGAAGAGGGGCTGGGGGAGGAGGAGGCAAAGAAGGGAGCAGTTCAGTCAAGGAACTAGTATGGATGAACCATGGACATGGACAACAAGTGGGATTGACTTTGAGGGGGAGTGGGTGGGTAGAGAAGGGGACAGAGGGGAGGAAAAAGGGAATGGATGTAATACAACAACAGTAAAATTAAATTAAAAAAGTAAAGTTTATTAATCACACAAAAAGTGTTTTTGTTTTTGTTTTTTAAATAACATGGTCTTTTGTTGTACCTTTGCAAAAGATCGAGATACATAGATCCTTAAAATGTGATTCGGGGAGAGAAATCTGGTACTTGCAACAAATACATTCTAAAATAGAGTTTACTGTAGTTGATAAAAGGCAATGCTAGGCTTCCTCCAGGAGGCAGACAGTGACTCTTTTCAACTACCTGGAGGGACTTGGAGACGTGGGAATTCATTTTTTGCAACTCAGAAATTTCAAATGCAGTCAGGACAAGTAAAAAATATGATACATGCTTTTTCTTCTTTTTGTGTCTCTTCCTCTGTGTCTTTTTTCTTTTTCGGGGGTCTCTCTTTTTTCATTGGCCTTTTTCATCCTCTGGCCTGCTAGAAATGACTAAGTTAATACACACCAGAGTGAAGGACTCAAGCATGGTTTAAAAAAGTAAGAATTACATTCCCTTTTCTAACTTTCCATTTTGCTGACATCTTTTTATCAAGGTTTAGGTTTGTGGAGCCCGGTTTTCCCAGAGTGAAGTCCCTCCTTGATTGTAAGTTAGGCACTTTGGGAGGTACATTTACTCTTTCTCGCTGCTAGGGGACCATTTTGTATAATGCTTCAACGGACTCATTATCATCTATTTACACTGAACTCAATTCTTCCCAGTCTATAGGGTGAGCAGGCTGTCAGAAGAAAACCTATGTAATACATTTTGGGCAGCTTTACTGGAGAATGAAACAGAGGTGAAAATGAATTACCTTTATGCTCTGTCTTAATTTTCCCCCCTATTTATTAACACATAATGTCATATAACCATTGTGTAAGTTTATTCTCATAACAACATTCAAGTGTACAAAATAGTGTTGTTAACTATTCTCTCTCTTCCTCATGCTTTGCTAGCATGCTCCTCTCTTCTGGGAGCATGGAACCCAGCATTTTGCTTGTTTCCTTGAAAGTTAGGCTTTTTTGTTTTTTCATTTTTATTACCATGAGTAACACAAAGGCCTTTGAGGGCAGAGCAGGTGGAGTAACAGAAAGGGCCAATAGAAGAAACCTACAAGGGCATGCCCCTAGGAATCCCATCTGTCTGAAAAATGAGACAGTCATAAATATCAAACTGTGCAAACCACCTGAACAAGTGGTGAAATGTAGCAATTTCCTTTAAAAGGGAGCCTCTTGTTATTAACAGTAGATGAGAACCAGCATTCAAATTAGAAAACTCACAAGCACCTTGGGCCCATTTCTTTCTGTTGGTAAGTCAAATCCATTGGACTCAGTAGTGTTTTGCAACCCATCTGGATCTTTGCTTCCCTGCTGACACCTGCGCCCTAGCCAGTCAGTGGTTGTACTACAGTGTACAGAATCCGAGCTTGCTGGTAGAACAAGGTTGCTCTACTTTTGCAGAGGCCTGTGTGGGCTTCTTTTAGCCCCTGAGAATCCCAGTGCATTGCTGCGAAAACTTAGGGTTAACGTCTTTTGCATTGAGAACGGTGTCACTTAGTCTCTTAGTTCCATCTATTTACACAGCAGGCAGCTTTGCATTTGGTTGTAAAAAGGAAATGCCCCAGTAGGTTTTCCTTCTATGCAGAGAAAGTGTGCTTTTGGCCCTTTGTGGGTCAGACAAAAAGCGGAGGGGTGAGTTGAAGAAAAAGGACCTCCCAGTGTCCTTGACCACAGGCTCTAATGAAGAAGCCAGAATTCACCAGCATCTACAGTAAATATTAAATCGTGCTTTGTTCTAAGTCAAACTGATAAATGTTGATGTATTCTTTATGTTTATTCACAAAATCTGTTTATTGTGCTGGGATTTTTTTTTCCTCTGCAATTTGGAGACATGAATGATTGTTTCTCTTAGTGCTTTAGGCATCTCCCATTATGTGTTTTCTAAGGCTCTTACATGCTATAGGGGCTGAGTTGGGAAAAGTACTTGAGGAAGGAGAAAGATCTAAAAGAAGTGAATAGGGGAGGGCGGAGGTCAGAAGTATAAACCTGTTCTTAGAGGTGAAGTGAGTTGGAAAGGGCGCAGAAAAGCAAAATGGAAGCAGTCCTGTGATCCTATTTTTGACTCTCTCAAACATAATATTTGAGATTAAATCAAAGCCCGGCTTGCTCATGGTTGGCACTATTAGGTCTGATTGCATTCGATATGATTTAGGGAAATGATAAATTGAAAGGTTTGTTGCTATTGCACAAAACTATCATTGTTATTTTAAGCTTGAGCTGCATTTGGGCTGGAAGAATTGTCCATTGCCTGGAAATAACTGCTGTAGCCGTGGCCGGCACCCGTCAGCAGGACTCTCTGCCAACTGCTTTCCTTGGGGAGCAATTCTGCATCCTGGGATAAGTACAAATTTTATTTTTTATTTTAGCTGGCCAGAGTCCTTGTTGAAAGTGGGCACTGTGGCTATGGGAGTGGTTTGTTTTACTTAGAATGGCAATTCACAAACTTCAGTGTGCCTACGTGCAATCACCTGGGGAACTGGTGAACATGCAGTTTCTAGGGCCCCAGCCTAGAGATTCTGATTCAATGGGACTATAGTAATGCCAAGAGATCTGCATTTGTAACTAGTTTTCCTAGTTTGTCAAAATGATGTGCAGAATACACTTCAAGAAACATTGATATGTAAATTTTAATCAGGATCACCTTATGAAAACAAGTCTTCACTTCTATTTATACAGTTAGAATTTTCCAGCTACGCCCTAGACTAAGTCTGGAAAAATGATGATGCTGTTAATACAGCCCTTATTAGGAGATGTCTCAGCAAAATGCTTCACATTATTGTAATGAAAACAAGTAAGTGTCGAGTCTGGGCATCCTTTCCTTTTCCACCTCCTGAAGTCAGAATGTCCCAGTGGCTGCGACACTTATCTGGACATTTGACACTTTAGACACAGGGGCCTGACCACTTTTCAAGCATGGGGTTTCTTTTCTTTTTTTTTTTTTTAATTTTATTGTTGTTGTATTACATCCATCCCCATTTTGCTCCCCTCTGTCCAAGCATGGGGTTTCTTAGCAATGGCAAGTAAAAAGGTGGAGTGGTTTTCTTGAGAAATTCAGATTTTCTCCCTGCATTGCTTATGTATATTTTTTTGGTCCAAATAACCAAGTGATTATGTTGTCTCTTCTTATTTCTTCGATAGCGGAGTTCTGTTTGATGGAGAGTTACATAATGGCAAAGTGAATCAGAACACTTGCAAACATTTTAATGTAGAAGTATTTGTAGATGGATACTGTGGAATATTGGTGATACAACGGGTTTTGGTGGAAAAAGCCCTGGACTTACCAGCTAAAGCCTCAGGTTTATATTTTTATTTAACAGAGGAGGAAACAAGCACTCAGGATTGAAAAGAATATGCTTGAAGACTTAGAGGGCAGGACCTGGAATTCAGCTCCTATTTCCTCTACCATCAGCCATTAGCTGTTTCAAGACTTTCATTCCATATCCTACACCCATGCTGAGTTTCTTGACTCCCCATAAGCCACAGTCCCTCTCAGAGCCTCCATTTCTCAACTGTTTAGTCAAGAATGATAATAGCATACCATGCAGGCAATGAAAAGAGGATACAAGAATAATGGGTGTACAATTCTTGATGAGTTAGTTTTGACACCCAAAAAACAAAACAATTATTTAAAAAAACCTGGGTTTAACTTCTGCCATTTATGAACTATGATCATAAATGCATCAACAGGCAAGTTCCATTGTCATTCTGGGCCTGAAATGGATGCCTACCTAGTTCAGGTAGTAAAGAGGAGTGGATGAGATAATACATGAGGGGGTACTTTGCAAAAGAATGTGACTACTCATAACCTTATAATTATTTATGAACTTCTCCAAGACATTGAGCATTGGATTATAGAGTTTTTGGTCTTATGTACACAGTTATAGCCATAGGGCACTCTTAGGCCCTATACCCTCAAGCTGTTTTCGGAAGCCTGACTTTATTTTATTTATGATTTCTCAAAATACAAAGAGGGATATCATAAGGGAATTGACTGTGCAAGTGAATGGTTTATTCTAAAATCCAAGACCCGCAGATTATCTGTAAAAATAGAGAGTATGTTCTCTAGGTGACTATTGCTAATGCCAGGCCCTCTTTCTACCCTTGAGCAATTCCAGTGCCCATGAATGAAGCAGACTGGATTGATGTGAATGCGGCTAGGAAGTCTTAGTTCTGAAATCCTCCATGAAAAGATCTATACCCTGAAAAAATGCTAGTCCAAACTCTCCATTCATGAATTGACTTACTTCCTGGTACTCTTCTCATCTATCTCAAGAGAGTGTAACCCTAGGAAAAACAAGGAGTAGTATAATTTTTCTGCTGAATATATAGCCCATGTCTGCAAACAATCTTAAGTTTAATCCTATCTCCTATGATCTATCAGTGTCAACTTGCTATTGGACTAGGAAAACCACGGGCAATTAAAATGGTCAGTTTTTAGCCCTAGACACCATGGCTCAGTTGGTTGGAGTGTCATCCCATAACCAAAAATTTGCTATTTGATTCCTGGTCAGGCACATACCTAGGCTGCAGGTTTGATCCCCAGTCTGGGTGTGTGTGACCACTGGGCCACATGCCTACAATTCTGGGTCTAGCTATGGGAGGGAACTAATCAATGCTTCTCTCTTGCATTGATATTTGTCTCCCTTCCTCTTTCCCTTTCTCTCTCTAAAATCAATGAAAAAATTGTCCTCAGGTGAGGGAGAAAAAAAATAGGTTGTTATTCAGTCCCCTTAACATTGGCTTGGGATCCTTGGGTGTACAGAAAGTTCAGACCAGTGTCTTAGTCACGCCAGCCTATCCCTGACTCTCAAACATATTTTTTCCCATCCCAGTTATTATCCCTTTGTTCTTGATGGCCTGTATTGTTCATCATGGTGTTTTATGCTAATGATGTCCCTGAGAGCATCTTGGTCTTAATTAAGCTCCTTAAAGGAGAATCCCACAGTCTTCTGCATCCCCGTTTCCCTGGTGTCTGGCCCAGTGCCTGAAACACAGTAGGTGCTCAGCTATGGAACTGGATTTCCTGTCATTGTGTCCTGGCTCTGTGGTTGTCCCCTGCTGACCCTTGTACTCAAACTGCAATCATCTGGCTCTACCCCTTCCTGGCTATAGGTCCTTGGGCAAGTTAGGAAAACATTAGGGGCCTCAGATTATCATTCAAGAAGATGACTTAAGTCAGTGGCTTGGCACATTTAGAAGCTCAGCAAATCTTTATTTCTGTCCTTAGTGAATCCTCTTCTGGTCACTCAGCAGTTAAGGGGTGCTGCACAAATATCGCAAATCCTTGACATTTAACATACATCGTATTAGGAAGCATAAAACATCCTTTATACATTTTTACACATATGTTGTGTTGGTTTATATTCATCTTTTGAGGCTGTGACCGCACTCTGTCATCAACACTAGCTGTCCCAAAGGGAAACAACCCTTAGACAACCCCCAAACCTTACAATCACATTTATTCCATTCTCTGTGCAGTCTTTCTCTCACTACACCCAAGTCCCTAAAACCCAAGTGTTTAATAACATGTGTTTTTGAAGCTGTTGATAAAAGACGGGGCTTCTGAGAAATCGTGGAATGGAAAAACCTCTTTATTCCAGCCCTGGCATCCAGCCCACAACCCCTGCCACAGTTCATTTTTATCTGCAATGGTAAACGTGCTGGGGATACCTGTGGACAGGCACCCAGGCCAGGAAAAGACAGTATTTGTGTAGCTGTCTTCTAATAAGGTCAAAGGCGCAATGTATTATACAGCTCTGCAGGCAGCTAGACTCATTAGAGCAGGAGTGGGCTGTGGGACCCGTGTGGGATATTCAGAAGCGGGGGTTTCATTTGGGGTCTGCGCCTAGTGGGTGTCCTGGACTGTAGGCAGAGCCTGGATTGGGGGTAGGAGGAGGGGAGCATGAAGAAATCATAGCCCTGGGCATCTGAGAGTCCACAGGGCCCTTTGCCCTTCCGAATGGGAGGCTTGATGGCTGCCCAGTGCTAACTAAAGCTGGAAGCAAAGCAAAATGCAAAGACCTTGGTGCTGTTTGCAAACTCCTTTACCAAATCTTGCTGTTGCTGCCAGGTTGGGGGTGGGTTTTCCTGCAGAGTGCAGGCTGTGAGGGAAGGTGAGCAGGGTGAGAGGAGAGCCCTGCAGGCTGTATTTGGTACACTTAATGAATAGCATGAGGTGAGGAGCTGAAGGCTGAGGCCTGACAGGCTCACAGGCCTGATTGCCATTTGCATGAAGGTGCCCTGCAAGTGAAAGTGACTGAGAGGGTGATTGATTTGTTTTGCGGGGCCTCCTTTGTAGTTTTTTGGGTGGGCTTCTGGACCCACCTCTTGGCCTCAAAGCCCTTGCTTGCCGGCTGTTGCTTTTGGATTTGGGGGTAATGAAAATTGGTTATAAGCTTCCCTTTCATCTGTACGTGGCAGGCTGTCACAGAGAAACAAGCCATTCTGCAGCCTCACTCCTGTCCAAATTGCTAAATGTTTTTTTCCCAATTGCTTCCCTAATGGGCCGGGATAATGGGAGCGGCATGCTCTCTGCCCAGGCTGGAGATGCCAGTGCATTTGTCCAGCGCACATGTGTGGTGGGCACTGGCCCCTTCTGTCCAGGGAGGGCCAGCCCCTCGCAGCTGAGCACTAGCTGATGCACCTGTCCGTTGCCCTTGAAGAGGCCAGAAGCTCCTACCCTAGAAGGTGGTCCCAGCCCCAAACCTCGCAGCATGGCCACCCCTGCAGGTGACATTCTGTCAAGAGGTGGGTAATCCAGGCCAGAGCCCCAGACCCGGGGCCACTAATGTACCAAGCGGGACAGCTTTTTATGGACTCCAGTTGCTGCTGGTTTTCCGAGGGGCAGGTGGCGGGCTGTTCCGTGGGCTGGATGCTCAACTGTGGCTGACCCACAGCTTTACGAGCCTAAGTGCTTATCCAGGAACAGAAATGAGGAGGTTGTGTATGATAAGAAAATAATTTGCCAAAACTGCAACAATAAAGAGGGCCTGGTGGGATCTCTTACGGTATGAATAGCCCTGAGCAGCTGCAGATCTCTCTCTGCTTTCACAATTATTTTCATTTTTATAACAACTAAAAGCTAAATGCTTTGTACAAGCCTGGTAAATCTTGCTTTAGCTTCCAGCCCTATGTTTCTTTCTCTTTCTGGGAATCTTAACATCCACACGGCCTGGACAGAATGTTCCTTGGCATCATGGCTTCAGCTGGCCTGCTCCCTGGCTGGCTGACAACTGCTGCACTGCTCTACTCTAATGTCACTGTCCCCGAACAATTCCCTTTGCACAGAAAGCTCCGATTGCACCCTCTGGAGCTCCGAACAGGTGCTCCCATTACTGAGTTCAGGAGGCAGGGAGCTTCATCAGTAACCAGTGCCTTGTACACCCCAGCAGTTGCTCCGTTGGACAAGCATTTGACTTGGGAATGAATGGGGCTAACATATTCCTTCCTGCCTTTTCACATACTTTATGTGAAGGCACCTTCAACACTTACTGAGTGCCCCACCATCTTTATATTCAGGGTGCTGAGTGTTACCATTGTTTGCGTTGATTGAACATCCTATATAAATGAGTACTACACTAGCTAACCAGGTAGTATCATGTAGAAGCCGGACCTTTAAGTTAGAACAGGTCTAGCTCTTGGGTCCATCAGTAAGTAGCTCTGTGACCTAAATCCCTATTTCCTCTGTGCAATGGAGGTAAATTGGCACTCACCTCATAGCTTTATAGGTGCTGTTAATAATTAAATAAGAAAATAAACAGAAAATCTGGCAGGGTGCTTGGTACCTTATCAGTAATCAATACATTTTGGCTATAAGCATTACATATATTCCTTTCTGAGTGTTCTCCATCAAGATCAGAATACATTTGGGCAACACAGAATGATAGTATGAGCAAGTGTGCATTCAAGGAATGTATTAAATGAGTGATGAAGACAATAAATGCTCTAGTAGAGATAAGGAACATCTCTTTTAGCAGATTTCCCCAATTTGCCTCAATTTACCAACCCATTTTGGGGCTAGATGAAAAGGTTGAGAGGGATTAAGAAGTACAAATCTCCAGTTACAAAAATAGTCATGGGGATGTAAAGTACATCACAGTATATATAGTCAATAATATTGTAATAACTATGTGTAGTGTTAGATGGATACTAGACTTATCAGGGTGATCACTTTGTAAGATATATAAATGTCTAATCACTATGTTGTATACCTGAAACTAATATAATATTGCATGTTAACTATAATTAAAAAATAAATTTTAAAAATAAAAATAAGGATACTAACCCCAGGATCTTCTCCTAGAGATTATGATTCTTTCAATATGGGGTTGGGTCTTGAAATCAGTATGGAAGCCTTTTTGTCTCTGAGGACACTTTAACAAAGATAATATGTCAAAGAGCTCTGTTCGAGAGAAAATTATGTGAACCACATGTGTTTTGGTAGTGATGTTACAAAGAAAAGTAAAATTAATATTAATAGTATATTTGATATAACCTAATATATTCAAAATAGTATGATTACAACATGTAATCAAAATAAAAAATTAATGAGATAGCTTACATTCTTTTTTCAAATTAAGTTTTGTGTATTGTGTACTTATAGCATATCTCAATTTGCCCCCTAAAATTTTGATCTGTATTTAAATTTCATAAAAATTACAGTTGAAAAAGTAAATTATTATATCCAAATTGTTACAGATATACTTAAAAGTTTCTCAGTAACTGAATTATTGGTTTTTAAATTAAATTTAAATAAAATTAATAATTCAATACTTTAGTCTCAAAAGCCAAATTTCAAGTGTTTAGAAGCCGCATGTTGGTGACTATATTGGAGAGCCCAGATTTAGTAAGTTAATATCTTGTATTAGTCAAGGTCATTTCCCCTTTATTATGTCAAACTTTAGAGTGGAGGAAGGATTCATCAAAGGAGGAGCAGTGGAAAATAATGTTAGTGAAGAAAAATAGACCAAATTTTAGGTAGGCATTGTCCTGAGCCAAGGAGTTTAAACTTCATAAAATAGTTGAAGAGTTTTGAGTAATACAGTATTGTGGGCAATACATGTGTCAAGATTAAATTGACTCAAATTACTGGAGCAGATAAGAGAATGAAAATGGGGACATTAATTGATAGTAATAATAATAAGAAGCAACTTAAATGAAAAAATACAATAAAATTAAAATAGAATGTTTCTAGTGGGAGAAGTTAGGAAGAGAGGAAGAAATCCAAGATGCTTTTTAAGCTTGTTTTCTCCTTGAGTAAGTAAATAAATAAAATGTTGGAAATAGGGACGTCTGGAAAGATAGCTGATTCTGAAGAGAAGGTTAGCTCAGTTTGCAGATTTGGACTTGGTGTTAGATTATCTAAACAGATGACTTCACTCTGTAATTAGCATGTGTATAATATAAAATAGACAGAATAAAGCAGAGGGCTAAGATGTAAACTTTGGAGAATGTCAAGAACACAGATTTGGTACCTAGCAGCAGGGACTTCATAGCACTAGAAAGAAAACTAGAAGTTCAGTGCCATGAAAATCAGAGGAACAAAGTTTCCATAAGAAAAAAAAAATATGGTCAACAGTAGGGAATGATGATAGGGCCAAAGAGAATGAAAACTGGTAATTGGAATAGAGGATTAGGATACCAGTAGAAATATGAAGAGATCAATTTCAAAAGAATGACAGGGAGTAGAAGTAATGTTGTCAGGTGTTAGGGAATAAGAAAGAGATGAAGAAATAGAACTTAAGATTTTGGAAAACTACTAGGAGCTAGTAGACATCACTTATGTATTCACATTTCTCCAAAAGTCACTATTCTGATGGCAAGGGTATTGGATGGAGAGAGAGATAGGGGAAGGATATTATCTATCATCTTTGCTAACATTCACTATTGGCTTTATCTCTGCACGAGGTGGTTTCCCCCCGGTATTTTCAGTGGCCCTATAGAACCTACTGAAGCCCCACAAGCTTCTGTAAGTCTGCTGTCTTTGTTGTTAAGGTTACCTTTCTCATTCATAAAAGTAGCTATTACCTCTAAGATTCTCCAGTTCTCTTTTTTAATATTCATTTATTCTTCCATTCTTTCAACAAAATTTTAGAAGTCTCATTACATATCCTATTCCAGAAACTCAAGATACAGTGGTGAACAAGACAGAAAAGGTCTCTTCTTTCATAGAGCGATTATTATAGTGGATAGAAAGATATTTAGTGTACAATATAGGATAACTTCATAAATAATAAGGTCTTGGGGCTGGGAGCTAATTTGGTTCAGGTGATAAGAGAAGCCTTCTTAAGAGGTGATAGTTGGGCTGATCCTGAATGATTGGAAGGAGTTAGTAGTGAAGATGTGTGGTGGGTAAATGATAAGAAACAAGTGCAAAGGCCCTGAGATAGATGGAATAGGGTTGGACATGTCCACAGAACTGAAGGCCAGCTAATGCAGCTGGAGCACAGTGAGAAAAATGCAGATGTGAAATTTAATTCTGAGAGGGCAGCAGTCAGACCAAGAAGTCTAAACTTTAAGTACAATAAAAAGGCTTTTGAAGGTTTTCAGAAATAAAATAACTTGGTCTATTTCTGCTTGTAAAAGACGTGCTGGCTATCTGTATTGATGGAAGGAATAGTAGGTGGCAAAAGTAGAAGCTATTGGAGGGTCTTAAGCACATGAATGACATTATTGTTTGAATTGTCTCCTGAGGAAAGGATCCTGGTGGAACTGGGAGATAAGAGTGGAAGTAGGAAGAACATTATGTCACAATAATCATTGGACATTATATTGCAGGAAACAGGTGAGGATTTACACTGGGGAAGGAGCAGTGGGAGTGAGGGGAAGTAGACAGAAATGAGATATATTTTGGAGGAAGAACCAATTAGAGTGTCTGAAGAATTGGATGTAGGGAGTCAATAAGGACTCTAGGATGTTTATTTAAGCAAATTGACTGGATGGTTGCATCTCACACTGAAATGAGAAAAAACCCATGAAAAATGCTCTTAACATTATGAACTTTGTACTGCCATTACCAAGAGGAGCCCATTATTTCCAGGAAATCCATCATGATCCTTAAAACTAAAGGCTTAAGAAAAAAGTTAAAAATGAATGATAGGCTTATAGAAGTTTATTATACTATCTTGATATTTGCGAATACTTGAGATCATCTATACCAAAAAAGTTTTTAAAAATGGAATGATATGAAGTCTTCCTTGTAGCCAATAAATACTGAACAGAGAAATAGGAGTTTTTTTTCTCCCTATTTTGAAATAAATACCCATTAAAATTAAAGTACTAGGTGAAAAGGCCTCTCGTACAGCCCACTGAGGCAACAAGGGCTAATGGTGGCTGGGGCTTACAGTGTGTTCAGGCACTGTACCCCAGCTCATGTTTGGAAGGAAAAAAATTAATAGCAGGGGAATTAAATGGCTACCAATTTGTGAGCACCCAGTTCTAATACATTTATTGATTTTGGGCTCCAGTTTAGTGCTTGAGCTGTCTCTACCCATCAAACTTCCCACAAGAGGGCATAGATCATCCTGGAGTGGGGAGGGTAGCTTGACTGTCAGGGCTGGATTTGGAAATGTGAAGACTGGGTTCAAATCCAACTCCATACAGATCCATGTGGTACCTTGAGTAGCCACCTGGCCACTGCTGCAGTGCCCTTGATAAAGATAATATTAATCATAGAGGGAGTGCCTAGGAGTGTATTTACATAACAGATGGCTTATTAAGCCACACAATCAAGGGACAAAATGACACTGTACTACTAGCATTAAAACACCCATGCAATAAAATATTCCAGGAACATTTAGGATGGGTGGATAAGAGTTGGAAAACTATAACATCTCCTGAAAGATACTAACAATTCCTCAGGTGGATTCAGAATACTTTGTGCATTAAGATGAACAAGGAAATTTCCCAATTCCTTCTTCTAATAAAATTGTTTGCTCTTGTGAAAGGTCTTGACAGTGAGGAGATTCAGGAAATTACAACAGTAAGAGGTAATTAGTGGAGATGTACCTCTAAATGAAAGAGAGTGATTAAAAATGCAATGTAAAACATTAATGCCATTTTTGAGGGATTGAGGTTGTGATTAAAGCAGTCAGTCTAAAATCTGCAGTTACAATTGAGAGTTCCATTTTGGTCTACTCCTAATAGACTAGACACACCTCATGAAACTATGAAAAATTATGAAGAGGCATCCTTTGTACCAAATAGATCTTGTTGCAAAGTGCCTTGATATTTAGCCTGAAACATTTCTTATTTCCAGCAAACAAGGGTTGTTTTGATAATACATATTAAGAGTCTTAAAAATGTTTTAAGATACATTCTTCTTTGATACAGTATATGAAATATACCAAAGAGTGGTATCTTCTGGATGGTGAAATTATAAGTGAATTTTTCTTTATGTTCCAAATTTTAAAGAACTAGTACATGTCACCTTTACAATAAAAATATTATTATTAATTTTTAAGATACTCCTGACACCAACATGAAAAACAATGTTATAAAGCCAAGCTCTGGGTATAACTACCCCAGACTTGGATCTTTGTCATGTAAGCATTTGTATATGTACCCATATGTGTTTCTTTTTATTGTCAGAATTTAGCAAGACAGATTGGAACCTCATCTCTGCAAAGCCAGGGCTACTTGCTCAAGGAGAATATTCCTGTTTATGCTGCAGGCAAAACAACTAATTTTTAATTTTTTTAAAACCCCAAGTCTATTGTGAAAATGAGCCATCTGTGGCATCTGTGGTGTTTTTCCAAAGCTAACAGCACCTTTCACACTGAACTCTTAGGCTTTTCCAGGCATTTTAGACAGCTGCAGAAATATTATATACACTTTTAAATATAAACTGGTATAAGATGGTATACTCGGACAGTTTGCATTTGAGAGTAAAGTGAGCCCCTTGGTTTGGTTTATAGAGGGTCACATGGAAGACCATCTCTGCTAAGTAATGTTTGGTCCTGGTAACTTGGCCTCATGATGTAATTATTACTTCAGGACTGAGAGGATGGTCCTCTCTATCAGCACTTTCTGGAAATACATTAGAATGTTGGGCACATTGTAGGTTGCAGGAAACATTATTGTAATAAATATAAGAAGGAATAACTATTAAGGTAACTTTTTCCTCTGTGTGGTTGGAGGACCCACCTTCCCACCTTTCCACTGGCGTTTCAAGGAGCAATGCAGATACTCCTGCTCAAGAAAAGAAGTCAGAGCACTGAGCATCCTTAAAATCCATGGATAGGCACATTATGGTGCCCGTGATATTTTTAGCAACCCATGGATTATCATTTCTTTCCCATCTAGGAAAGCAGACGTTCGCTGTCACTGGTGTGATTCTATTAATATCACATCTTCATGGTTTTCCCATCAGAGCTGATCCTTCTAAAAGTTATGAGGGATCCTTCTAAAAGTTTGCTCCAGTCTGATAACTCTAGCAGAAAAGAAACTTGGTGAAAGGCCTGTGCCAAAGCAGCAGGTTCTCTTGATGCTGCATGTCCTTGCTCCTTCTGCTTCTTACTATTTTGAATTTTGGCAGCCTTCCTTTTAAAAACAAAAACAAAAACAAAACAAAAAAACAACATTATATATATTATCTTTAGAGGGAAAGGAAGGGAGAGAGGCAGAGAGGGAGAGAAGCATCCATGTATGGTTGCCTGTCACCTGCCTCCAGCTACAGACCTGGCTGGAGACCTGGCTTGCAACCCGGTTATGTGCCCTGGCTGGGAATCGAACAAGCGACCTTTGGATTCACAGGCCTGAGCCTTACCCACTGTGCCACCAGCCAGGGCCTACCTTCCTTTTGATGGAAGAAAGTTGGAAGTAATTTCTGCTCATTTTGCTTGGCTTGTCGGGGTCACTTTGTATATCATCCAGCAGCGGAGGGTCATGTGGATTCTCCCCTTGAGTCAGTTGGAGAAACACTGAAAGTGCCTGAAGCTTCAACCCAGAGTTCATCAGCCGACTCGCCAACTTCCATTTTATAGTGAAACATATCTTTGACAGTCCACAAAGTATCCCTGCTGGGCCTTCTTTGTCTAAACGTAATATTTCCTGTATTAAGTCTTGTAACAATCATCACGCGGAAGGTTGAATGCTAAAGAATTCAGAATCAATTAAGACTCCACCAGGAAATCAAACCCTTCTGTTAAGCTGTAAACTGCTCTGGGATGAATTGGTGCCACCTGATAGGATAGTACCAGGAATGTATTGTAAAGCCTGATACTCCAGGCCAAGTGTTTCTTTCCACAAAAGCGACAATCCCCTCACCACATGAAGTTTATCAGCATTAGAAGAATAGAAATAATGAGTGATTATATAGCACCTTCCATGTTGGTTCTTTTCAGTATTACTGATAGAAAAGATTCTTCCTCCTTGTGACAACCTTCCCTGCTCTTAGGAAAAGATTCTGCAGTGATAATGAGAAGGCAGGGCTGTCCTCTGGTCAGTCTAATAGGAGGGGTTTTTAAAAGTGTAACTCCAAAATTAGTGGCCACAGATTAATATAGGATTTCAGATGGCGAAGACCAGGGGAAATCACAGTGGCTGCACACAAGGTCAAAGTCTTGATGGACAATCGTAGTACGTAGGTCCCCAATGAGAAAACATTTACCTTTAAACTGATAGGTGCGCAGAAATTTTCACAGAAAATAAAACTATGTCACTAAAATTCCTAATGGTCCATAAAAGTGACGTTAAAGAGACCGAGGCCTAATTTACTTATATGTACTTCCCCATCTAAAAAGTTCCAGAGGAGACAATTTGCGGGGCAATGATGGGGCAGGTAATACAATTCCTCATATTCATATAGATAATGTCACGAAAAGGTGGACTTTTATTTCACAAAAGGATAGTCAACACATCTTCCTCCATCAATTGTTAATCCTTGCTTATGTGTTCTTTGTATGTGATGTTTAGACATGGGACCTCAAGATCCCTCCCGCATACCAGACTGGAGAACATGGGACATGTAATGACAGCTCAGAGGCTGTGACTGCTAAGTGCTGGTCCATGTTTCTGGTACTGAGGCCTTTGATCCGCCTGGCTTAAGTGTTGCAGGGGATGAGGTGGGGACTGCTTTTCCTTTCATGTGGCAGGCCTCGTTTTTATTCCCACTTCTGGGAAGGACTCACATTTGGCTCATATGAAACTTTGCTGGGCTTGGTTAGTGGGGCAGACTCATTGTTGGGGGCTGGGAGGTGATTTTTGTGGTATATAGATGGTTAATTTCATCACCAGGGATGTTGAACGTATGCATGGACAGTGTGCTATGTGCTCACGCGGTGTATATACACAGAGCACACTGCAGAAATCCTTACCTACTCTCAACGCAGCATGCAAGCTGTTAGCAATCTTCTTTACATTACCTGAGGCCCACTCCATCACCCCTTTCACTTAACGTGATAGATTGCAGGACGTAATATAGAAAAATGTAGTGTGTGTGGCATATAAACTCACAGTGCATATCGGATTTAATATATAATGCACAGAAGCCACTCTATAATACATAGTCAAAAAGGCTGCAAGCTGCTGTATTGATGCAGTGCCCAGTTCAGGAGAATAAGGCAGGTTTCCATTGCCAGAAAAGAGCGCAGTATTCAATTTCTCATCCAGTGTAGAGTATAAATAAAACATGGTGTACGGTAATACTGAACTGCATGAAATGATTTCCCTCAGTACATAAACTTATAGCACCCCAGCCTTTGCTTCAAGTTGAATTTTCCCAGTTCTCTCGGGTGGCAATAGGGAATTAGATGACCTTCTACAGCAAGAACTTCCCACTTAACAGATTCTAGGGCTCCGCTGGGCCTCACACTAATGGACAGCCATTAACCATCTTGGAGCTCCCTAGAATTCCCTGGGGCTTTGCAGGCTGACTTTCTGGATCTCTCCAGAGTCAGAAGTTGACAGGCAGCTGTCAGTCAACTGGAAATTTCTTAAAGCTATACCTTGTTGCAAATAAAAGTGCTCAGTGTTTATAAGGAGGAAAATTTTTGTGTCAACACTAATATGATTTAATAAAAACATTAACCCAGAAGATGTAGCTTTCAAGTCTAGTTATCTACACATAAATGCGTCTGTAGTATGTATTTCCTCTTATTTATAAACTATTGATTAATTTCATTCTGCAATTCTTGAGTCAATTTTATTTCTATAAATGTACATTGAAATGGGTAGCTCTTGGGTATAGGAGTCTCCATTTCTGTGTAATTCTGTGCAAATTAGACAACCAAAGAAAATATTTTCTTAAGCAAATTTTAAATATATTAACATTACTGCTCATATGCAGGGTTATATGGTCTAAAAGGATGAAAGGGGACTGATTCCAGACTTCTAAGATTCATGTTATTTTTGTTAGTGACCCAGTGTCTTGCGTCACTTCCTGTTGCTTTGATTAGCTTCATTCTCTCTATGATAAGTGTGGTTTGTAAATTTAGGCCTAGTGTACATGATCCATTGGTTCAAGTCTGGGTGCTACTGAAGAGTGAGAAAACAGTAATTTGTTGAGGAAGAAAACAGCCAAGATTGCTTCCCTCAGGGCTTATACAGAGACCCACGTAGATCATTCTTTTCAGGACAGCTCTCGAGCTGATTCAAAACTGGTTGTGAGGTCTTAGCAAGTCGCTGGCAGGTCTGGTTAGGAGGGGAATATTAAGTGGACACTGTGATCACTCTTTAATCTAGGTGATTAGACTAGAATGCCTTTCACCTTTCATTTCACAAACCTTTTGTCATTCCTGACTCTAAAATATAGGAAATAGATATTAGCTGGGAGCAAAGGAATTAAGAGCTGTCCTCTGAAATCTGTGACTTTCACTGACAGAGCAGATAAAGGACATAAATGAGCATAAGTGAGCATTGAGACCCGATTGTTATTCTGACTTGTTGCTGTAAATACCAGGCAACAGACCTCCTTAATTAAAGTCATGGCCTTTTATGGTCAATTTGTAAATTCTATCTAAATGTCTCTTTATTTTTAAAAAACTGAAAGAATTTCAGACTTACAGAATGTTGCAAGACTGTAGTATAAATTCCTGAATGTCCTTCACCCAAATTATGTTAACTTTTTACCATATTTGCCTTATGATTCTCTCCCTTTTATATGATTTTATTCTTACTATCATTATTAAGTATATACATATTGTTTCTTTAATTATTCATTTGTAGTAAGTTGCAGGCACAAAGGGTTTTTAACCTTAGATGCTTTTACATGCATAAAGAAAAATGATTTTTTAAAGTAAGCACATTAAAATTATCAAAATCAAGAAATGGACATCGATAAAATACTATTATCTAATCTAGAGACCATAATCAAATTTGTGTCAATTGTTCTAATAAAATATCTTTATAATAAAGAAAAGAAATGAATTCTGGTTCAGGATCCAATCTAGGATCAGATGTTGTATTTAGTTATCATGTCTCTTGAGTCTCTTTTAACCTGGAACAGTTCCTTGTTCGTTCTGTCTTTCCCATGACCTTGCCACTTTTGTAGATTGTCCCTCAGTGTGGGTTTTCCCAGTGTTTCCCCATCATTAGCCAAATACCACTGAAGTGAAATTTTCAGAGGAAAAGCTAGGAGGAACTTTTCATTTTTCTTAGGGTAGGTGACATTGTCAGAATGTAGCATGGAAAGGTGTTGAAATCAGAGCATGAACAGTACAAGCTGGGTGACAGAAATAGGGTCACCCAGAAAGGTATCATCATGATTGGCTCTAAGATAGTTCCTGATATATACCCCATCACACACACACACCTTTAAAGCACCGTGTTGAATTTAGGATTGTGTCAAGACAATAGGTAAAAAAGAACTGTACCCATTGTCACTCCTGAGCGCGCATACCGAAGCTTAGAATGTGGTAAGAGAATGCGGTACGAGAATGCATAACTCATAAATAAAAGTCCACATGTATGTGCTTTTGGTTTCTTGCATCACCTTTCATTATCTTAAGACTGAAAAGTTAATAACCCAGAGTGTAATCATGCCATTATCAGTTTACATTGTAGTAAGCCCATTCAAATGATGATTACATATGTTAATGAGTGTCGTTATAATGCACTACACAGTACATTACCTTCAATAAATATAATTGTTTATGCACTTTAATGAGGGTGTATAATGCCCCAAAACTAATGGTATTGACTGAATTGTGATTTATTGCTCTAAAACTTTGCCATTAGCAAAGAAAATCTTACACAACCTTTTAGGTTTACCTAACTTTCTTTCACCCCTAAAAGCGACCACTCATCTCTCCCTCCCCCTGTTACAAGAAGAAAATAGCCCTGAGACGCTTCCACAAGATTCCCTGTCGATGCTTTTCTCAACCTGAAGAAGCAGGAGGTGGGTTCATTTAAAGGGTTTAATGAAGATCATTATGTTTACCCCTTAGTAAGGTTTAATGCATTATCTGGCAACAAAACTGATACCATGTCAGAATTTTGGCTTCGAATCAAATAACAAGGAGTAAAAACATTGTTTGTTAAACTACATACTAGGAATAGAAAATAAGGCCAGGGATAGCATTTGGCCCAGGGACCTGCATCTGACTACGAAGGGACAGAACATGATTACATTGTCTCTGAATGCACAGACCCCCAGCTGGGGACAATGAGAGTTGTCGGACCACACTAGTTAATTCTAATGACTGGTGCTTTTCCTCTCTTTCCTTGGAATCTTTCAATTAAAAAAAAAAGTTTAGTCTCGTCTTGACACTAAAGTTAAAAAAATCTCATATCTGAATAACAAAACATAGTTATTATGTATGGTGGCTTTCTAAAAAAAATAATATCATGCTAAAAATAAGAAGAGCTACAGCTTCCAAATGGACTTCATATGACTGTTTATTTTTGCTTTAGTTGTCATCATGTTTCTAAGCAGACAGATCCTGCAGCTAATGTCCTCTGCAAAGGTTTCATTAGTTGGAGTTCTAGGAATTGCTAGCTGAAATGTACAAACAATAAAACATTGTTCCTATGCTGAACTTGAACCAAAACTCACTTATGCCTGTCATAGCTCTAATTCCTTCTTCTCCACCCAAGGAATAAAAACTCCTTTGGGGCATCATCTAGTCTCTGGTTTTAGTGTGCGTATTAACCAGCTAACTTCCAGCTTATTTATCATGTTTGCCCTGGAATGGGCGCCTCAACAGTGAATAATTGGGGTGTGACCCATCACTCTATGATATCACACCTTTCAACCCACAGGTGACACAGACTTTTTGCTGAAAAGCAAGACGGCAGAGGACCTTCCCCCAAAATCACTGGAAATGGATTTCTATCACCTTTGCAGGCTCCTGTTTTTGTTTTTATGTTTTCTTACATCTCCACAGCATCGTATCTGAAAGGATTTTCAGGAGCCTTTATGAATAAATAAAACTGCAACTTAAAGAAGAAGATTAATTCATCTAGAAACTCTAAATGCCTGGTAGAAATGACAACAGGGGATCCGTACTCGAATCTTAAAAGGACTTTTTTGAACAAAAGCAGTTTCTTAAAACAGAGTCCCAGGATGGAAAGTAATCACTTGAGAAACTTTCCAAGGTTTACAGTGGTGTTCCAAGTAGTTTGAAAGTCAGTAGCTTTGGAAAAAAAAAATTGACATTGAGATGCAATTTGTGGTAAGATCTAATTAATTTTTTTGCTCCTAAGAATAATTTATTATTTACACTTCTTATTATATATGTATTTTAGCTTCATTAGTCTGCAATGCTGGAAAAAATTATACCTTCAAGTCCTATTTATCAAATTAATGGTGCAATTTCATAGTGACACATTCCAACATTCATTAAACCAAGTACAGTAAAAATGCATTTAAATTAGATTAGTGTGATGTAATAAAGATTCCAGTGTAGGGGGTGATATTCCAGCCGAAGAGAAACACCCAGATTGAGTTGAAAACAACTTTCAGATAATGCTTCAAAATTGATTTTGGCACTGGTTAAGTGAACGAATAAGCAACGATGACTCTCCTCTAACAGCCTCTGCTTAACTATTGTTATGTTTTGCCATAACAAGGGAAAAAAGCCTGAAAGACATAGCACAGCCCTCCAGCTGAATGCCCAAACTTTGCTCAGCCAAATGTTCTTGATTGTGACAGATTTGCCCATGACACAAATAAATGCTGCACCCATTGTAGTCATTAATTAGCTTAGATCTGTGGATGAAAATACCATGTTCCTTCCAAGTGTTATGTTATTACATACACCACCTCATTTGTGATAAGTAAGAAGGGATTGCCACCAGTGCTGTCTCCCAAGGTGGGGACTGTCCATTTCCATGTTAAATGTGGTGGTGCCACATTTGTGAATATTCCCTCTTAAATACACATAATAAAACACTTAAGTAATACTCTAAAAAACGTGTGTGCTTACATAGATATGCCTGTGCTATTATGCTGTCAGGCCGTAGGAGGCTCTGAAATAGCCATTGTCCTGAGTTAAACACAGCACGTAATGCAAATTAGTGCTTAATAAATACTTTCAAGATGATGGGAATTCTTGGAGATTAAGGGAGATAATGTAAGTGAAAGCATCTGGCATATAAAAGGCATTTACGGTGTCAGCTGAACCAGAATCTGAACCTACAAGACTAAGAAGGATTTGTACAGGAGCGCTGGCTCCTCTACCAAGCTAGAGATGAGCATGGTGCTGCTTTGTAAAATACATCCACTCAGTTTTAGTGTTTAGTGTTTAGTTCTAGTGTTTGCTTATTGTGGGCATTTCCTACCAACAGACATACTATTAGAAGTAAGGAGAAAGCAAGAAGGAGTACAAAGTGGGCAGTTCAAGGTGGTCTGCATGAGCCCAGCTGCCTGCTGTCAGAGCTGGGGTTGGAAAACAGTTGCTGGTGGGCACTGGCCTTAGTGATGGGGTGAAATGGGAGAAATTGAGCAGAAAACAGACCCGATCCTCTCTTGGCCTAGGTCAATACCAGCTAGCCAGCCGTATTAATGTATACATACTTAATCAATAGGAAGGCTCTGTGAGGAGGTCTCAGGCAAGAAATGAAAGTTAAAGAAATGAGGACCGAAGTGGAGCTAGCATAAAAAGGCGGGTTCCAGTTTAAGGGCATGCACATGAGTCAAAGAAACCAAGAAAAGCATAGATTTGAGAAGACAGAAAAGAGCAAACAGTGATGTTAGAACAAACTGAATCATGGCCAATAATCAGTCTGCGAAACACTTAGAAATGTGATGAGTTGGCAGCTCCCTAGGGAATATGAGGCAGTGTAGACAACCAATTTGAATAATTGACAGGAAAATAGTTCTGGCCAACTAGGATTATACAGATTTTCCATTTACAGCTGTCAAATCCTCTACAGAATTTCCAGTCTGACACTTAATTTGGCTTTCAGAGGGTACAGGAACCCCTGGCTCTGGTGGTAGGATTCAATGGTGGGATGATACTATCTGCAGGCTTTGCATGCTTCTGGTTCCTGGACTTGAAATCAACATTGTGAAATAAAGTTAAAAATGAAAATTCCCTTTTGTTCAATTTTGTATCTCTTCATGGAAAAAAAAAAACAAAAAAACAATCACTATATAAATTACCAGAGTTTTGGAACACTTTTGAAAGTTTACAGTTTTATGAATTTTAACACACATATAGATTCACACAACCACCACTGTAATCAGGATACAGAACAGTTTCTTGTCCCTGCAGAACTCCTTTGCTATTTTTTTATAGTCACCCCTTCCCTCACTCCACCTTGGCAACCACTGATATTATCTCTGTGACTATAGATTTATTTGATTCAAAATGCCACATAAATGTCACCATAAACTATGCAATGTTTGAAACTGGCTTCTTTTATGTAGAATAATGTTTGGAGATCCATCTAAATTGCTGCGTATATCAAGAGTTTGTGCTTTTTCATTGCTGAGTAGCATTCCGTTAAATGAAAGTAGCACATTTACATTGAAGGATGTTCGGTTGGTTCCAGTTTTTAGTAAATATGAATAGAGCTATTATAAACATTCATGAACACATTGCTTTAAAATATACATGTTCACCTTCTAGGGTAGGTAGTCAGAAATGAAATTGCTAAATTAAGATTAATTGCTAGTTAGAGCATGTTTAAACTACCAAACCACTTTGTAGTAACTATATTATTGTGTGTTCTCAGCAGCAATGTAGGAAACCTGTTGCTCCAGTGTCAGTATTTTTCATTTGGGCCATTCTAGTAAGTGTGTAGTAGTATCTCATTATAGTTTTTATTTGCATTTCCTTAGTGACTAATAATGTTGAATATCTTTTCATGTGCTTATTTGCCATCAAATTTAAAGCTTGGTGACAAATAAGTTCATGTGCTTATTTGTCATTCTTATATTCTTATGGGTGAAGGGTCTGTTCAAGTCTTCTATCATTTTTAATGTTTTTTTTAATTTGTTTTTTTTTGTGAAAGTTTTAAGAAGATATATTCTGGATATGAGTCCTTTGTCAGATCTGTGATTCACAAATATTTTCTTCCAGCCTGCATGTTGTTTCATTCTTTTAACATTGATATTCAAAGATCAAAAACTTATTTTATGAACTTATTTCTTTCATGGATTATGTTTTTGGTGTTACATTAAAAAGCTCTTTACCTAATCCAAGTTAGAAAGTTTTCTTTCTATAGTTTCCTTAAGAAATGTATAGGTTATGTTTCATATTTAGATCTGTGATCCATTTGAGGTAATTTTTTGAATAACATGTGAAGTTTAGGTTATTTTTTATTATTAGGTTATTTTAAAAATATGTATGTACAATTTAGCAGTCATTACTGGTCTCTGCCAGTGCCTTGGTAGGCTGTCTTGAGGCTAGCACATGAGAGAGTAGAGAAAAAAGGAGAGAGTAAAAAATTACCACAAAACACATTTCTACACCGTGAACATTAGGAGTTCCTTTTTTCACTCCTGAACCTCACTATGTGCTCCTGAGGCTCACTTCTGCTTTCAGTCACATTCAGTTTAGACTGAGAGATAATGGAGAGGAATAGATGACAAACCTACCACTGGTCCAGTGGTACTTTAGATGTGGTATTCTTTCCAATTATCCTGCTGTTATTTACTCTTGAAGACCTCAGATAGAAGATCTATGCATTTGGTTCAGGTTTACCAGTTGTATTCAATGGGAGACAGGAACTCAGTGTGCTTATTTCATCTTACTTGGATAGCTCCCACCTCTTTTATTACCCCTCTCTAGTACATTTGTATCTTCCTCTCCTACTCCCTTCTGCACCATTCCATCTCAAAACTGATCATATCAGTAACATTCAGGTTGGATTATTCCAATTGCTTTATTTGTCTGAGGGCTGATATTTTTTCATGAAAGATCTGGTCTTTTGACCCATTATTTTAATGATGGTCTTCAACCCATAAGTAAACTATCACTTAAACATATTTAAAGTTTGTAAGCCTCGTGACAAATGTTATTCTTTACTGAACAGGATGAGGTAGATAAACAGAGGTCAGTTGCTGAGCATGGAATACTTAATATCTTCAGCAAATAATTTCTTCAACTTTATCAAAATTAGAATGCAATCAGAGTTAAAGTCCTAGAAGTACTAATATTCCACTGAGCATTAATTGTATGAAAAAATTATATTCACATCTTGCACCTTGATGTTTTCTTCTTTGTGCTGGCTCAAACATACTTAGTTTTTTAAAAGTAAACTTGGTTTCCTATGGAAGAGCCCTATAGTAGTCCAGTTACCCTCTTCATTCTTTTTTTTTTTTTTTTTTTTTTTCACTCTTCATTCTTATAGGCAGTTTGCTTTCCAAAATGTAGGCTCAGATTTATTCACCTCTGTCACCCCTATCCGCTTGTCCATGACCATTGATATTGCATCTCCCTATTGTGTATTTTGCTCTATTAATGCACTCAATAGTCATTATTGATTGACTTGTAGCATAGACAATAAAAGTTTAATGAAAAGGGAGGGGGGACTCAAGTCTGTGTTTTAGCCCTTGTTTTTCTTCTGTTTAAAATATAAACCTGCCCTGGCTGGTGGCACAGTGGATAATGTGCTGGCCTGCGAACCCAACTGTTGCTGGTTTGATTCCCAGCAAGGGCACAAGACCAGGTTGCAAGCCAGGTCTCCAGCCAGATCCATAGCTGAGGCAGGTGAAAGCCAATCATACATTGATGCTTCTCTCCCTCTCTCTCTTCCTCTCTTTCTGGAAATAATAAATAAAATACTTTATATATATATATATATATATATATATATATATATATATATATATCCTTTTTTTTCTTTCAAGTGGAAGAAAGGACAGTAGTTGATCTTATAGCTGCTAAAAAATGTGATTTCCTACTTCTGTTTATATCAAATTCTAAGATCCAATACTGATTCTCCCTGTTGTGGCCTGAATATTAGAGATACTCATAAATTGGGAGATGAAGTGTTCTAAGTAATATCAACAGTTGGTAATTTCAAGGCCTGGAACCAAAGGTCATTCACACAAGTGCCCTGATAATGGGGGCCAGAAAGCACGCTTTCATGCAAGAGGCTCCCTGGTAAAATGAACAAGATTGTTTCTGACCCAGACAGAACTCTATTCCTTCCCTTCTAGCCCCAACTGGCATTCTCTCTTTAGCTGTTGATCCATTTCTAGAATCCTAGAATCTAAAGTGATGAAGAATTAAAGCTGATCTTTTTCTACCTTAACTCTGCCCTGCACTCGGGCTAATAGCATAGCAAAGACTTGGCAAAATTCTCTGGAAATCACAGGGGTCACTTATCTAAGCTGAGTTTAAAGTTAATATTCAAAAGACACAAAGATTTACTACTATAGCTACTCTAATGAGATTTGCTTTCTCCTTCTGGTTCTGGGGAAGAATGTTCTGGTGGTTTTGGCCCAGTGAAATATCAAAGCAGGTGCCTAAAATGACTAAAACATTAACTTTTGAACTTTTAAGATGGCTTTGTTCTGATATTAGGTAAGTGATTGTATATCTTCATATTTCAAATCCTTCATCTAAATAAAAGCAGATGCTGCTCATGTTTCAGAGAAATATATTTAAATGATTATACTTTATAACTGCAAAGTTCTAGAAAGGGACAACTAATGGCAGTGTATTTCCACTTTAATGCTTCTTAAACCCTGCACCTTCCCCCAGCCTCCCCCCTGCCCCTGCATTCTTCCCCTTCCCACTCCTTGCTGACAACCCTCCATATAATTTCCATATTAATGGTTCTGTTCCTGTTCTAGTTGTTGCTTAGCTTGTTTTTTTAGATTCATTTGTTGATAGTTGTTTGTCATACTGTTCATAATTTTGATCTTCTTTTGCTTAAATATGTCCCTTTAACATTTCATATAATAAGGGCTTGGTGATGATGAACTCCTTTAGCTTTACTTTGCTTGGGAAGCACTTTATCTGCTCTTCCATTCCAAATGATAGCTTTGCTGAATAGAGTAATCTTGGTTGTAAGTCCTTGCTTTTCATCACCTTGAATATTTGCCAGTTCCTTCTTGCCTGCAAAGTTTCTTTTGAGAAATCAACTGACAGTTTTATGGTCACTCCTTTGTAGGTAACTCTCTTGCTGCTTTTAAGATTCTTTTTTATCTTTAACCACTGGCATTTTACTTATGATGTGTCTTGGTGTGGTCCTCTTTGGGTCCAATTTATTTGGGACTCTGTGCTTCCTGGACTTATATGTCTATTTCCTTTGACCAATTAGGGAAGTTTTCTTTTATTGTTTTTTCAAATAAGTTTTCAATTTCTTGCTCTTTCTGTTCTCCTCCAGTAATTCCTATGATTTGGGTGTTGGTACATTTACAGTTATCTAAGGGGTTCCTAAGCCTCTCCCTCCTGGCTTTAATAATGTGTGGCCACTCATTCTGCCAGCTGACTGCAACCACTGCCTTGCCACCATAGCCTCAGCAACCACACTACCTCCTCTCCACCTGGCTCCCCACATCTACCTCTCTTATGTGTCTGGATAAGTATTACTCTTTTGCATCTTTATTATTTGTTGGATTTCCATGCAGTTCAATTTTCTGGCAGTTCTGGTTGTTTTCTGTTTTGTGGTAGATGTAATCCTTCCAATGGTTGTGCAAGGAGGCAAAGCATATTTATCTATACCTCTGTCTTGCCTGGAAGCCAAAAAATTTTAACATCATTAATCGTTAGAGAAATGCAAATTAAAGTGACACGAGGTACTACTCTCTACCTATCAGAATGGTAAAAAACAAAACAAAACAAAAAACCTGATATACAATATCAATTGCTGGTAAGAAATGGGAACAATTAGAGTTCTCATACAATGCTGATGTACATGCAAAAGTAGCATAATAATTTTGGAATGTAATTTGGTAGTTTCTTAAAAAGTAAAACACATACTTTATAATATGGCAATGCTATTCCAATGCTATATACGTACAAGACATGAAAGTTTATGTTCCCACAAACACTTGTATTGAAAGTATATAGAAACTTTACTAGTAGTTGCTACAAACTGGAAACAACTCAAATATCCTTCAGCTGGTGACTGGATAAACTATGGTACCTCCACATAATGGAATATTACTCAGCCAATGAAAATGAATAAATTATTGATAGAACAGCATTAATAAGTCTCAAGTAATTTTGTCATATGAAAGAAGCTAAACCTATATATACATATATGATATGTCTTCATTTAGTTGGCATTCTGAAAATACAAGCTATACAAACAGAAAACAGATAATTGATTTCTGAAAACTATGGTGGGAGATTGGGCTGACTACAAAGGGCTAGTGCTAAGGAGCAATTTGGGGTAGTAGAACTGTTTTGCATCATGGTTGTGATGGTGGCTATATAACTTGATACATCCAAAAAGAATGGATTTCAGTCTTAACATTTTTTAAAAGCAAAGAAATGAGTTACGACAACTCTAATAAGTGCACAGATTATATCTGGAGGCATAAACGGTATAGAAGAGGCTGAACAAATTTTCACAATGGTAAGATATTAGGTGAAATTGTCAGGGACCAAGTAACCAATTCTTTCATGTAATACTTCTAATAATAAGACATAGAACATTTTACATGCAAAGACCACTAGCAACAGACATAATTATATTTGAGAAGGAGGAGAAAGGAAAAAGAAATAACATTTACCAAATGATTTCTATATTTTATGTTTTTTGAAAAATACATTTCTTATTGTGCCCCAAGATATTATTATTCCCATTATACAAATAAAGAAACTAGTGTCAGACAAGCAAAAAAATAGTCTGGAAGGTTTGGCTAGAAATGAATGAAAAGATTTAGTCTTGAGTCTTGGAGTTTGAAAACTGAGAACACAGCAAGGCAAAAATTCAGAAGTATTCTGAAGAAGAAAGAAAAATTTTAAAATCCTGTATAAAAAAGTACATTGTTGAGAATTATCAGTCATGAATTGGTCTATGACTGTTTTCAGGCAGTCTGAATGATGAACACCAGGTGGTCCAGAGGATGGGCGCCAGGAGGTCTGGTCATGTCCGGTGGTCTGGATAATGCATGTCAGGTGGAAGTATGCATGAGTCCTTCAGGGGTAATCAGGTAACCTGGATACATGAGTCCATCAAGGGGCAATCTGGAGGTCCAGATGTGCATCCAGGCATTGACACAGTTCACAGGCTAGTTAGAACAAGAATGTAATCTTTACTCATGCTTCAACCTTTATAATGTTGATAATTTTAGCAGGTTGGAATGGAGAGACTGAATAACTTAAAATTCTGCAACTAGAAAGTAGAAAAATCTGGATTTGTATGGAAGGTTATCTGTTTTTTCCCTCCTTTTTGTGTCATGTGATATCATTATCTACATGTAAATGGAATGAGGAAAGCCAGATGTTGGTTTTTTATCAACCACTGTCATTGTTCCTTTGTCAGGGAGCTACAGAGTCTGCATAGGTTCATAATGACTTTTTAAAATAGAAAAGTGGAGATAATAACAAGTTCTCAGTCTATTGTAGCATATTGCTTCTTATAGGTGACATCAGATATTGTTTATTAACTATCTAAAATTTTCACTTAAATATTTGTAACCAAAGCATTATTTGATGTTATAAGATTTTCAAAATGTATCACTGATTTGTTCCTAAGTAAGTGTTCAGAGATTTAGAAGGTCTTACTTATAATTCCAGACTAGCATTAAGGAATTGCATGAAGAAAAAAACCCTTCACTTTCTTAAAAGTGGAAAAAAGAGCTCAACATCAGAATAGGGGGGATTAGGAATATTTAATTAAAATTGGTTTTACTGGGCTGGGGTATAACATCCATATTTTTCTTCTGTGATAACTATTATATGTATTTGGTATTTGACCGTCTTATTTTGGGTTGGCCAAAAACTTTGGCTCCTATGAGATGGCTCTAGTAGCACTTAGTCGTCTTTAACTTCATTGGAAACAATTTTGTTAGATTGTATTGTGACAGCTGTCATATCAGCATGCATTAAAAGAAATATCAAAATAGGTGAATTTTTGTGTAACCATTTTAATATTAAAGATGAAGTAAATCCAGAACATTTTAGCATATTATACTTTATTATTTCAAGAAAGATAAAAACAAATGAAAGGAAAAAATATTTGTGCAGCTTACGGAGAAGGTGCTGTGATTGATCAAATGTGTCAAAGTGGTTTGCAAAGTTTCATGCTGGAGATTTCTTTCTGGACCATATTCCATGGTCAGGTAGACTAGTTAAAGTTGATAGTGATCAAATAGAGACATTAATTGGGAACAATCAGCATTATACCACATGGAGATAGGTGACATACTCAAAATATCCAAATCAATAAAGTTATTAATGCAAAAAACTTTATTTTATGGAAAAAAAACCAGATTTTTTTGTCAACCTAATACTACTTTCAATAAAAGAGAACTTCCTAGCACATTTATTATTTGAAACCATCTAATACTTAAAATGCAGAAAGATATTATATTCCTGAATGCAAAGACAATATTTTGCTTTTTACCCAGTTTTATTGAGGTATTATTGACATTGTATAAAATTTAGATATATGGTGATTATCTTGACTTTAATTTTAAAATTATAGTTGACACTGAATATTATTTTATACATTTCAAGTATACAGCATTGTGATTAGACATTTATATAATTAACTAAGTGACCCCCCATAAGTCTAGTACCCACCTAGCACCAAGCATAATTTTTGCAATATCATTGACTTTATGCTCTACTTTACAACTCTGTGGTTATTTTATAACTGCTAATCTGTACTTCTTAATTCCCTTCACCTTGTTTAACTCAGCCCCTCAATCCGTTTTCTGTCTGTCAACCAGGTGTTTGTTCCCTGTACCTATGAGTCCGTTTCTGTTTTTACATTTATTTATTTTGTTCTTTATTTTCCACATATAAGTAAAACTATATAGTATTTGTTTTCCTCTGAACTTATTTTAGTTCTCATAATACCTCCTAGGTCAACTAATGTGACTCAACACCAGGGAGACCAACAGCCCAATTAAAAAATGGACAAAGGGGCCCTGGCTGGTAGCACAGTGGATAGGTGCCGGCCTGTGAACCCAAAGGTCGCAGGTTCGATTCCCCAGCCAGGGCACATAATCAGGTTGCAAACCAGGTCTCCAGTCAGGTCTGTGGCTGGAGGCAGGTGAAACGCAACCATACACTGATGTCTTTCTCTCTCTCTGCCTCTCTCCCTTCCCCTCTTTCTAAAAATAATAAAATAAAATATTAAAAAAAAAAAAAAATGGACAAAGGACCTGAATAGACAACTCACTGAGGGAGACATACAAAGGGCCCAATGGCATATGAAAGAATGCTCAACATCACTAGCCATCAGAGAGATGCAAATTAAAACCACAATAAGATACCACCTCACACCTATCAGAATGGCAATCATCAACAAATCAACAAACAACAAGTGTTGGCAAGGATGTGGGGAAAAGGGAACCCTGGTTTCCTATTGGTGGGAATGCAGGCTGGTGCAGCCACTATGGAAAACAGTATGGAGTTTCCTTAAAAAACTAAAAATGGAACTGCCTTTTGATTCAGCAACTCCACTACTAGGACTATACCCAAAGAACCCTGAAACACCAATTCAGAAGAACCTATGTACTCCTATGTTCATAGCAGCGCTGTTTACAATAGCCAAGTGCTGGAAACAACCTAAGTGCCCATTAGTGGATAATTGGAGCAAAAATCTTTGGTACATTTACACAATGGAATACTACATAGCAGAAAGAAAGAAGGAACTCTTAACCTTTGCAACAACATGAATAGAATTAACAAGTATTATGCTTAGTGAAATAAGCCAATCAGTGAAAGACAAATACCATATAATCTCACCCATTTCAGGACAATAATGAACAGGGAAAAAAAAAAAAAAAGCAAAACAGAACCAGATACATGAATACAATGGATAGATCTCCAGTGGGCAGAGGGGAGCAGGGAGGTGGGAGGAGAGAGGAGGAGGCAAAGAAGGGGAGCAGTTTAGTTAAGGAACTAGTATGGAAGAACCATGGACATGGACAACAAGTGGGATTGACTTTGTGGTGGGGAGTGGGTGGATGGGGAAGGGGACAGAAGGAAGGAAAAAGGGGATGGATGTAATAAAACAACAATAAAGTAAGATAAAATAAAATAATACCTTCTAGGTCAATCCATGTGGTTGCAAATAAGATTTCATTTTTTATGGCCCAATAATATTCCATTGTTGCTTGCTTATTTTGTCTATTGGAAATAAAGCTGCAGTGAACATAGGGATGCATATATCTTTTCTAATTAGTGTTTTAGATTTCTTTGGATAAATACCCAGAAGTAGAATTGCTGGGTCATATGGTAGTTCTATTTTTAATTTGTTGAGGAACCTCTATATTGTTTTCTATAGTGGCTGTACCAAATGGCAATCCCACCAACAATGCATGAGGGTTCCCTTTTCTCCACATCCTCATCAACACTTGTTTCATAACTTATTAATGACAGCCATTCTGACAGGTGAGAGGTGGTATCTCATTGTGTTTTTTCTTAAATCCTTAACATAGGACATGTTTATTGATTTGAGAGAGAGAAAGGAGGAAAGAAAAAGAGAGAAACAGTAATGTGAATTAGAAACATCAATCAATTGCTTCCCATATGCACCCAAAACAGGGATCAAACCTGGTTAAGGTATGTGCCTTGACTGGGGATTGAACCCACAACATTTTGGCGTACCAGACAACACTCCAACCAACTATCCATCACTTATGGTTCATTGTGGTTTTCATTTGCATTTTTCTAATGATTAGTGCTGTTGAGAATCTTTTCATATGTCTACTAGCCATATGTGTGTCCTCTTTGAAGAAGTTTTTATCCAGGATCTATGCCCATTTTTAATTGGATTACTTGTTTGTTATTTTGCTGTTAAACTGGTGTGAGTTCTTTATAAAATTTGGATATTAACCCCTTATTGGATGTATCTTATTGAACATCTTCCCCCATACAGCAGGTTGTCTTTTCAATTTATTGCTGGTTTCCTTTGCTGTACAAAAACTTTTTTGGTTTGATGTAATCCCTTTTGCTTATTTTTTTCTTTTTTGTTTCCCTTGCCTGAGGAGCTATGTTAAAAAATATTACTAAGAGCAATATCAGAGAATTTACTGGCTATACTTTTTCTAGGAGTTTTATGGTTTGGGGTCTTACATTTAAGTCTTTAATTCATTTTAAGTTTATTCTTGTATGTGGTGGAAGAAGGTGGTCTAGTTTCTTTTTTTTTTTTTCTTTGCAGGTATTTGGCCTTTTTTCCCCCAGCACCATTTACTGAATAGACTGTCTTCACCCCATTGCATGCTCTTGCCTCCTTTGTCAAATATTAATTAACCATAATAATATGGGTTTATTTCTGGGCTCTCTGTTGTTTTCTATTGATTTATATATCTATTTTAATGCCAATACCATGCTATTTTGGTTACTATAGTTTTGTAATATAATTTGGTTTCAATAGCATGATACCTCCAACTTTATCCTTTTTTGTAAAGGCTTCTGTAGCTATTCAGAATCTTTTGTGGTTCCATAAAAATGTTATGATTACTTGTTTTCTGTGGAAAATGTCATTAATATTTTCATAGGGATTGCATTGAATCTATAGATTGCTTTGTATAGTATGAGCATTTAACTGTTAGTTCTTCCTATGCATGAGCATGGTGCGCACTTTTATTTATTTATCTTTCTCAGTGTCTCTCTTCAATGTTTTATAATTTTCAGAGTTAACTTTATTTCTAGGTATTTATTTTTTGATGTTATTGTAAGTAAGATTATTTTCTTAATTTCCCTTTCTGATAGTTCATTTTTGGTAAATAAAAATGCAACTGATTTCTGGATTTTTATTTTGTATCCTTCTACTTAACTATTTATTAGTTCTAGAACACTTTTGATGGGATTGTTAGGGTTCTCTAAACATAGTATCATCTGCAAATCTGCATGTAGTCATCTACAAATAATGACAGTTTTAATTCTTCCTTTCTGATATCCTTTTATTTCTTTTGTCTTGTTGCTGCAGTTAGGACTTTAAATACTATGTTGAGTAAAAGTGCTGAAAGTGGAATCTTTGTCTTGTTTCTGATCTTAAGAAAAATACTTTTAGATTTTCCTGTTGAATATGATGCTAGCTGTAAGTTTGTCCTATATGTTGAGGTATGCTTCCTCTATTCCTACTTTGTTGACACCCTTTTTTTTTAATCAAAAATGAATGCTGAATTTTTCCAGATGCTTTTTCTGCATCTATTCATGTGATCATATGAATTTTATCTTTTGTGTGTTTATGTGATATATCACATTAATTGATTTGTGGATATTGAGCCAACTTTGCATCTCATGAATAAATCTCAGGTGATCATGTTGTATAATTTTCTAAAATACATTGCTGAATTTGGTTTGCTAGTTGTTGAAAATTTTTGCATCTATGTTCATCAGTGGTATTGGCCAATAATTTTCGGTTTTGTGACTTTTCCCCTGGTTTTGGAATCAGGGTAATGCTGGTCTTATAAAATGAGATTGGGAGCTTTTCTTCTTCAATTTCTTGGAACACATTGAGAAAAATGGGTGTTAAGTCTCCTTTGAATGTTTGGTGTAATTTTCCCTTGAAGCCTTCCTGCCCAGGACTGTTGTTTTTTTTGGAGTTGTTTGATTATTAATTCAATATTATTAGTAGTTACTGGCCTTTTCAGATTTTTTTTTCTTCTTGATTCAGTCTTAGAAGATGGCACATCTCTAGAAATTTATTCATTTATTCCAGATTGTCCCATTTGGTATATGTATATCACTCATAGCATTTTATTATAATCTTGTATTTCTGTAGTGTCAGTTGTGTATGACATAATGGTTTGATATATGTATATATTGCAAAATAATTACTGCAACAGGTTTAGTTAATATCCATCATCTCACGTAGTTACAATTCTTTTTGAGTAATAACTTTAACATCTACTATATTAGAAATTTTAAAATATACAATACAATATTGTTAACTATAGTCACTCTAAACTCATACAACTCAGCAAAAAAAAAAAAAAACCTCAAACAAAGACAATATGTTAAAGTATATAAAAAATTCATAATGAAAGAGGGTATGTCTAAATATTATATGAATGATTAATTACTCAGGAATTTTTTTTTTTAGTTAAATTTAGGGAAAAATGGATATCCCACATGCTTAATAAATTTTAGGGGAATTAAATATTTAACTATAAAAAATAAAAATAAAAGTGAATTAATGTTATGTTTGACAGATTGTGACAAATTGAAACAATTTATTGATTCATTTAATTATTTAGTAATAAAATTATTGATAAATAGGAATATAATATATATTATAAAGATATAAATATAAAAAGAAATTCCTAGTTCAGAATCAGGAAAACCTTTCTAAATATGACATCAAAGGTGGAAATCTAAAGGAAAAATAGAATAGTCAGCTCTAAACCTTCTGCAAACCTTCTGTAAATAAAATGTTTACAAGTTAAATTAAAAGCAAAATGTTTTGGAGGGAAAAATACTTTCAAAATATATTACAGAAAAGCAATTGATGTTCCAAAGTATCTGAATTACTGAAAACATAGAGAGAAATATTTTTTCCATATATCTCTTGGCTAATTATATTTTTTGTGTATATGCTGCTCAAAAAAAAAAACACACACAAAATATTTGAGCAACATATACACAAAAAATGTAATTAGCCAAGAGACATATGAAAAAATTAAATCTTGAAGTAAAATCATAAAATACTAAAAATTTAAAAATACCAAGATGCCCTTGGGTGCAATAATTATTTCAAATATACAGTTGTGGCAAGGATTCAAGCAAAACTAACATTCTGATTCATTACTACAGAGAAGTTTTCACATGAGCATTTGAAAATACATTTTAAAGGCCTTAAATGAGACATAGTTTTGACCTAGAAATTCCAGTTTTTAAAAGCTACCCAAAGGAATACAATCTGGATGAAGATTTACCTATGTTTGTTGCACATTATTGTTATTAACAACAAAAAGTTGAAATAACCTGCATGTTCAAAAATGGGGGATTGGTTGAATAATTTATTGTGTACACAATAGAATACTCAGTGATTTGTGGAGCTGGCTCATACTAGCTTGCAAGTATTGATTGTTAAGACTTCAGGAATTTTATAAGCCAGTTGTTAAAGTGTTGGTAGTTTGAAATGAACCATGGTGTGAATATTTACGCCATGGAAATCAGTAAATGTTATAAATCTAGGTTGGTTTTATCCCTCAGAGAGCCAGTTGATAAACATCTACCAGCATTTTACTACCTTACATCTATTTTTAATGATATTTGCATAATGGAAAATTACAGGAGAAATGTTGCTATTTTTTCTTATGTGAAGATGATATTGAACAGCTTCTAAAGCAATATGTGTAATTCCAATTATTAAAAAAAACAAAACAAGAAAACAGACTGGAATATGAGTGATGTACCTATTTATTTTTTTACTTTTAAATATCTGAATTTTCTACTTGGAACATGTGATACCTTTGTAAGGAAAAGCGATTGTTTGAGTGAGCAATTTTTGATGTTCTTGACTTTCATTGTGTTACTCCTAGCAATCACTTATGAGAATCTCTATACAGGTATCCCCTGCTTTTCAAATGTTCACATTCTGACACTTTGCATGTAGGAAAAAAACTTAACAGTAGTACCTGTTATCCCTAAATGAAAGACATCCAAAGGGAATTTTTGCTTTGCAGAGAACAAAAATAGCATTCAGTGTTTGTTTTGCAGCAGCCTTCATAGAGGCAGAGTTCCCCCAGAGCAGGAGTGGCCTCACCAGGCTCCTTCCCCAGAACTACACTCAGCATTTCAGCATGAAGCTGCCAGGCTTCTGAACTGTGTCTGTGAGCATTTGTGCTTTATCACCACTTATTTTGTGCATCTGTTAGCAAGATGTGTCCTAAGGTATCACAAAAACCTAAGTGAGCATATAAGGGTGTTAGGCTTAGTGTAAAACTGGACGTAATTGATTGTAGTGAATGAAATAAAGACATTGTGCATGCATTGAATTTTGGGTCTCAGAATGTTAAAAATGTTTACGTATTAATTAATGGTAATTGCTTCTTCATGCTGTTTCAGCTTGTAAAAGATTTAATAGGAATGTTCTACTTTCAAACAGCAGAGGAAACCTATAATAATATAGGTCCAAATAAAGCCTGCCACCTGTTATTATGAATAAAGTTTTACTGAAACATGACTACCCTCATTTATTTGTATACATTGTTTATGGCAGATTTTGCACCATGAGGGCTGAATTTGATAGATGAGGCAGAGAAGGTGTGGTTCACAAAACCTTAAAATATTTACTACCTGGCCCTTAGCAGAAGTTTGCCAACTCCTGCTCTTTGGATTGCCTGAACTACTCTGCTTCTGTCCCCTTTTTGGGGAAGCTGTTCTCACAGCCCCTCCTGGATAGGTTTGCCCAAGTTCTGCCCATGCCTCCAGGTCATGATTGACTGGAATATAGAAGGAACCTGAGCTCAAACACAGGCTTCCCCTAAACTAGCTTGTGACCTACAACTTATTGGGCAGCGAGGTTCCAGCAAACTGTTAGAATTGGTCATAGATGCTGTAGATAGAACTCCTAGGCAGTTTTAGGTCTCAGTTACATGCAAACTGAACTTACCGAGTCCTTTAGCTGGGGGAGATGGTGGAGTGAGTCCAAGTGGTAGCCCAGATGAAAGTCATGATATGTGAAAGACTACATAATGTCTAAGAGGAGAAAGAAGACTTAGTTCCTGCCTTTAGAATCACTTGGGTTTGTGCCTATGAAGCCAAGGTTACACTTTGGTTCTTATCTGTCAGAGTCACTATTTCTTTTATATTTTAAGAACTATCTTCTTCTAGAACTAAGGTTGAGCACAATCCTACAAACCTTGAAAAAGAGAATCTATTCTCAGAGGTATACAAGGAACTCATGGAAAAAGTTTATTGTTTCTAAATGATAAAATAATTTACAACATGATTAAGAGCAGTGGGTAACTTACCTATAGGATAATAACTTGTATGTCACAACACCAAGAAAGTCACAATAAATATAATTTTATTACAGCCAATATATCATTTTTATACTATCATATTAAAATCCAATATCTGAATGTGAATGCTGTACAGTAATAGGAAAGGGTATTTAAGACCATTGAACCTGCACTTCATTACATTGTCATTGGTACAGAAATACCTGGGCCAAAGAACTTGAAGCTTATCTTTTGTTAAAAGTCAGTAGCCCTAAATTTTTTCATTTCTTACCTCTTGATCACCTGGAGTATCTAGTCTACTCAAACGTCTAAAATCTTTTTTATTTATTCCCTGTATGGTGCCAAATGCATTCCCTTAATTGGCACTACTCTTTGTCTATTTCTTCCACAACAAATTTGAAAAGGGAGAAGTGGGATTTAGCAATGTGAAGATACAGCTGTTCAATTGTAAAAGCACAGATAAAACCAGAGCCACTCCACAATAAAGAGAATGTGAAATGCTCACCTGAGAGTGTAAGGAGGGATTTACCCACTGGAACTGTAATGTTTTGGATGCATGCAATGGTCATTGTAAGATCATAAACTCACAGGCATGCTCGCAGTGTGTGTGTGTATGTGTGGTTTGTATTGGTGTCTGCGAGTGTAAACAGTGGAGAGGAGGAAGAGAGGATGAGCATAGATAACATGCGAGGTCTGCCAAGAAGGTATCCAGCCATGTAGTATAAAAAATAGACACGTTTATTGAAGACGATACAAAAACATTGTATATAGGATGATGATGCCTCAGTCCCCTTCAGGGTAGGCACCTTGGGACCTCATATAGTTCTCCCAATTGCCATCAACTGCCCCATCATATTTTCCTGAATCTCATCGACAGTCAGAAATCTCTTCCCTTTAAAAGGTGATTTTAGTTTGGGGAAAAGCCAGAAGTCACAGGGCACCACAGTGGGGGCTGAGGGACCTGGGTGATTTGATGTTTCTCCAAAACCTCTGTAGGAGATATGATGCAGGAGTGGCATGTTGTTGCAATGAAGCTGCCAACCTCCAGTTGCCTCTAGCTGCGGCCATCTGAATCATCTGAGTAGTTTCCATGGAGGAATGTTCAAGCTTCACACCAAATTTGATGTAGATTAATTTCTCTATTTGCTCAGTCATTTTGAATGTGATGGTCACACAGTACACATGCTCACTTAATGGCAACTCCCACCCCCACTGACTAGTACAGTGAAGTTGTCATTGCTCACACATGTGCAGTCCAGTCCACTCTGCTTGGCCGCCAGGTTATATCAATGTTGTGCAAACTGTTCTTGTTATATTAACAATGGCTGGACTTTTCCAGGACAGACCTCATCATATATTTACATTGCTTTTTAATTTTGTTTTTTAAAAGATGGTCTTGTGACACCCAGTTATAGAGTATCTATAGTGTGTTAGGTCCTAGCAATAGTAGTGAATGAGATATGCTCTCTGCCCTTGGCGACCTTAAAATAATTAATAGACAACTAACATTACATTGTCTAAGTGGAAAAAAAAAAAAAAACCAACTCTGGGAAAACAGGTAATCATTTATTGTCTTTATGAGACTGGGAAGAAAAGAATGTTAAAGAAAATTCCTCAGAGGTGGCATTCAAAAAATGAGTGAGATTTTACTTGGCACAAAAATGAGCCCAATTTTTGTGGAAGAAAAACACAAGTCAGGTCCTAGCTGGTGTGGCTCAGTTAGATGGGCATTATCCTGTAAACTGAAAGGTTGTAGGTTCAATTCTCAGTCAAAGCACCTGCCTAGGTTGTGGGTTTGACTCCCCAGTCAGCTCATGTGAAGTAGGCAATTTCTATCTCACATTGATGTTTCTCTCCTTCTCTTTCTACCCCTCTTCTCTTCTCTCTAAAGCCAATAAAACAAAACAAAACAAAACAGGTCAAATCTATTGTATATGTGGCTGGCATATTCAGGGAATAGTGGGTCTGCATTCTGTTGTATATTTTGTCAGGAGGAGCAATGCATCTGTTAAGGAGTTCACATCCAAAAGTAAAAATAGATAAGGGAAAAAGAAAGAATCTAAGGGTGAACAAAAAGAGCAAAAAGCAAACCAGCCAACCAGCCCACCAATAAACCTTCAACCTGACCATTTCCATTACATTTTAACAAATGTAATGAACAAAATAAAACATGATACACTTTCTTAAAATCTGAGTATGCCCTAGTTGGTTATTTGACCATGGTGAGATGGAATCATGTGACGATCTCATTATTCCATTAATTTCCATGTACTTTGTGATGCTTAAAGGAGAGAAGGTGGTCATCTTCATTCTTTTCTTCCATAGATATTTATAGTGTACATACTTTGTGCCTAGAACTGTGCTAGACACTGGGCAAACAGAAACAAATAAGAGAGACAATGTCTTGCTCAGGGGACCCTGGTGTGTCTGAGCTTATCTGTAGGGAGAAGTCTTCTCTCTGTATCTTGTCCCACATTAACAGAGGATTGAAATCATGTGTTGAGGTGAGCACAATGGAGAGGTGAGCCTGAATGGGGCCTGTGTCTTGTCCCTCACTCATGTTCCCGCTCAGCCAGCAAAAGAAGAGTAAATGAGCTCAATGTAAGACGTAAGCAGCATCGGCTTCAAAAATTCTGACAATAGCAGAGATTTTGCCCTTGACTGTTGTCAGAAGCCTCGATACCACCACAGCACTGTTGCCATCATGGTGTGAGCCATGGTAAAGTCTTCAGCAGGAATTGGCAGTGTTGACTTTGATGCTGGTAGCAATGGAAGAGGCAGAAGAAGGAGGATGTCATGGAAAATTCAAGACACTAAGAAACACACAGGAACACCCTTTTCCAGTGGCCTCAGAGCTATATTTGAAGGAACATGAGGGTGCTAGGGTTCTGGGTTGGAGAAAAAAAATATGGGAAACAATGATTTGTGACAACTTTTATGAACTCATTATTATGACTCCAACAACCCTGTAGAAAAAAAACAAGTTTGCGATTTTTAGTCATGAGTCACAGGCAAGAAAGCTAAAATTTGGAATTGGCCATGGAGCTGATAAAATGATTGGGTGGGAGCTCAAACCCACATCAGCCTCACAGTCCTGTTTTTGGACAAATCCTCATTTTAGCAATGTGTGTCATATGACATGAATGAGTAATACCTGGAAACTCACCCTAAAATACAAAAAAATCAGTCTACAGCCCTGATTGGGCCTTCCATGAAGTAGTATAGTGGCCTGAACTCAATGGGTGTTCATAGCTCCTTAAAAATCTGTTCAATGGTGTGACTAGTCAGATTGGCCAAGGCAGGTGCTAAATTCTCTTCCTCTGTTCAGGGGTACAAAAGCACTAGGGGACCTTTCAGGAAACTAATCCATACCTGGGTCAGTGAGCTTCAGTGGCAGGCTTCTATTCTCTGTATCTTTTGAGCCTGACCTTGTGAATACCAAGAAGGAATGTGAAGTCATATGCCTTTTCTATAGTGGGTCAGATCACTTTTTAAAAAATAGATCAAAGCATCAATATTATTGCTGGTATGTACAGATTTTTTAAATGGTTTTCAAGGTCAATACATGTCGATTGAGAGTACTCTGATACCATCGCGGCTTTTTGAAGAATTACCTGGGCATTACCAGAAAGTAATAGACCTTACTGGATTTCTGTCTCAATTTCACTCTATACACATTGGTAGAAATTAAACAACATTGGGCTTAAAAAAGAAATCTGAAAATTGTGGATGGCAGGCAGATAGGTGCCACCTGTTTAATTGTATTCCAATTTGTCTGAACTGCCATTCAAAGACCTTCATCCTTCTCCCCTTTAAGAATAAGGGCAGCCCTGGCTGGTAGCACAGTGGCTAAAGTGCCGGCCTGCGAACCCAAAGGTCGCAGGTTTGATTCCCCAGCCAGGGCACATAACCAGGTTGCAAACCAGGTCTCCAGTCAAGTCTGTGGCTGGAGGCAGGTGAAACACAACCATACATTGATGTCTCTCTCCCTCTCTGCCTCTCTCCCTTCCCTTCTTTCTAAAAATAATGAAATAAAATCTTAAAAAAAAAAAGAATAAGGGTAAAGCTGCGTTTCAACTGGTTTCTATTTGGAAAAGATTTTGAAACTAAAAAGAGACAGGTGGGAGGGTGGTTGTGTGCAAGGAGAGGCTGGGAATTAGATCTACTGGCTTTTGCAATACACCAGTCATGCTGTGCATAGAGTAAGGAAGTTTCATTTCAGATTGAGGTGGCAAAGGTCGCCATACACAGTGTGAGCCACTGCTTTAATGCTGATGTGACATTTTTGGTATGCCTTGCACGGCGGTCCATATGGAACAGCATAGCACCTAGTCAGAGCAGGGTGAATTCCTCCTGGAATGAAAGGAAAGGGTGTGAACCAGAGAGAAACAAGCAGAAGCATTCGATTCCTTGGTTTATTTATTCCAAGATGAAGGCTGTTGCCTACCGTGTAGTGCTGCTCTCTGCTGGTTCCTCCTAAAGCAAACCAGCGGTACAAGATGACACTGGTTTTCCCCCAGCTCCACAGACACAACCTCCAGTAATTATTTGCCTGTGTGACTGCCTGAGCTGCTGATGCTCAGCTTCATGGTGGCAGTGGGGGCTGGAAGAAAGACGAAGTCTGACATGCACTCACACGGGTGGTGTTGCTCCTGAGAGGTTCAGAGTTCTTTGCTCTTATCTGTGGTGGCTGCTCTGTCCCTACTCCCAGTCCAAAAAACAAAAAAACAAACAAACAAAAAAACCCCTTAACCCTGAAGAGAGCTACCTCTTAAAATGACTCAGATTCCAGTTATTTCAAATTGTGATGATCTGAGAGCTAATTATTGCCGTTTGCTTTCTCCCTCTCCTTGTTGCTGCTGCCCATTTCCCTGTCATTGGTGCTCCCACCAGAGGTTGTGAGGCAGAAAGCAGAGGGGCCGTGCTCAACTCAGCCACTCGTCCTGTGTACAGGTCCTGTGTAGCAACTCCGTGTACAGGTTCCAGAAAAGAAGGGATTGAAGTTCTGAGTTTGCTTTCCTCCCCTAAGTCGGAGTTCTCCCTAACATCATTAGTAGAGATAACTGAGCACTGGGTTGGGGAAATGTTTTGTGTTAGTGGCTACCCATAATAGTGCCGTCAATTGGTTGAATTATGCGGGTTCTCTTTGAACGGATCCTCCGTCTTCTGATGTTTCTAAACGCTGCCAGGAAAATGTTACTGTGAAAATCATACTCATTTACACCACTAGGGGGCCATTTTGAGAAAGCAAGTCTGAATTAGAATCCAAGTTCACCACTAAAGGGTCATTTGAACTCAAGACCCTCAATTTGGGGAGCTCTGTGGTTTCTGCCAGCTCACTATTCTCACTCTGGTCATGGAACCCATAGTTGGGTTGGATGGAGAACAGAAATCTCCAAGTTTTCTTTCTAATGGGGTTAAAAGCTTTAGCCTTTAGAAGGAAACTTGTGGGTAGGGTAGAGTAAGAGAAATAGAGACATAGAAGGAGAGAGACAGAGAAGAAATGGCTATAAATTCTGCCCCAAGCGCAGCATTGAGGTGTAGATTCACTGGACCAGGCCAGGAAATTTTGTGTTTCCTGTCCAGAATGAGAATTGAGGCACAAGAAGGTGCACTCTGGTACCATCACTGGTGCCTTGTGTCTACATAAAATTTCAGTGCGAACTCCCAGAAGGCAATGTATTCATGTTTCTACCAGTGGAGAAGAATAGGGACTCACACACACAAATGGAGTTAAGATATAGAAAATAGAGTGGGGGGAGGGGGAGGAAGAGGCAAAGAAGGGAAGCAGTTTAGTCAAGAAACTAGTATGGAAGAACCATGGACATGGACAACAAGTGGGATTGACTTTGAGGGTCAGTGGGTGGGTGGGGAAGGGGACAGAGGGTAGTAAAAAGGAGATGGATGTAATACAACAACAATAAAATTAAATTAAAAAACAAAACAAAAAACCCTACTTAGACATATGTAAGCATGGATTTTTAAACTCACACTGTGTATACATTGAAAGGAAAATAAAAGCAGAACTGATTAAGGTATTCCTATATATATATATATATATATATATATATATATATATATAAAATAGATATTTATATATATTTATCTTTCCTGTATACCTGATCTTATAACTGAAAGTCATCCCTGATACACATATGTTATTTACTAAATATGCATTTTTCCAAACCACAAAATAAGATTAGTAATTCTCAAATAATCTATTTGTTATCTTTATACATTTTTGAGTAAATTACCCACATTTGTAATTGTGTAGATGAATAGATGAAACCATGATAATTAAGATCCTGATGTCTATTTTCAAACACTTTCACTTGAAGTTTAAATGGAAAAGTACATTCCTAGAAAATAATTTGGCAAAATGTAACAAAATCCCTAAAAGTATGTAAATACTTTGGCCCCCAAATTCTACTTGGAGGAATTTACCCTATGGCAATAATCATGAATATATTTGAATATTTAATTATAAAAATGTTTCTTAGGGTGACAGAGTTACATTTTTCCCTTTAAAAATTATTTTTGAACTAATACAAACTAATTTTAAAGTATAATTGAAAAATAAAAAATATTTTGATTGAGATATAACTTATTGACAGTGAAATGCACAAGTAATCAATGCATAGTTTAATGAGTTTTAAGAAACTACACACCCTTGTAGCACATATTCCTTCAAGATATAACATTTTTTATTACCTCAGGATATTCTTTAGTGCCTCTTATTGGTCAACATCCCCATTAGAAGCAATCAATCTTCTAATTTCTTCCACCATACTTTAATGTTGCTTGTAAGAGAAGCTATGGTGACAATATTCAATGTATAATTTAAAAGTTCTTGTCCTTCTATGCATGCTCCCAGCAGCCACTCTAGGCTTACAATTCCAGAAGAAGAGGACATGTGAGTGCCACCTCGGGAAAGAGGTGGTAGGAGACTATCCTACACAGGAAGGAAGAGGATGGAACTGGAGAGTATTATGCTTAGTGAAATAAGCCAGTCAGTGAAGGACAGGTATCATATGTTCTCACCCATTTCGGGACAATAATGAGCAAAACTAACAACAAGCAAAACAGAACCAAGTGTATGAATACAAGGAATAGGCCTGCAGTGGTCAGGAGGAAAGGGGTAGGGGGGAGGGGGGAGGCAGAGGCAAAAAAGGGGAGCAGCTTAGACAAGAACCTAGTATAAAGGAACCATGGACATGGACAACAGGTGGGATTGACTTTGGGGGGA